>JARHVA010008092.1:0-305000 GCA_037957365.1 Torreya grandis
ATATGCACATTAGAGGAAGAATCCATTACTGCTCTACCTTTTTTCTCAATCATACAACATTCCACTCTTCCTTGAGAAAGCACTCCTAAGGAAGAAACCACTTTGAATACACTTCCCACCAAGGAATTAACCTCTCAAATGTTAGAAAATTTTAATTAGGAAAGGGATAAGGTAATCATTCCTCCCTCTTAACCCCTAGGCCTATCCTTTGAACCCATTATTAGGGGACTTAGACTCATCTATAAACCTTTATCCAAACCGGTTTAAAAAATAGAATTCATATTTGATCTTAACCTAGATTAGGATACCTTTTAGAAATATATTGGACTCACTTATATAACCAAAACAAATCCTTATTTATCATAACAACATGCCCTTTCCACTTTAAAATCCACTATCATCACAACCCAACCATTAAACACCTCTACCCACCAAACTATAGCAGCACCATCAGAACCAAACTCATCCAAAGTAACCAAATCACCTTCTACTATCCTAACCAAACCCTGTAATAATATTGGCATATTTAATAATCATAACATTAATCACATATTAGTAAAGTTGGATTTAAGCCCACTAAAACTATCAAACAAACCCCAAACTAAGTCAATAAGGAAAGTAAAACCACCTAGAAGTCTAAAAACCATAACTCTACCTCCCCTCACCACTTTACCCTATATTTTGGGACCACATCCCTCTACCTTAATTGGGAAACCAACCATCTGAATCAAACCCATCCACCACTTTTGGTTACACCATCACTCTATAGACACTCAAAAATGGTACACAATAGTTTTAGATGTCAAAATGCCTTGAACTCCTACCCGACCTTGAAGCTAGTTGACCACCTAGTTGACTTAGCCCATTTATTAATTTACTAACTTGAACCCCCTAACCTAAATCCTCTAATTTAAATTTTTAATCCACCCCTTTTTAAATCATTTTCCTTTATAACCTCAACCAATGATGGTTAGCCTAATCATTGATAGTTAGCCTGACTGTTGATGGTCATGTCCTTCAAGCCTATTTTAAAAGAATTAAAAACTATATGAGATAAGCATGGCTTCATTTAGAAACTTTTATTATGTGATGCTAACAAGCTTCAAAACATAGTAAATGTCAACTTTAACCTCCATCACAATTAGCAACTTCATCCTACATAATTAGTAACTTCATACTATAAAAAGAGAGGAGTATGAAGTGAAAAGTGGGATGAAATCTAGAAATATGCATCCCACCTATCTTGCATACAGGTATCTATCATCTCTTTAGCAAACAAGTAGCATCAATAAAAACCCAAACCTCTATCAAAATCACTTTAAAAGGCCAAAGGACTATCACTCTAGCCAAATTGCTTCAACCTTCCACCATCAAGTTATGGGTATCTCATGCTTATTTTATTTGATCTATTTCATTTCTAACCTTCCTACCCTATCTATACCTATATTTATCTTATTTTCCATCCTTTAGATCCATAACATCCCTCTTCTTGACCAATTACCTAATCTACCATTACTTTTTTGAACATTTACATAATTTCATAGGCAACCACTAACGATTAGCCCAACTGCTAATGGTTACCTCAACTGTCAATGGTCACCTGACCATTGACGGTTAGCCCAAATATTGATGATTCACATAACTATTAATGGTCACTATGGAAGAAAATAATATCAAGTTATTTTCACCCCCTTGACCCCAACCAAACCCTATTTTCTATGTTCCTACCTATTCACAGAGACTTTTCTAATTTTTTGAACTTGACCACAACTATCTTAGCATGATTATTGACCCAATTTTAATATATTTAGTCACTTTATTTAATAATAAATTTAGTTTCATCTAGTATTACATGCATTTAATTTCACATTATTAAATTCAAGTTTCCTTTCTTTTCATTTATATCAACTTAATTATTATAAATAGTGGATTGATAGCCTCTTATAAAGCATGCACTTCTTGGATCTAGCTCATGCTAAGAAATCCACTAAACTATCCATCTAAAAACCCCTTTTCTAGTATCTTTATTATCTACAAGTTATTCCTTCCAAGTCAAAGAGGAGTTCCCATCATCATCTAGATCACACATGCACTTTATCAGGTATCCCTTTACACACCCTATTACTAGTTTCATTACTTGATTCCAAATTAAGAAATGAGAAAAAATTAAGAGAAACATTTTGGAACACTTGATGGGACCTATCATTGCCTGTTATTCATTTATTTTATACTCATCAAATTAAATATAAAATTTCTGTTGGGATTAAAATAAATATTTTACATACATTGATTGCTTGCATGTTTTAGTTCATCTAGTAACTTAAAGGCAAAGAATTAATCATGTTTTTCAATCTTGTTATCACATACTTATCCAAACCACATAATCAATCAACACATCAAAACATACTTGAGACAATGCCCAACTAGGATTTCATCACCTAGCGATAAACCTCACCCTTTCTCAGTAATCCTACTTGGAGGTCATTACCAAGGGGAGAACCAACTCAGCTCTCTAGTTGAGTATAAATTGTGAAATTTAGTATATTTTGGCTAAACACCCAACACCCTTATCACTATAGTGTGTAAATTTAGGGGTTAGGCCCCAATATCAAGCCATGTACTAAAGATCAATACATATTTCTCTCTTGAGCACCTAAACATAACTTGAAACCAACCTTAGATTTTCTCTTTAGTACCTAATTTGTAAGCCAAAATTTGTTTTTCACACTTTCTAAGGCATAAGACAAAAGTGATCTAAAAATAACCCTAAGTTTAAACACACTTTTAGTCTATGTTTGAATTACCTTGAGTTATTTTCTTTTGTTTTCTCTTTGTTTGAGGTGTGAGTTTCATCATTGTATCTCTTATTTCCTCTCATGGTCTTTACTAGACAATAGCTGAGGAATCAAACCAACCAGTAACCACCTTCTTACTTTTCCTCTATGGAATATACTTTTTATGCTAAGTGTTCCCCTCATTTTCTCCCCTCTTACCATACCTCTAATTATTTTTGAGGGTGATCTAGATTTTGCTTCCTTCCTAGACAACAACCCTATGGCTATTTAGAATTACCTAAACACCTTATCTAACTATACCACTTTTGCTTCGGTTCCTATTATAGATCCTCCCTATGGTATTCCTCCCCATATTTTGGAGGGTGCCACTTCAACCCAACCCACACTCACCCAAACTTCTTTTTCTTCTAATATCCTACCTACTACCACTCTTCAAACTGCATCTAACATCCTAACTAGTAATCCAACACCTACTACCCCAATCAATACCTCCAACATTGGATCAACCTTACCTCTTGTTACTTATACTCCTTCTATTTTGGGGGTATCTTCTACCCCTATTTATATTATTCCCCTTAGTTTAACTAACCTATCAATTTCTACCCCACTTTAGAGTTTAATATTTTCCATACCTCAAACACTTCCACCTATTAACACTAGATTTACCACCCACCAAAAACCAACTAGAACTTTCATACCTCCAACCCAATATACATCCATACCACCATCTACCAACCTAAACATAACTCTAAACCAACCCATATTAGGCCCCCAAATAAGTACCCATGACATCTTACCCATATGTTTTTAACACATAAAGATACATAACACCTTCCACCTAGCTATTTGTGCTAATTAACCCTTATGTGATACCATCCCAACCTCTTATTATTTCTTACAAATATGTGGCTTATTCATCACCCTTTACCACTTATCCATACATTGTTTCCACCTAACCTTAACAAAGCTTACCACTAAATTATGCAACTTCCCAACCTCAAACAGACTTGGTCAAGAAGTTAATGGACAAAATGACCAACTTGAAGTCATCTATCTCTAAGTCTCATAGCTTTTTATCCTATGATAAAATATATAATGAACCCATCCATACATCCATTCCTATCCATTATTATCTTCCTCAATGGGAATTACCTAAGTTTTCTAGGTTCCAAGGTAAGGAAGACCCCCAATAACATATGAGAGAATTTCATCATTCTTGTTATTTGATTGCATATGATGATGCTCTCTTCCTTCATACCTTCCCCATATCTTTATCAATACCAACCTTTGATTGGTATAGTGCTCTCAAGAATCACTCCATATTTTCATTCTCTTATCTTGCCCAAATATTTTTAGAGCACTTCTTAGTAAATATATCTAAAAAGGTTTCTATTACTCACCTCTATTCTATTAGGAAATTTGATGACAAATAAATTACTAATTTTGTAGCCAGATGGAGAGGTATCATCAATCATCTTTCTTTCTCCTTAACCCAACCTAAATTGATTGAGCTCTTCTCTCAGGGTTATGCCAAACATATTTCCCCCATTCTTCAAGTTCAAACTTTGATAACTTTTGATGAGGCATTCATCATGGCACACAAACTTACAAATTGATCCATTGATGATGGGAAATTGAAACTCTATAACAATAATTATATATTTAAATATAATTATCCTCCCTCCACCAAAACCACTAACCAATCCAACCATCCCACTACCAAAACAAAATCATCTACAAACTTAGTTGTCCTAAGAATTATTCCATCAATAACTATCAACCAATCCCATCAAACCAATTCTTCCAACCCTTCCTATCAACAAAACTGAAACTAAAGCTAAGCTCCTCCAAAATAATATACCCCCATAGGGGAATCTTATGCTTCGGTTTTGGACAAATTGTTCAAAGCTAACCTCATCCAACTTCCACCTATCAAACCACCTAAACAATTTGATTTTTCTCACCCCATGCCTAGTTGGTACAATGAGAATGACTATTGTGCCTTTCACTAAGTTATTAGACATGACATCAGTAGATGCAATACCTTCAAAAGTCTACTCTAAAGTTTAATTTATAGTGGAGAACTTACATTTGATAATACCAATGCACCTCATAATTAGTCCCTTGACATATTTTTCAAACCTTTTCCCAAGCATTCTTCTTCTATCCATCACCATTACAACAAACTAGAATCATCTCATTCTCATGAGGCACATACAATCAACATTATTATTAGAGAGCCCATTGTTAAGGGTACCACTACCACAACTATTTCTTACTCCATTTCACCCAAAAAAGTAGTGGACTCACCTTCCATTACTTTAGATACCCAAATGAAGGAATCAACCATGTCTCTCTCTCTCTCTCTCTCTCTCTCTCTCTCTCTCTCTCTCTCTCTCTCTCTCTCTCTCTCTCTCTCTCTCTCTCTCTCTCTCTCTCTCTCTCCACCTAATGAGACCTTAGATTTATCCACCTCTCCTTTGATGGAAAAATGAAAGGAGACAACCCTTGCTTTAGCCATTTCTTCTTCCTCCACTCCACCCATTGAAGTGATAGAACTTACCTCCATTATTTTGGACACCCAACCAAAGGAAGTAACCATGTTTATTCCTTCACTTCAGGACACTACACTTACCTCTTCTATCATAGAACCATTCATTCCCTCTTTCGAAACCATCCCATAGGAGAAGGTTACATCATCCACCCAACCACCAATTTTAGAACCTTCCATAAAAAATAAGGATGGTGGAACCATTCCCTCTTCTCCAGCTAAGGGATCACTTTTTGAAACCAATGACCAGAGAACCAAACCCATCTACAATACCTTTTATAGACTAGTTTAAATTATAGAGTTCACTTCTCAACCCAAATTTGATAGATCCACCTTTTGGCATCGTCTAAGGGCTCCCTTACCAAAATAAATCTAAATCCTCAACCTCACTTGAATCCACCCTCAAACCCATTATTACATCTTCATCGAACACCTCTTCCTCTAAAACCATAGGTGAACCATCCCAAATACCTCTATCTAACATTGCCAAATCTTCTTATGCCTCTCTCACCAAACCTATCAATAATCTAGGAATTCTTCCCACACATAATGAAACTCACTCCTCTTTAAAGTTGGACTTAACTCCATCTAGTCCACCAAAGAAACCCCTAACCAAACCAATTAAGAAGGTAGATTTTCCCAAACCTCAACCTCAAAATAGACCCATACCACCTCATTCCCACTTACCTTATATTTTAGGACCCCATCCTTCTACTATCCCATTTACCTATTCTTCTTCTAGTAAACCATCCCCCTTTTCTCTATCTACACCTACCCCTACAAAATCATCTAGTGCTCCTTCATTCTTAACTAACCTATATAATTCTAATTTACAACCTATATCCAACCCTTCATCATCTAAATCTTCCACTTTCAAATCATTTACCCCAAATAAACCATAACTAAGCAATCCCAACCACCAACTAAAACCATTCCACCACGTACAACTTTTAAGGTAAAAAATACTTATAAAATTCCTCCCATTGCTAAAAATATAAACTCATTACCTCCAACACCTTTAAATGAATCTTATTCAACCATTATACAAAAGTTGTTTCAAACTTATTCCATTATTATACCACCTATCAAACCATTATACCCTTTTAATACAAAACCCACTTTGTTTAATGATAACTTGATATGTCCATACCATAAGGCATTGATACATGACATAGAGGACTGACAAACCTCTCTAAGCACTTGTTCATAGCCTATATGATGAGGATTATCTATTATCAGATGAACCTTTCCTACCCCCATTACCAATCTAACCATCAAATCAACCTATCTAGCATTTACCTACTCCCCCACTCTCACCCAAGATTGAGGAGGAGGAACTGAAGTAACCATCAAACCCAACAAATCCCCCCATCCACACCATTCATATGGTTACCTGATTATGGACCCAACAAAAGGATAAGGGAAAAGCCAAAGTCTCTATTCCTTAGACATACCCTTTAACCCCTCAACGTTATAACTATACCCAAAGACCTACACCAACACTTATGCTACCACCCCCACCCAAAGTATCCATTTTAGGATCCTCTCCTTCCAACCCTTCTGACTCCATCCAATGTATCATGTTGAAACAAATTCACTAGACACTAATGAAAATGAGCCTTTATAAACTGATCAACACCTCACCCCACCATCATCAAGAATTGATAGAGGATCTATAATCTATATAGGTTCAATAAAATGACCCTCAACCTCTTTCACCCTTTGTCAAATCCCTCCAACTTTCTACCTTCATCACCTTCCAAGATTTTGAAATACCTCCTATTCATTATGAGGACCCTGATCCTCCCCTCTTCATCACTACATACATCAATCAAACTTGCATAAAAAGGGTGATGATTAATGGAGTATCTATCATCAACATTATCTCCTCCCATGCTTATGACCGAATTTAACTACCCAAAAACATCATGTCAAAAATCATAGTAGTCCTTTGCTCCTTCAATGATACCATGGCCACTACCTTGGGGATAATGGTCCTCATATATGCTTGAGACCTTGCATCATTCCTAAACTATTTTATGTTATAAAGGGAAAATTATAATACATCATGTTATTTAGATGCCTTTGGATCCATGCCATGAGTTTTGTCCCTTCTTCCTTACATCGATGTGTCAAATTTGAACATGACGGTCAAATTGTTACCATCAAAGTTAACCCTAGTCCTTTTAACTCTTCTAATATGACATATCAACCTAACAACATTCTTCTTCCCTCATTATCCACCTCACCTTCATCTAATAATACCACTACCTCACCACTATCCAAAACCAATAACACTTACACCCCTACCATTGATGAAGTGTCAACTAGATTATCTATCCCTTCTTCCTAGATTCCTATAGAAGACTCCTTGGAATCCACATTTCAATGTCTCTCCCTTGGGGAATATTGCCTTATATGCTTTTCCTACTTCTCAAGAGTATGGGAACCTCAAAATGACCCTTCCTATGATCCTAACATTAGAACCATCATCCCTTTTAGGCTCCCTAATAATTAAATGAATTTCATCTATGGTGGCCTTGATCAGTAACTTCTCACCCTTGCCACTACTTTGTCTATCTAACCATTCACCTCCAACTTCTCTTATCTCAAAAAAATAAACCTTACCAAAGCTTACCTTTATAGGTGTGCTTGGAATGGGTTTGTCCTTGGACCTTATGAGTAGGGACCTCATGAATTACCAATAATCAAACTACAAAAACCTTGTGAGTTATTTGGCTTTAGGTTCATACCACCAAAAGAACCCACCTCACCAAAACCCGTCAACACCATCAATGAGTATGACCCATCTCACCAACCCCACCTTCCTTGAAGACTAAAGACTTTTATATCATCCCATCTAACCATTTTTTATTAATACTATTAATTTGGCCCCCCTAACCTATCAAAAAGATGGCCAAACTAGAACCCTTCCTCTCATTCATCCTAAAATGATAGATAAAGATTCTCTTACCATCAACACCATCTAGCATTAGGATAATAATTTCATTCTCACCTACCTTAGTGTAGGGGATTATTCTATCCATAAATCCCTTCCTCTTGAGAACCAAACCATGATAAATGAATCCACTATCGATGTTAACTTAGGTACTTAAGATAACCCCTGTATCATCAAGATCAGCCAATCCTTAAATTCTATGGAGTAGTAAGATTACCCTTTTTTCCTTTGTGATAATAGTATAGTATTTTATTGGTCCTATTAGGATATGACTATAATTGACCCTTTTATTTCTCTCCACAACATTGTCACCCATCCTGAGGTTAAGCCAGTTTAGTAAAAGCTTTGTAGGATTCATCCTCACATAACCCTTCTTGTCAAAGAAGAACTTTAACATATCTTATCCATCAACTTCATTTAGCCCATCAACTATACATAATGGGTTTTTAACATTGTTCCTATCACTAATCCCATTAGGGTACTTTGTCTCTATATCAACTTTCATGAAATCAACCTTTCTTTCTTAGAAGATGACTTTGTTTTTCCAAACTTCAACCATCTTATTAATCTTACAGCTGACCAGGAAATGTTATCTCTCATGGATGGTTTCTTGGGATATAATTAGATCTTGGTTACCCCCAAAGATCAACATAAAACTTCTTTATCACCCTATGGGGAACCTTATATTATAGGGTCATGCCTTTTGCTCTAAAGAATTTTAGAGTGACCTACTATCATGTCATGACCTACATTTTTTATGATCTCATCCATAAAATTGTAGAGGACTATTTAGATGATCTCCATGGGAAATCCAAATACTTCAAAGATCACCTAGACATTCTCACCATTATCTCCAACTAACTAATCCATTATCATATCAATCTCATCCCTAAAAAATGCATTTTTGGGGTCTTATCTATAAATCCTCTTAGCTTTATCATCTCTCTTCAAGGAATCGAAATAGACCCTAACAAAGAAAAATCCTAGAGATGCCTCCTCCTAGTAACCTTAAATCAAATCCATAACCTATAGGGTAAGCTCCAATCCATTCATTGCTTCATCTCCCAATTATTAGATAGATGTCAAACCTTTCACTATCTCCTAAAGAAAGACACCTCTTTTAAGTGGACCAAAGATTTCCAACAAACCTTTGATTCAATCAAGGATTACCTTCTCTCTCCACTAGTTCACATCCCTCCTAAGGAAGACCAACCCTTCTACCTTTATATATCCACCATGGACCATTCTCTAAGGGCAATGCTTTCTCACCATGATGAATAGAACAAAGAGCAAGTCATCTACTACATTAGCCACACACTTATAGAGTATGAGACTCAATATACTCATCCTAAGAAACTTTGCCTCACCTTAGTCTTTGTGGGCTCGAAACTCTATCACTACCTTCTTAATCATAAAACTTATGTCATCACTAACACTGATCTAGCTAAGTATATGCACTCTAAACCATACCAAAACCAACATATGGATAAGTGGATCATGCTCCTAGATGATTTTGACCTTGAAATCCTTTAGAAAAAGTACATTAATGGGAATGTCATCACTCACAAATTGGCTAAAGCTCCTCTACCAGACAACCAACCACTTCGTCTTGATTTTCTAGATGAGTCCATCACAACTCTTTCCTTAGAAGAACCCACCTACCAAATGAAAATGTTTTTTGATGGATACAAATGTAAACATGGTGGAGGTGTCAAAGTTATTCTCATAACCTTTAACAATGAACCCCTTTCCATTTCCTTTAAAATTAACTTTGAATGCAACAATAATATGGATGGGTATAAAGCTCTGGTCATAGGTCTCCAAAATGCTCTAGCTTTGGGATTCAAAATAATTAGTATCTTTAGCCATTCCCAACTTGTGATCAACTAGGTCAATAGATCTTATAAATGTAAAAATTATGTCCTATCAAAGTATAAACAACTCATAGACATACTCTTAGCATCATTTTATCATTACCTTATCCAATCAGTTCCTCGATCTACCAATAAATTTGTAGACATGATGGATTCCCTTGCTTCCTAAATCCCATCTCAACCTACTAAATATAAACTATTTGTCACCATCCATCTATTTATCACACCCTCATATATCAGTTCTAACCTTCCCACCATTTGTAGTGTAGAAGTATCTCCTTTTGAAATTTGGTATAACCAAACTTTTACCTACCTTAACCTCGACATTATTCTTCCCAACCTTTTTTGGAATGCCCAAAGAGATTTTGATTATATTACCTCTCGTTACACCTTACTAAGGGAAATAATTTATAAATATGGCTTTGATGGCCTCTTTTTTGTTATCTAAGTAGTCATGAAGCTTCCCATTCTATCAAAAAAACACATGATTGGATATGTGGGGACATTCTAGTAGCCTATTTGTTTCTAAAAATATCCTTCACCTAGCATATTATTAGCATAACCTCAATGAATATTGTTGTGATTATATAAAGAAGTTTTTCAAATGCCAATAGCTTGCTAACTTACATCATGCACCAGCCCATGGCCTTTGAGTATCCAAAGATTATTGGACCTTCTCATAATGGGGTCTTGATCTCATTGGGAAAATCAATCCTCATTCTTAAAAATGATACCAATCTATCATTACCATTACTAAATATTTCACCAACTTGATGGAGGCCATCCCTTTTATCTTGACCAAAGCTAAAAAGATTATTTACTTAATCCATCACTATATCATCTATCACTTCAGTGTTCCCCATAAGATCATCACTAATAATGGAAAATATTTTAAAAACAAGAAAGTCCAAGGTCTTTGTGATGCTTTTGGAATCAAGTTAATATTTTTCTCACCCTATCACCCACAAGAAAATGGATAGGTGGAAGCCTCTAACAAAATACTCAACAGAATGTTAACCAAAGTTGTTAGTGCTTTAGGTCAGGATTAGTACCTATGTATACTTTTAACTTTATGGACCTATCATACTAGTATTTAAACCTCTATGGGTGTTACCCCTTCTTTCTCATCATTGGGGTAGAAGTAGCCTTACCCCTTGAAGTCCAAATTCCCTCTCTTCTTATATCTTTGCATGAGATCTTTTTTGAGAGTGATTATCATCAGGAACATCTTTCCCATCTTGAGTTTCTTGATGAGCATCACCTCATAGCAATTAATCATCTTTGTGTCTATCAATAATGAATCAAACATGCATATAAAAAACACCCGAAAGAGTGAGAATTTAATATCAGAGACCTCATCCTTAAATAAAACCAACATGTAACTAATTTGGATAAAAGTTAAAGAGGAAAGTTTGCTTTCAATTAGCTTGGACCCTAAATCATAACCCATAAGTATGGATTAGGAGCTTATCATTTGTCTTCTCTCAAAGGAAAAATAGAACTTGAGCCTCTCAATGCTTTGCATCTACATCCTTTTTATTATTAAATAAGGATGAAACTCACCTTTGTGTCTAACATAAGCCCATCCTTTAGTTTATGAGATTTTCACTTCCCTTCACCTACCTATTCCTATTCCTTTTGGGTAACATTGATTACAACCTAGGACCATGTGATTATCCATCATAATTATAGATTAATCCTAAGCATGGATACCATGACATGGTTCTCATGGATACTTTTCATCTCTAATCAGATGGAATCCCATGATTTGTTATCTCTCAAACTACCTTCCCTCATCTATCATTAACCTTTTGTGTTAAAAGTCTTGCCTCCATAAAAGTAGACCTCTAAGCATAAATACACTTGTTCATGTCTAAAACTATCATTCAAAATCAAATTAGATCCAAAAATATCACTTGGGTACATATCTCTAACATACCAGACTAATCCCTTGAAGGACAATTACCTAACAATTAAATTGCTTAAAATATAGACTACTCGCTTGAAGGAAAACTATAAAAATATAACTTTAGACCACTCTCTTAAAGGATGGCTAAGTTAAGTTTGTCAAAAACAAACATTTGAAGCTTCCTACATTGATCAACTTCACCAACTATCCAAACAACAAAATCAACAAATAACCCTAAGTCAAAATGAAATAAATAAATACGCAATTGGCTTTTACGTATAACATTAGTAGACATCTTGAATCGATCAATCTACACATTATGTTAAATCATGGACTTATCTATTACAGTTCCTTGGTCTCCTATAAAAGGGGCAATCTACCCACATCAGGTTACCATATTACCCATTTCCCATTCAACCGTATACCTACTTTCCCTTCATACCTTCTCTAACATCAAGAGATTATGAGATTACTTAACACAAAGTGATTAAGATACCTTCTTTTTCAATCTAAACATATTCATGCAAAACATTGGAAAGGCTTATTTTCATTAAGTCACTCCAACTAGGGTTTTATTAGGTCTATACCAATGAACACATCATGACTTTTTATTACCCTCCATTAATTAGTTCATGTGGACATATCTCTCATGATTATTCTCTCTTTTCCCCATTTAGGGTGTGTTTAAACCTACTTTATGTGCTTTCATTATATCCCCATATCATATATTATATCAAAACATTTGAAACATAATTCTCATCAAGTAGTAATATATATACATCATAACATTATGAACAATGTCCATAAGCCATATCCTCTCCATAAATAAAACATAAAAACCATAAAACATCTATAATTACATCAAAAAATCATTATAATTAGAACAATAATCATTTATCATAACATAAAAAACTTAACACACATCATATCCTAAACATCATCAATAACCATGACTAAATCATCTATCGCATAGCCTATGAACTATATCATGATATAATTTTTTTTCCTATGAACCACTTCATCATACCAAATTATTTTACATAAACCTCATCATCATATGAAATTCTATTTGTAAATCACAAACATCATCAACACATCAATCACATGTCTAAAATTAGATCTATAAACACACACAACATCAACTATGTATAAAGTAATCATCACCTAAACTAAACACATATTCATCATTAGATCAAACATTTCATAACAATCATGTTTCAATTCCTTAAACACATCACCATATAACATAATTAAATCATCCATCATATCCATCAATACACCATACTTAAAGCATCCATAAACATCATCGACATCTATATCATCATGAACATCATTAACATCTATATAATCATGAAAATCATGAAGATAATCCTCATCTATATAACCATAATCATCATATACATCATAATCAAGATCATACATGTCAATGATTATACATCATAAAACATGGAATAATGTATCAAATCTATCTTTCATATATACATCTCACATCATTGGTATGTAGGCTAGTATCAAAATCAATAACATACATATAATATAATCTCCTCTATTAGGCCCCTGGGACACCACTACCACTGGCCCCATCTATGCTTACACCTAAACCTACTCTACCATCTAGTGGTGGTCCCCTTGATATCCTTATCTACCCAACTATCAAGGCCCACTATCTTAGAGTAGCTATAAATAGACCCCCTACTAAGTTTGCCCTATACTCTCCATACCTCATCTCTAATAGAAACTATGCCAACACTATCACCTCATAATATCTCAACTCCTCAATAGTGGCTAAGTACCATGTCCTCAAAACTATATCAAGTGGTCTTCTTATTGTTGTTATGGCCACTTCTACCCTATGTCTCAAGGAATTTCTCTCCTATGTCACTAACTAAAGAGAGATCCTTGCCTGATCTCACTCTCTAGTCAAGGTGGCCACCTAACCCTATAAGGTGATGATTTGACCCTACAAAGTGGACACCTATCCCTATAATTTGGTGATTTAGGTCTATGCCACTATTAGTGTTGTTAACACCTTTCCATCCTATGTTGGTTCCCCCACAAGATCTATATCCATGGGATATTGGCCCTTATCACCCCATATAAAATTAGCCATTGCATATCTAGCCTAGTACCATGCTACATAACCAGTCACAGTACCCATATCATCTATGGTGGCTTTTATCAGTAGCTCCTTATGGTACAACACAACATCATATGGTTGTGTCTCTAGGAGTAATAACTTATAATCTTCCCTCTTATATCATGGAAAATTTGGTAGAATCCCCTACACCAACCCAAACTATCTCCATAATCAGTTGAATAAGATAAGCTCAGTCTCACCCCCTCATCCTATACACCTCCATCCACTATTTACATCTCTTTAAAAATTTACCCACGTTAACACCTTTTACAAACTTTCAACCAGTCTTTCCAATAAACCTTCATCCCACTTACAAAACTTTTGACAAACTTTGTAAAATATTGAAAAAATTTCAACACTTTCCAAACTATAACAATATTTGCAAATTTCACATTTAGCATTTTACATACTTTAAACACTATAACAAAAATTTAACAAATATTGAAAATAATTTTCCATACTTTCATTACTTCACAACAATACCCATTAAACAATTTTTTTATCACTTTTTGTACCTCACTTTCCCTGAACACTTTGACCACCGATGGTTCATAAAACCATCGATAGTACCTTAGGCCTTTTTACCCCCAACATTTGACCACCAATGGTTAAGTTGAACCACCAAGGATTACTATGTGTGACAATTGGTAGCATAACTCAAACCTTAAACCTCTCCTATCCTCTCTTAAACACCTAAATTTTAAAAATCAATCTACATTGACCTATCCTATAACCCAATTCCAACTCAACACACCCTTCACCTATCAATTTGCCCCATTAATTTTCCCATAGTAGAAAAAAGCTAACCTATGGCATCATTTTCCCCAAATTATTTCAACACCCTAACCCTATCCATATCATCAATTGCTACTCAAATGTAAATTAAAACTCAACTAAAAATTTACCTATCTTATCAGATTCAAGACATCGCTTACCTCATTTCATGATCATTGACATGGTTGGAACCCTCATCTTACCACTCAGTTGTACCCTTATCCACCCTTGATAAAATCCACACTCTATCAATCTTGAACACGTGATCAACAAATCAAAGCACTCCGCCTCTGTAAGCTTACATGAAAACTAACAAAATGCATAGAGTACAAACTAATAAAAATTAAAATATTGAAAATGATTTCACATTTTTACATTTTATTTCATATTTTTAGGGTTTTCCCTAACTATCAATTGTTAGGGTGACCATCAATGATCAACCCTAGGAAAACCCAAATTTTCGATGGTTAGGGTCCCACCCTTTTCAAAATTTTCAAGGCACCATGCCTAGGTTTTGACCTTTTAGGATTTCCCATAATTTCCACCCAACTAGAATTTTCCATTTCAAAGGTTACCCTTCTTTGACTAACCCATTTTACGATGCCCACCTTGATTTTGGCTATTTTTAACCTAAACATTCATATGTTTTGTGATGACCTTACCTTGGTCCTTTTGATTGCACCAACCAACCTTACCATATTAAAAAAATTCAATTCAAACTAACTCATGCACGACCAAACCATTTGTGTTATTTTGTAGGAGCACTTCCTACCTTGAATACTTGTGAAAAACGTTGAACCTATCTAGATGACTTGATAATAATGACATGATCAGCTATGACCAATGTTATAGACTAGTTACCTTATCATATGTCTCCCTTGAGCCTGACCTTATCAACATTGGCAACTTTAGTCTTTATGTGATCTTAATTAATACACTTAGGTAAATTTTGTGCATGTGTTTACATATCAAATACCTAGCCCTTTTATGCCACTCAACTTATGACTCACCCTTTACCATTTATCAAACCTTGACCTAACTTTGGTTTCACCTCATCAACTCCCAGTTTGAGGGGGAACACCTCCTCTCATACTCAGGGAAATCAGACCTTAACCAATAATCTATTTTTTAATAGCTTGTTAATTCAAAGCTACATAATAAAAAGGGGAAAAATGTAGACACTCAAAAAATACACATGATAGTTTTAGATGTCAAAACACCTTAAACTCCCACCTGATCTTAAATCTAGTTGAACACGTAGTTGACTTAGGCCATTTATTAATTTAATAACTTAAACCCCCTAACCTAAATCCTCTAATTTAACTTTTTAATCCACTCCCTTTTAACTTATTTTCCTCTATAACCTTGACCACTGATGGTCAACCTAACCATTGATGGTTAACTTGACCATTGATAGTTAGGTCCTCCAAGCCTACTTTAAAAGAATTACTAGTTGTATGAGATAAGCATCATTACATTTATCAACTTTCTTTATGTGATGATAAATAATCTTTAAAGAATTATAAATGGAAACTTTATCCTCCATCATAATTAGCAACTTACTCCTACATAATTAGTAACTTCATCCCATAAAAGGAGAGAAATAGGAAGTGAAAAAGGGGAAGAAATCTAACAATCTACATCCCACCTATCTTGCATACAAGTATCCAACACCTCTTCAACAAAAAATCAGCATCAACAGAGACCCAAACCTCTATTAAAATCATTTCTAAAGGCTAAAGTATTGTCACTCTGGTCAAATTGCTTCAGCCTTCTACCATCAAGTTATAGGTATCTCATGCTTGTTTTATTTGATTTATTTCATTTCTAACCTCCCTTCCCTATCCATACCTATCTGTATCTTATTTTCCATCTTTAAGATCTATAACATCCTTTTACTTAACCAATTACCCAATATACCATTACTTTTCTGAACATTTCCAAAATTTTGTAGGCAACTACTAATAGTTATCCCAAATACTAACAGTCATCTCAACCATCAACAGTCACCCAACTGCTAATGGTTAGCCCAGCCATTGATGGTTGACCCAACCATCGATGATCACTATGGAAGAAAATAACATCAAGTTATTTTCACCCCTTAGCCCCATCTAAACCCTATTTTCTATGTTCTTACCTATTCATAAAGACTTTTTTTATTTTTTGAAGCTAACCCCAACTATCTTAATATGAATATTGACCTAATTTTTCTATATTTAGTCACTTTCTTTAATAAGAAATTTATTTTCATCTTGTATTACATGAATTTACTTTCACATTATTTAATACAAGTTTCATTTATATCAACTTAAATATTATAAACATTAGATTGATAGCATCCTAACAAGCATACATTTATTTGAACTAGCTCATGCTAGGTAGTTCACTCAACCATCCATCTAACAACCCCTTGTCTAGTGTCTTTCATATCTACAGGTTATTCTTTCCAAGCCAAAGAGGAGTTCCCATCATCTTATGGATCATGCACACACTTTATCGAGTATCCCTTCACATACCTTATTACTAGTTTTATCACTTTCTTCCAAATTAAGAAATGAGCAAAAATTAAGAGAAACACACTCTAATTTCATCCACACCTATTTTCACCAAACCACCCATAACCAAACCTCCTATCTCCCAGTCATTTATAAAAAAATTTATTACCTCTAAAATGCCTAACTAAAAACCTTCTGACCCCAAGCTATCAACTTCTCTACCAAAATAAAAATCATCTACCAAGAACACTCTTTTACCTAAAACCTATACCACCAAGCCTACTTCTAAAAACTTTCCCAACCCAACTATAAAACCAAGACCCCTACTATTGCCACCTTTGATCAAGTATCATCCAATTATTTTTACAAGGTTATTTCAAGCTTCTTTCTTGAGCTTACCAACCATCAAACCATTTGACTTGCTTAGTCCAAAACTAAACCATCTTAGTATAATGACCATCTAGTGTGCTAATATCATAGAACACCTGGGCATGACATAGAAAACTGTAAGGCTCTCTAAGTCTTGATCCATTGGCTATACAATGAAGATGAATTATTTTTAGATGAGCCTCCCATAAGCCCAAGACTAATCCAAGTAATAGAAATAGTCACCCAATGCCTACCTATACCCCCATCCTCACCTTAGAGTGAGGGTGAACCGAAGCAATACTCTAACCTAACTCTTCCCCCAATTCATACCATCTATGTGGTCACATAATCAAAATCCCAACCAAAGGATAATGGAAAGGCAAAAGTGCTTATTCCATGGACATATCCCTCTTCTAACATCCAATCACATATCCAATACCAAACACCTTTACCTTCAACCAAACCCAAAGTGCCCATCTTGGGACCATATTAATCTAATCCATCTAAATCAATCCAATGAGTAGTTTTGAAATATCTTCACCAAACACTGATGAAGATGAGTTTGTATGAATTGATCAATACCTCACCCGATCACTACCAAGAGATGATAAAAAATTTACAACCTATTGAGGTCCAATTAGAAAACCCACAAAATTTAACAACCTTTGTCGTAGCTCTTCAACTTTCCAACATTGTTACCTTCAAGGAGTTACAAATACCCTCCATCCATCCAGATGATCCAAATCATCCACTCTTCATTACTGTATACATCAACCAAACCCACATTAAGAGGATTATGATTGATGGGGGAGCTAACATCAACATTATCTCCTTGCATGCATATAACCAACTCAAATTACCTGAGAACATTATGTTGGAAACCTCAGTAGTGCTTTGATAATTTAATGATACCATAGCCATGACTTTAAGAACTATTGTCCTTCATATTTGTGTAAGACCCCAAATACTTCTTGAGCTCTTCTACTAGTAGAAGGTGAGTTCTAGTACAAAATTTTACTAGGATGCCCTTGTATCCATTTCAAGGGTTGTGTGTCATCCACCCTACATCGATGTATCAAATTTGAACATGAAGGTTATGTTATTACCATACAAGCTGACCTAAGTCCTTTTATATCATGCAATATGATGTACCAACCCAATGATGTTATCTTTCATGCAATAAGATTTGATCAATAAAATATGAAACCCCGTCTTCTTCTACCAATGAAGCATCTACCAGTTCTTCCATACCTTCCACCCAAATACCCACATCAAACCTTTTGGAATCAACCTTCTAACATCTTTCATCTAGGGAATATCACCTTTTGACACTAGACACTTTTCATACTCAAGAGTATGGGAATCTTTAATATAAACCCAGTTGTGACCCCAATATTGAAACCATTATTCCTTTTAGGTCCTCAACCTATCAGACCAATTTCATATATGGGGGACTTGATAAACCCCTTGACACTTTTTCCACCACTTTTTCACCTTGACCATTCACCTCCAATTTTTCATATCTAGATAAACTAGATTTTGCCTAGACATACCTTTATAAGTGTGCTTGGAAGGGATTTGGTCTAGGTCAGTATGAACATGGGATGTATAAGTTGCTTCCAATCAAAACCTAAAAACCTCATGAAAAACTTGGCCTCAGTTTCATTCCACCTAAACAACAAAACAACCCACCTCCCATTACCATCATTAATGAGGAAATCCCATCCTCACCATCTACTCTACCATTGATAGCTAAGGATTCTAAAATCATACCCCCTAAATTTTTTTTTCATCAACATGATCATTATCAAACCCCTAACTTATCAAAAGGATGGGGTGATAATACCCATTCTTTTGACCTACCTTGAGATGATAGGAGACAAATCTCCTACATCAATACCATTTGGTCTTAGGATGATGATTCCATTCTCACCTATCTTAGTGCAGAAGATTACTCTATCCACAAATCTCTTCCTCTTAAAACTTCAACCATGTTGAATGAATCCACTATGGATATCAACTTGGGCACTCTAAATAACCCATGCATTGTCAAAATTGGCCAATCACTAAATTTTAAGGAGCTTTGGGACTTTACCTCCTTCTTGCATGATCATATCATAGAATTTTCTTAGTCTTAAAGTGATATTCCAAGAATGTATCCCTCCATCACTACCCACAACATAGTCACCAATCATAATGCCAAGCCAGTTAGGCAAAAAATTTGATGAATGTACCCTTGCATAACACTTCTCATCAAAAAAGGGCTTTAAAGTATCTTATTTATCAATTTCATTCAACCCATTGAATATCCCCAATGGGTCTTGAATGTCATATCTATCACTAAAGTCATAGGGGGAATTTACATTTGTGTGGAATATCATGACCTTAACCTTGATTACCCAAAGGATGACTTTCCTTTACCAAACATTAACAAGATTATTGATCTTACAACTAGCCATGAGATGTTATCTCTTATAGATATATTATTAGGTTATAATTAGATCTTAATTGACCATAAATATCAACATAAAACCACCTTTATCACCCCATGGGGGAATTTCTACTATAGGGTCATGCCTTTTGGACTAAATAACACTGGTGTAACTTACCAACATGCCATGACCTACATCTTACATGACCTTATTCATAAAATTATGGAAGACCATGTTGATGACCTTATTGGGAAATCCACATTTTATAAAGATCATTTAGCTATTTTGAATATTATCTTTGAGTTACTCATCCATTACCATGTCTGCCTTAACCCTAAAAAGTGTATTTTTAGGGTCTTATTAGGAAATCTCCTTAGCTTTATCATCTCCCTTTAGGGAATCCAAGTTGATCCAAAAAGAATCAAATAAATACTTGACATGCCTCCTCCTATCCACCTCAAAAAACTTTGTATCTTTCAAAGGAAGCTCTAATCTATTCATCGCTTTTTCTCTCAACTCTCAGATCGATGCTAACATTTTCACCACCTTATGAAGAATAGTGTATCTTTAAAGTGGAATAATGACTACCAAAAGGACTTTTATTCTCTTAAATAGTACCTTATATCTCCACCTATCCTCATTCCTTCCAAAGAATATCAACCTTTTTACCATTATATATCCTCCACCAACCACTTCTTAGGTGTAATTCTAGCTCATCGAGATGAGTAGCATAAAGAGAAATCCATCTACTATGTTAGTTACATGATTTTAGAGTATGAGACTTGATGCACCCATATAAATAAAATTTTCCTCACCTTGGTATTTTTGGCCACCAAATTTTTCCACTACCTTCTCAAACACAAGACCTATATCATAATTAATACTAACCCACTCAAGTATATGCATGGAAGACCATGTTGATGACCTTATTGGGAAATCCACATTTTATAAAGATAATTTAGCTATTTTGAATATTATCTTTGAGTTACTCATCCATTACCATGTCTACCTTAACCCTAAAAAGTGTATTTTTGGGGTCTTATTAGGAAATCTCCTTAGCTTTATCATCTCCCTTTAGGGAATCCAAGTTGATCCAAAAAGAATCAAATAAATACTTGACATGCCTCCTCCTATCCACCTCAAAAAACTTTGTATCTTTCAAGGGAAGCTCTAATCCATTCATCGCTTTATCTCTCAACTCTCAGATCGATGCTAACATTTTCACCACCTTATGAAGAATAGTTTATCTTTAAAGTGGAATAATGACTACCAAAAGGCCTTTTATTCTCTTAAAGAGTACCTTATATCTCCACCTATCCTCATTCCTTCCAAATAATATTAACCTTTTTACCATTATATATCCTCCACCAACCACTTCTTAGGTGCGATTCTAGCTCATTGGGATGAGTAGCATAAAGAGAAATCCATCTACTATGTTAGTTACATGATTTTAGAGTATGAGACTTGATGCACCCATATAAATAAAATTTTCCTCACCTTGGTATTTTTGGCCACCAAATTTTTCCACTACCTTCTCAAACACAAGACCTATATCATAACTAATACTAACCCACTCAAGTATATGCATGTCAAGCCATACCAAAACCAATGTATGGCCAAGTGGCTCATGATTTTGGCTAAGTTTAACCTTGAGTTTATTTAGGAAAATTAAATTAAAATTCAATTCATTATTGACCAATTGGATAAAGCACCATTAGTATACAATCAACCCCCTCCTCTTGAGCTTCCCTATGAGTCTATCGTGACCCTCTCTCAAGTAGACTTTACCTATAGAGTAACCTGTTATTCGAGGGATCAAAGTGTCAATGTGGTGGGGGAGTTAGCATCATCATTATCTGAATTCATAGTGAACCTCTTCCTTTATCTTTCAAACTAGATTTTGAATTAAGCAATAATATGGTTGAGTACTAAGCCCTAATGATAGGCCTCCAAACTATGATAGCCTTAGGAGTCAAAATGATCAACATTTTTGTTGACTCTCAACTCTTGGTCAATAAAATTAATGTATATTATCAATGCAATAATGATGTTTTTCATTAGTTTAAACAATTATATAACATACTCTTAGAATCATTTGAATACTACCACATCCAAGCCACCCTGTGATCTACAAACAAGTTTACTAATAGGATGGCTTCCATCACTTTTTAGATCCCATCTACACTCTCTAACTCTAAGATATCTATAATTATCCATAGAATACCTATCCTTATTATGTCAATAAGACTCCCCCACCATATTCAACATGAAGGAGACCTAACTTGACATTTGGTATCAGTAGACCTTTGACTATCTCAGCCTTTTCATCATTCCTTCTAGTCTTTCCAAGAATGCTCAAAGAACATTTATCCAGAGTACCTCATGATATACCATATTATGGGGAATTATTTATAAACATGACTTTGATGGTCTCCTCTTATATTTCCTACATATTCAAGAAGCCTCTCATATTATTCATGAAATGAATGATGGGATATGTGGGGGACACTTTAGTGGCCTAGCCATTGCTAAACGCATCTTTCACCTTGGTTATGATTGGCCCACCATTAATCAATATTATTATTATTATTATGTGGAAAAGTACATCAAATTTCAAAAACACACTAATTCACATCACTTACCTAGCCATAGTCTTCAAGTGTCTAAATATTTTTGGCCCTTCTCACAATGGGGCCCAGATCTTATTGGTGTAATTAACCCCCATTCTTCACAATGACATCATTCTATCATCACTACAACAAAATATTTCACTAAATGGGTAGACTTGATTCCTCTTATCTCAACCAAAGTTTAAAATATTATCAACCATCACATTATCTATCATTTTGATGTTCCTCACAAAATTATCATTGATAATGGTAAATCCTTTAAAAAGAAACAAGTCCAAGGTATTTATGATGCATTTAGTATCAAGTTAAGTTTCTCATTTCCCTATCATCCATAATCAAATGAATAGGTAGAAGCCTCTAACAAAACTCTCAATAACATGCTAACTAAAATGGCTAATACATCTGGTTGAGATTTACATTTACACATCCCATTTGCCTTATGAGCCTTTCATACTAGCATTTGAACTCCTATGGGTGTTACCCCTTTCTATCTAATTTTTGGAGTGGAGTTTTTCTTGCCTCTCAAAATCCAAATTCCCTCTCTTTGCATATCCTTACAAGATCTCATCTCTGAGATTGATTATCCTCAAAATTATTTAGCCCAAATTGAGCTACTTGACAAGCATCATTTAACATCTCTTACTCACCTTCATGTCTATCAAGAATGAATCAAACATGCTTATAACAAACACATTAAAGTGTAAGAATTTAATATCATAGATCTTGTCCTAAAGGAAAATCAACATGTCACTAATATAGAGAAAAGTAAGTGGGGAGAATTTGATTTAAACTAGCTTGTACCTTGTATCATAATGCACAAGTATCAATTAGGATCTTACTGGTTGTCCTCTCTTGAAGGCAACCTAGAACTTGAGCCCATCAATGCTTCACATTTTCATCCTTTTTTGGATAAAATAGGATCAAACTCACCTTTTTGTCTAACTTAACTTGATCCCTTGTTTTCAAACCACATTCATCTCCTTATTTTAGGGACAACTAAATAAAATGAAATCATGTGATTATCCATTACAATCATATCCTAATCTTGAACAATGGGTACCATAGCTCTACCCATGGCATGATTCTCATGGTACTTTCCACCCCTTTTATCGATGGATTCCCATGGTCATCATGACTTAAACCTCTTTTACACCTCATCAACTTTATTGTGCTTTAGTTTTGCCTTCATAAAAGATGAACCTTTAATCCTATATAATCAAGTCCATGACATCAAAACAAAAAATCAAAATAACTCATATAGATCTCTCTCTAGTATTCATAAACTATTCCCTTTAAGGATATCTACCAAAAACATATAAAAATTACTCAAAATAAGATATATTGCTCCTTTTAAGGACAAATATCAATATCCTTAAATAAAAAACATAAACTTAGACCACTCCCTTGAAGGATGGTTGAGTAAAGAATTTGTAAAAATCATAGAAATTTCTTGGAAGCTTCCTACATCGATCAACTTCCCCAACCTCTCCAAACAATAAAAAAGATCAAAAGGCCCATTATCAAAATTTGAAAATACAAATATAAATTAAAATCCACAGTTGGTTTCCATAAGTAGAATTCCCACATCTATTAGTCTACACCTTATATGATATGGACTTGTTTATAATAGCTCTTTGGTAACCTCCAAAAGAGGCATGCTAGTCTCACAAAAAGGTTTCACCTTAATCCATCTCCCATTTATACAATATAAGCAAGGGATTTTGAGCTTACTTGACATTATATGATCAAGACATCTTTTTAACAAACTAAGGAATGCTAATGTGAAGCATTCAAAGGGCTTATGTTCCTTAAGCTAATCGAAATTCATCTTGTTGTAATCCTAGCCAAAGAAGAAGCATAATTCCTTCTTATTATTCCTTCATACTGGTTTATACATTCATTAAGACATTATCTCTGTTGATTATCTTATCTTTCTTTTCTCACATTTAACTTCATTATCCAACTTACTCTACATGTTTTGACACCATCAAAATAAATGAATTTAACCACATGCTTTCAACTTATTATTTTAAATGTTTTTAACCATAAGAACATTCTAATGAATTAATCATCTCCTACATCAAACATCACCTAGTGATCAATCAAATCAAAAACATCTATCATATATACCATATTATATCATACATCAAAATAAAAATGGGTCATTCACACATGTTATCCACCACATGTCTCATTATAGATGTAGAATCATATACTCATTAAACTTAGGCATGAATATAATCATCATTGTCATCATAACATCATAAAAAACATCATCATTACATGATCATAAACCTAAACCATAATCATGTCCCTTAAAACCATAACCACAATAGCATCATCATCATCCATAACCATAATCATTTCAATATCATATGCATGATCATCTTTAAACATTAAGTAAATGTTCACATCCATGAACAATATCATTAACTCATAAACATCATCATCACACCATCATTATCCTACCATTCATCATATTCATATAAATATGATCCATAAACCATAACCATAAAAATAATCCCAAAACATCATAGCCATTTCCAAAAAATTTATAACCATCACATCATAATCACATACATAACATTAATCCATATCAACATCATCATGAACATAAATCAAAAATCCATATCATCACATGGCTACCTAGATGAGTACACATGAACATCATCATGGACATAACCATATCAACATAATATCATAAATAAGCAACATAAACATCATAACCATGAACCATAAATCATGAGCAAGGTTCACATTTATATCTCATAAATCATCATCATTATGTATACAAAATATATATATATATATATATATATATATATATATATATATATATATATATATATATATATATATATATATATATATATATATATATATATATATATATATATATATATATACATCCCAAAATTATACATTTCACTGCATCAGCTCAAGCTAATATCTAAATCATAAAATTCATCAAAAATATCATGTCTCATAAAAAATTAAAATCCCTTGGGGTACCACTACCTCATGGAGCCTACCCTCCTGCACCTACCTATCCTCCTATAGATGTGAGCCACTAAACTAGTGTCACTGTACCAACACCTCCTAAAATACTAGATCTATACTCACCCCATCAAGGCTCATCTAAATAGTGCCTAAATATTAAAGCCTCAAAATACTATAGATCCTCTATATTCATAACATATTTCTACATCAGGATAGTCATTATTGGTCCCACAACTACTACGAGTACTCATCTTTCCTATCAGAGAGAATCTCTCTTCTGCATCACCATGGCTAGCTAAGCCCTAGCCTAATCTCTCTCACTTATAAGAGTGGCCACTTGATGTTGTGCTTCTACCAAGGATTTCTATGCTACTATTAGATATGTTTGAGCTATGACTGGATATATTCATGCCTAATCCCTCTTAATGATCACTACCTATACATCTAAGAAAACCCCCTACATCTTAGCCTACTAACTATCTCCCCCTATATCGATATATATGTCATGCTGACCACCATCATCACCTCTAAAGTTTGTGGTGATATAGTGTGCCTGTTACCATATAGGATAGACATCTATAACACATGCACCATCCATATCTATCCTTGTAGGAAACTCTTCTTGGTCAAGGAAATCATGTATAGGGTATGGAGTGGGTAGTAAAAACTCTGTATCCTCCCTCTTATACCTCAATAACACCCTAGGCACATCTTAAAAAATGTCAAACTACCTATATACCCTATCAAATAGAATCATCTCTATCTCATAGACTCATCTACCATAGATCAATTTGTATCTCTAAAGAGATAGATCATGCCTCTTATAGTGTTCCCATCTTAAAAACCTAACATATGATCTCTAAATCACATTTCCCATGACCAAAGAATCTAGTCAGTCCTTGTACCAATATAGGTCATGTGACCCTCCTCTAGGTCCTGAGAGGGCATAGTCACCTCTCTACCTTATGTATCTAACCCTAAAATCTATCTACACAAAATCCTCCCATGGCATCCCCATTGGTCTTAGTACCTAAATGTGCTTATAGGCCCAGTAATGAAGAATAAAACTAACACTAATCCCATATCTCTTATGGGTGTGAATCCCCCATAACTCTCAATAAATATAAACTAATAGAATAGGTGCTCATGTGAACATTATGTGACCTAACCACGTATCCATAATAACCCCTAATAATAAGTAAGGGAATCTCTCATTTCTCAAATCTGGTAAAGCATAATAGGAAATCACTATCATCATCATAGTGAATAGCCACCTATCATCCCTATCCCTCTGGTAAAGTGGTGTTTAGTGTGAGCCTCAAGAGTGTGACCTCTTAAAATCAATGTCCTCTCTATACAAGAGTTCCATCTACCTATCTCACTCATCACTCTTAATGTGGTAAATCATCTCACCTCATATGGGTAGCCATACTATATTATATATGTCCTTAGGTAAAATAGTCAGCTTGCCTATAGGAAGCAAGAAGGTGTTAGTGGTAGGGTCCCATCTCTTGATGAGTGCCACTAACATAGATGCATCCCAAGGTATGTGCTGGTAGTTCCTCATGCCTTTAAGGCCCACATACTCCATATGTTCCTAGTCTACATCTTCATGCCTCATTAAATCTCATCCAGTATTTGGGGCACTCTATCCCTCATCTATATCCTCTCTCATGCATGAAAAATTTTATATAAAAAACCTTAGTTCATTGACATATTTTTTTTATGAATTATACCACTTACACCTACCTCCTTTTCTAATCTATCCAACTCATAAAATTTGCCTAATATGACCTATACCTATTACTTTACCCCATCATTCAACTTTCTTAACCTTCACCTAACCCCTTGACCTTAACCTAACCTATTAACCTCAACTATTACCCATTAACTATTACCTATCAACCATTATCTCTTAACCATTCACCAAAATTTTAATACATCCACCAATCATCGATGGTTGACTATTCTTATATCTGACTACTGATGGTTAGGTGACCAACCACCAATGGTCACCATAAAGTGACCTATCAATGGTTGCATATCAAATAATGACAATTAATAAAAACCATTGATAGTTGATAATGACCATCAATGGCCGATAATGATTGATAATGGTCATTGTGTAGTGATCATTGGTGATCAAACCAAACCCTACCCCCTAAAACTACTTACCAAAAATATTAAATAACTAAAAAAACTTGCCTTATCTTCACCTTACCCTCTCCTATCTACCCTACCTTTACCAATATAACTCTATACTACTAAATTCAACTCCATAACCAAAAACACTATCAACAAACCTAAACCTAGGCCAACACCCACCCACAAATTAAACAACTAAAAAATTTAATTAAGTATTTGTTTGCAAATCTAAAACTACTCTACCAATTCAAAATAAATACCTATCTCATTCTTTGATTACCATCAAGGAGGAACCTTGGGAACCACCACCTAACCTCGTGCTCTCCCTCATCCCTTCTGCATCCTCATCATGTCAAACCTCTAGTAACACTTGATCAACTCAACATTCTCACTCACCCAATCAATCACCCTCAGAAAACCATCACCATTTTTTTCTCAATAATGCCAAGAGCTAATTGTCAAGGGTTTCAAATTCATAATGAAAGAATAAAACCCCTAGTGATCTTTTATCTTCACCCTTTTAAGGCTGATGTATGACCATTGATGGTCAACCTTGAGGGTGGACTAAGACCATCAATGATCACAAATCTAGGGTTTTCCCCTTCTACCCCAACATTTTCAAACACAATTTTAACACAAACCCAATACAAATTCTTACCTTTAGAGGACACATTCTCCACTAACCACAACCAACTATATTAGCTCATTTATGGTCATTTTAACCCAACTAACACCTATTTTTTGATGACCTTTCCTTCATCCTTTTGATTGCACCAACTAAATTTTCTAAGTTGAACATTTTGAACTTATGCTACCTTGCATATAACCAACCAATTATGTCTTCCCAGGATCACTTCCTAGCTTGGATACCTATGAAAATATTTACCTTGTATAGGAGAATTGAATTTACAAGTGTAACCCAACTAGCATGCCTAAATTAGGTCATGTGGTCTACTTATCACTTATCCTTCTAGTGTTTAAATTATTTTTACCAACCATGGTAACCTAATCAATGCATGATCTTAGTTATCACACTTGCTCACACTTTATGCATGTGTTTACACTTTAGTTCCCAACCTATCACTAACTTCATCACCAACCTACCCACTTATTAAACCTACACCTGATTCTATTTCACCTCATCAATTCCTAGTTTGAGGGGGGACACCTCCTCCCATACTTAGGGTAACCAAAACTTTGACCCATATCCATTTCTAATTTTATATCTTATTGGTATAAACTACATAAAAAGGGTAAAATTTAGACACTATAAAACCACACAACAATTTTAGATGTCTAACTAACCCCTAGACCACCTTGGGACCCACTAGGGACTATCCCACAACCTTTTGACTATACAAACCTAAGTCACAATCGATTGACTTTGACCACCTTGACCTTTAACCTAGCAACCATTGATGATCACCCTAACTATTAACAATTAGCCTTTAATCAATTTAAAGGGTTAACTCCCACTTCAACTCTAACTTGCATTTTTATATTTATCTTACGTAATCTATGTGAAAATCTATGCATGTTAAGACTAAAATTAGATAACCCCTTAACACCTTGTTGAGCTTATTATTTCACCTCTCCCTTTTTCCTATAAAAATCAAGGAGGAGCAGGTGAAAAGGATCCATCATCAATCCAAATCTATAATCAGAGTAATCAAGAATTAAAGATCACAAAAAATTATTGGAGCTTATTAAATCAGATATTATTTTCCTAAAGAACTAGCAACTAGGCCAGATATCTAAAGTGCTACAAAAACTCATTAGTCAATAACCAAGTATCATTACTTTATCATAATTGCACTAGACTCCATCAATGAGTTCTCAACCACACACCTCAACTCTTCTTTAGATCAAAAAGCTAAGTATTTATTTTCAATAATTAGTTTACTTTGTTTCTATTTCAAAACAAACCTATCCCAAACCCACATTCTAAAATTTCATTCTATAACCTCATCAATCAATTTCTTAAACTAACCCAAAACCCATAGTAATCACCAATGGTCACCCTAACCATCTATGATCTATCCATAATCATTGATGGTCACCCTAACCACTGATGGTCACCCTAACTACCGATAGTCACTATTTAATAAATAAACAACAAGCTATTTTCACCCATCAAACCTCAACAAAATTCCACTTTCTACCTCCTTGCCTGATCACAGAGCATCACCCTATTTTTTGAATCATACATAAATCATTTTACATTAATATCAATCTATTTATTACTATAATTAGTTAAATTCACCTATTTATTTATCAAACACTTCCTGTATTTGATTTTAGTACCCTTTTTTATTTATGAAAGCAATTTGTCTTTCAATTTCAAAACTTGATTGTTTAAAAGTGTGGATTGAAAGCCTCTAAGGAAACTTGTGCTTCTTAGATCTAGCTTGTTAGTCAATACAACCTACTATATAACTAATAAACCATTTATTTGAGTAATTTCTTATTTTTAGGTCATTCCTCCCAAGCCAAAGAGGAGTATCTATAACCATCTAGATCACAAAGTACAAAACCAAAACTAGGTTCTACTAACCTCACCCTTCTTTCAAGTTTGACAACTTTCTTCTTAACAAATAAATCAAAATTTTAGTTAAAAACTTGGAGTATGAAATAAGGTATTATTTTGTTTAAAACATGTACTTTAAATTAGAATGTCTCTCAATAATTTTAGATACTTATTATCTAATAATAAGACACACCTAATGGTTGTCCATCCAAGTATTAAGGAGTTTCTCTTGAACAAAGATATAAATGAGAAGAAATTTGGTTGGATAATGAAGGTAATAGAGTATGATATAAAAATAAAGGTCACAAAATTGATTAAAGGTAAAGGAATTTTTGAGCATCTATCTTAAGACTTGAAAGAGGCTAATGATGTGGTTTTAGTGTCAAATGATGAAGAGGTTGTAGCTGATCATACCTCACCTTCTATTTAGTTTCATGACTTGGTAGGATATTTCCAAGATGGTCATTATCCTTATTACTTAAGTGCTTCAAAAAGAAGATATTTTAGATTACAATACATTCCATATCTTCTTGTTGATAGTGTTATTTTCAAGAAATATATCAATGGTATGTTGCTAAGATGTATAGAGCCAAGCCAAACACAAAGATTTCTTGAAGAGTTCCATAATGGACATCATGAAAGATATTTATTAGCAAGGATTATAGCTCTTAATATCATGAGAGGTGGGTATTATAAGCCAAACATATTTGTTGATTATCATTCATGGGTTAGGAAATTCAAATAATGTGTTATGTTTGTAGGGATAGTGAAACTTGCAGCCTTACCTCTCTAACCAATTATGATGGATCAACCCTTTGTCTAATGGGGATTGGACTTTACTGGCCTCATAAATCCTTCTTCTAAATCAAGTCATAAATGGATCCTTACTACTATGGATTACTTTACAAGATGGATAGAATTAGTAGCATTGAAAGAAGCAAATGATTCCATTGTTCTATATTTCTATGAAGGTTTTCTTACTAGATTTGGAGTTCTTTCAATCATCATTTTTGACAATGCCATGGATTTTGTGGGAACTAGGATCATCTCATAGTCTATTCAACATGATGTCTATCTAAAAAATTCATCAAACTATTATCTATAATGCAATGGCCTTGTTGAGTCCACAAATAAGAACTTGTTGAAGATCATAAGAAGGATTATTGAAGATAATCAGAGGTCATGGCATTTAAATTTGAAGTCATCTCTATGGGTTGATAAGATCACCTAAAAAAAATCAATATCCAACTCTCAATACAAGATATTATATGGTAAGGAAGCAAGCTTACCCATTTATCTTGAGTTTCCTACTTTATAACTAATGCATCAACTTGAGTTATTGGAGAATGAACTTATGGAGATCAGGTATGCTAAGCTTATTAGATCTAGAAGAAGTTAGAAATCAGTCCATGTTAGCCATGGAAATTCACCAAGCACAAGTGAAGAGAACCTTTGACAAAGAAGATTCTTCAAAGAGTTTTAAATGAAGATATTTGGTCCTCAAGTGTGATGAGGATAGAGATAATCCAATAAGGCATATAAATTTTTACTCCCTTTGGAGTGGCCCATACACAATCTCCATCTACAAATCCCATAATGATTTCCAACTTGCTAAGATGGGTGGTAAGGAGATTATAATCATAGTTAATGGGATTCTTCTGAAACACTTCTATTGAGAGATAAGATCCTTGTACATAGTTATTTTTTCCCTCTAAGTGTTATCCTAGCACATTAGTTCATTTTTATTTTGTCCAAAATAAGTGTTTTATTTGCACATTTACTTTGATTAGTTAGTTTCCCTATTTTGTGTATTTCCTTCCTTGTTTTGGAGGAAGAAGTACTATTATTTCAATTAAAAATATTTAATTACAATCATGGATCATATTTTTCATTTTTTTATGATTCCAAAAGTCATGTAAATGGTCTGGTTCTCAAGTAGAGTAGGCATGCTTCCTAGTTGAGTTGCCAAAATGTTGATAATTTTGATCTCATAGGTCAAATTATCACCCATAACATTTGAAAATTTGCATAACATGATATTTTATTTTATTTATCAATAATTTGGTCTTTAAAATTACTTAAATTGATCATTGGAATTCATTATTGGTAGGTCTTAAGGTTGTTTAGGTGAGTTGAAGTCTTGTCCTTCATTTATCTTTTACTTATCTAATTATTTCATGGCCATTTTGAGATATTTAAAATGGTAAGAAGAATTATAAGGGTCATTATGAGTGTAATATAATTTTTAAATTTTATTAAATTCATAACATATGGATAGTTAGGTTGATCATATTCAACACTAACTTTATGACTCATTTCTATGAAATTCTGACCATTTTATGACTACCAGAGAAGGTTTTTGTAAGGTTTTGATGATATATGATAAGTTATAATATTATTTACATATTTTTTTCACCTAATAATACATTAAAAATAATCATTAACATATTTTATATCATTTCAATCAAATATCCTTAGTGAATTTGGCCTTTTTAGTACAAAAATAGGCCTTTTTGAGGCATTCATTTTGGTTTTTAGAGTATTTTTGTGATAAATTCATATTATAGGATTAATTATGTCCAAAAATGGTAATATTAATGTTTTTTATGAATTTTTAGCTGAAAATTTTGGAAAAACCAACTTTGCTCCTATATTGACCTTCCTGGTAACTCTAGAAAGGTAGTTTTCAAATACTTGGTACAGAAAAAGTAGAGAGAGTTAGGATCTAAAACTTTGGATATTGTTAGGGGTATGATTAATTTTAAAATTAGTGTAATTTTTCATTTATTTTTTTCCCTCATATTTATTAACAATCACTAAGAGTGATAGTAGGTCACTATAGCCTATCCATCTGAGAGGAGTCTATTCTTGGACCTATTTCTAAATATCATAAAATAATGGAGTGACATGGTTTTTTCGTATTATTTTTTGGTTTATGAGACTAATTTTAATATTTTTCTCATTTTATAACTCTTTCCAAGAAGATATTTATAGAATAAAACCATGTTTCTTTATCTATCTTTCTAAGTGATCTCTTAGGTCAGTTTTGAAGCAAAATATAAGTTATTCATAATATATATATTTTTTTAATATTAAAAGGTTATAAATGGATTATATAATTCATGACACACCATTTTCATCTAGGTAAAGGTAATAGGTCTTCATTTTGGGTATATCTCCTTTGAGAGGATTTAAGCTAAATTTATTAAAACTTGCAAGGTTCTAGTAGATTGAGGTGAAAATATTATTGATGTTTAAGGTTTTATATTATACATAAGTATAATTAATTACTCTATTTCATATTTTATACATTAATCCATTCATCACTAAGTAAAAAATCTCCAGAAGCCTCCAATAGGGAAACTTTAGGACTACAACATTGATGAGTACCTAGATGTATCATAAAGAGATCAATCGCATTGAAAAGGAGAAATTTACTGGTTTCAAGAGCTTCATGATTGAATATTAAAATTTATTGAGGTGAATAATTTCAATATTAACCATAGGTCCACACTTGATACATGAAACCTATATCCTCAACTCACTGCCTACACATTGAAATGTCCACCTATAGGTGGCACTGACAAACATTTAGGATTGTTTCATAAGGATGTTATAACATGTTTTTAGGCCTTCATCAGGTTAGAGGAAGATATATATTATGTTAAAACCAAGTATAAGGTCATACAACATTCATAATACCCATTTTCATCTTCACTACCTGATATGCTACTAGGTGTGCATCTACAGGTGGCCTTACACATAAAATTGAGCATGGTCATGGAGAGATTTGACATACTTTGAAACCCTCATAAAGCTTTTGGATGTTTTAGGTAATTTGAAAACCATGATTGAGACATTATAATTAAAAATTTAACTCAAGTGAAGGATTTGTGTTCTAGGGACATAATCCCTAAAAGATCTAAAATAGATCCCTAGGCACTTTGGATGTCATTATATAATGATCTATCAATGAGTTTAGATGCATCTAAATGATCATAACCTATATTATTATCCTATGGGATGAGACTTGAAATAGATAATTAATATGTGACTAGAGTAACAAGGTGATCAGAGGCCTCCAATTTTGATGTTTGTTCATTGCCATTTTTCAATGATTTTTATAGTATTTTTAACCTTCAAGATGACTTCATAGTCTAGTTCCAAACATGACATGAGTGTATACCTAGGGATTTCAAGGCCATTGAGATGAGGTGTAATAATGGTTCAAATGACATATCAATAGTATTTAGATCATATAATTTATGACATATATGATCACCTACATGCCATTTTTGGATTAAAGGGTTTACCTACAATTTGGTTAGAACTAAGTTGGGTTCATAAGTATCATAGGGTAATCAAAAGAGAACATGAGTTTATTAAGTTATAAAGGTTAAATAAACATGGTGACAAATAAAATTTGAGTATAAAATAATGGTGAGCCTTCCTTAAGGTCTATATGCAGTCCTTGTCCATACATAGGCCACATATACACAGTCAAGAGGAGGAAAGAGGTGACTATTCTTAGCATCAGAAAAATAAATTTGAATAAGGTTTTGTGAAGTGTTTATTATTTTTGATATCTCTGATAGACATAAAATTATTTTAATCCATGAGATCCATATGTCTCAAAATCCTAACAACCAAGTATACCCAAAAAAGGTACAACTATAGGTTTTAAAAAAGGTGAACATGTTAGAGATGATAGTGAATGCTTGGTCTAACTCTAAACTTGACCTGAGTATGGTTAAATATTTGAATGAGACTAGGAGACCTAAAAATAGTCCAAGAGCATGAAATGAAGAATAATACAAGTAACCTTCACCTTTAATAGTACAAATGGACACTTACAGTTAGTCTCATAAGGAATTGGTAGGGCTCTAAAATAGTTTGGTAGTAGGAGACTTGAAGGTATAACTTTGGTCCTAGTTGATCAATAGTACATAAAATAAGGGAGATGTGATCAATGTTTTGAGGTATTTTTAATAAGTTTAGGGAATTTTAAATAAACCTACAGTAAGCATCTACCTAAATCCAACTAAAGTCACCTATAGTCAGCAAGCTAACAATACTATCGTAACATGTTTAAGGTTTAAGACTTTCAAAGAGTTCATTATGAATATAAGGATTCTTGAAAATTTGATGAATTTTTTATTTAATTTTGTGTTTCAAATCCCTCCAATCATTTCAAACCCTATTCACTATCTCTACATACACCTACAACTAGAGATAAGATGCTTTAGGTATGATTTAGTCAAGTATTAAGGTGTTGAAGTTTTAACGTGACCCTTAGTTTTATGGAGTTAATTATCATATTTAAGTATATTCATGAATGATGTTGTAAGGAATATATCAAGATATATCTTACAAATCACATTATTTTGATCAAATTTCACCCTAAGTGCTCAGCTACAGCCAGCTTAAGCGCACTTATAGTCTTATGGGATGAAACATAAGGAGAAAAGCCTAGATACAATTCAAAAATCATTCATAGATGCCTCCCAAGATCCTAATTAAACTCAAAGATAAGGAAAATTTTTCAAATCCTTAATTTTAATCTAGAATATCTTTATTTTTCCAAGGATGGTCAACTACAATTAACTATAGTATGAGAGTGATGATAATGCCATGAAGTTGACTATTTTCAAGATGAATTAGCATAAGTATGATGAAAATAGGTCTACAAGACTAATATATGGAATTTATGTTTTAAATTAGATAAATATCACAGTTTATAAGGCCTAAGGTAAAGTATTACCTTTAGGTATGTCATGTTTTAAGGCAAGGAACATAAAAACATAGCCTGCAAACTAGACTAGTCAAGGTGAGAGTGAATAATGAAATGTTTAGGCAAAAATTGGATGAAAATGACCATGTTTGGAACATCCAAAAGTGATAGTGACAATTACATGACATTATCTTATCATGGAAATAGGGAAATAAATATATTTCAAGACAACCTACACTTCATACTAATATCTTGTACATAGTCAATATTCTAAAAAGTCTTTGTTACACTTTAGGGTGTTTGAGAGTGTTAGGAATGTCAAATAACCATAAAAAATGATACATAGGGTCCCCATCACTTGGATAAGCCCATTATAATTTAATATTTCCTATTTAAATAGGGTAAGTTCCTTTTGTTTTATCTTAGATAGAGGGCACTCCCCAAATATCCAAACCCTACAAATTTTTAAGAAAGATGGTGAAGGAGAGTTGAGGATTGATAGAGGAATTCCATGAATATGATAATATATATGTCATAAATTAATCAAACTAAGGTAACCCTCACATATTATATAAACTCAATAGGGTAGTCCAAACCCACAAGTATGTATGCAAACCTACTTGGTTTAGACTAGGTCTAATGCCCAAAAAGGGGGTCATTTCCACTAATAACATATAATATGCATTAAAAATCATGGGAAAATTAAAATTGGAATATATTAGGTGTGTTAAAACTATTGGTTTTTAGATAACTTCATGAAGAATCCATTTCTTGGCTTAATAACTCAATAGGGTGCACAAAATGCTTAGGATAGCTCAATAGGCCAAATTTGGATGCTCATACTAGCATGGAGGTTTAACATGGGACATAAATGAGTTAATTTATGTTATATGGGGTATTTTAATTCATTTTTGTTTAATTTTTTCATAAGTTGGACTTCACAATTTTATGAATCATCCCTAAGGGTGAAAACTACCAAAAACCCTCCTGAAACCCCAATTTGGACCAATTTATAGAGATTGAGTTGGAAAACCCACAAAATTACATATTTTCATCCTAAAACATACCATAAATTATATTTTACTCTTATAGGGCCCACATGTAATTTTTCTATACCTTCTTTTGTATGGAACAGTATAAAAAACATTAAGTTTTCATGTTTTTGAGGTAAAATGGGTGTTATAATGAGTGTATAAAGAGGAAAATAATTGGGAGAGGTATATTGAGACTATTTTTACCTATAAAATATTAAAAATACAAAAATAAATTGGTTATAGATTTTTAAACCATTCAATCCTTTTGGGTCAGTTGGAAAATGCCTTAAAAAGGCAAGCCTTCTAAAGGCCATTTCGAGATCTAGTAATTCCATAGTGTTATAGAACACCAAGTTTGACATGGATATTTGTGGGAGCATGATAAAATTTAATAAAATATATTTTTTGAGTTTAATATACTTAAGGGGTATTAGGAGCAATTTTTCCACCTTTTAAGACTATGATGGCTAATTAGGCCTAATTTGGCTAAGAGAATGTGCTAAAAAACATATATACACTTAGAATTTGGCCAAAAAAAATATTTATGATATTTAAGGGTATAAATATTACTTTTAAAAAGTATTATTTTCTCACCATCATCTCTATATTCTCCTAAACAATGATATTTGTAGGGTAAAAGGCTATAAGGAATTCATGGGAAATGCATAGTTTTGGTGTCAAATAAAGTTTGTTTGAGTGGTTTATGGAATAATTAACCTTGTAATAGGTATGATATGATATTAATAATATTTAAATGGTTGAGATATTAAATATTTAAGCAATCTTGATGAAATATTCACTTTTTCCTTATGTGCTTTAGTGAAAAGTGAGGAATTAAGGAGTTGAGAGACTAAATCAATGCATATATCACCCATAATGCCTTTACAAGATAATGAATGATATGATACACCAAAATAAATATTTTAATAATTAATTAATATAATTTTATGTAATATTATAATTTTTAAGGGGTCTCCATGTTGGAAAAGGTCCCTCCTTCCTTCTTACGCCCCATTTGGAGACAAAGTCAAAGAGAAGGTTAAATAAGTCACTTAAAAACTTATTCAAAGTGTTTAGGATTAATTAATGAGCCTAAATAAGGTTTAAATATAATAATTTAATTGAATTTAAATCCTACATCCATGGAGGAATATTCATTCATCAAAGAAGACATGAAGGCTAAAATTTGGGGTTTGGAACAAGAATCTAGGCACTCTCCAAGTGGTCTAGGCTTGATCAAGCATTATGAATTTTTTTATAATCCAAAAAAAAAATTTTAAATATATATTCCACTCCAAACTATGAGGGATTAATATTTTAAAATTTTAATAATGTTACATAGAACTTAAGGAGGATCTTAGACTAGGTTTAAAGTCCCCTATTTTGGGGCTTCTTTGTCTCTAATCATTTATTTTACTATATGTAATTATTTTTCCAGATTTTAATATGAATAATTTTATTTTTTATTGTGCATAAATGTTTCCAAAAATTTTATTCACCTTTTTATAGAAATAAGAAGCTAAATTCCTCTATTTTCAGGGTTTTTGAGTGAAGTGTATGTGTTTGTCATTGATATAACTTAGTGAAATACTTGTTTTAATTCATTATTGTCTAGTTATTATTCCTTAATGAGAGATTTTTTTTATGTTTTAAATTTAGTTTTAAGCGTTTAAACCATATTAGGTTAAATCATTGGATGTGAGTTCAATCCTTCCTTGCATAAACTTGGTTTGTTAAGTCCTTATTGTGAAACACTTTTGTAGAAATCTTACCTAAATGTAGTGAATGTGTGCAAGATTTTCCCTCTCACAAGAGTGTCATTAAAGTTATAAGTGATCATGAAAAAAATGTTGCATCACCTTATATTTAAGTTTATCTTTAATTTCCATTCCAAACAATGACTTTTGCACCCTTTTTTACATCCTTTTCATTACCAAAATTAGTAGATAGTAGGTTAAGAGTAAGTTTTACTAAGATAAATAAGGGAAACAACCCTCTATGGATATTATATCCCTTATAAAAGTAACCCACACTTTGGATATATTCCATGTTCCAACATGATTGAGGAATAACACACTTTCTCACAAGGCCACACTCCTGATTGATAATAGTAATAGGTCCATGATCTCTCACATGCATTACCTTGGCTAGTTAATTATATTTCAATATGCCCTTGGGTGTATAAGTGTTGTGTATGGCCTATTTTTGTCATATTTTTCCCCATGAAGAATACATGCAACTTATAACTATTCGTTCACTCATTTTCATGTAATGGGAGGTAATTATGAGAGGCACTTCATTATTTGAACATGTCCATTACTCCCCTAGATGCCAACCTCTATGCAATTCTTAGTGTATTAAATGTGTTTTTCTCCTAGTGGGTGTGAGAAATATGAATTATAGGCTTTAATTGAGTGATTAGTTTGATAATGACTTTATGAGGTTGGTAAAATAGTGTTTCTTCCCTTGAGAGTCTCATCACCATGTGGATAGGCCTTGCAACATTCCTTCCTTGATGCAAATTAAGTTTATCTTCTCAACTATGTTGAATTTTGGTAATTAGGATTATCTACACTACTATTGGAGTTTAAGAGTAATTTTTTGAAGATCATCCTACCTATTAATAGGCCCAAGAGGCCTTTCCACCCAATTATAAACCTCAACATGCTTATAATTTTGAAAATAGACCCAAAATTAGACTTAAAAATCTATTTTATTACATATTTAACATCAAATGTGCCAAATTTATTATATATAAGGCATATAGGACTTTTAGGTGAATTAATTATGTTTTCATGGTGTCTCATGGTTAATTGAGGCACCATAAAGAGTCTCTTATCCATCGATTTCTTCATTAAGGTTTTGGAGGGTTTATTGTGGCCTACCATCTTAACAATGGTTCCTAGATTAAATACCTTAGATTTAAAACTTAATACCATTAATTTTGAGCACATATACCCCATTATATATACCTAATATATCCTAGTCCCATACACCTTGTACGGTGATCTTTGAGTAAAATTTAATATCCTTTGAGTCTTCACTAGGAATTCTAGGTATGCTAGCAATGTTAAGGATCATTAATAGATCTACCCACCTAAAATAAACTCTATATACAATGGATATTAATTAAATATGGGTCCCCAAAATCCTCTAAGATAATTTTTACTGATGCATATTTTCATGTAATAAATGAGCATTTTAATTGGCAGCTCAAAATGGAAAACTAGTGTGATGGAGCTCGAGGGAGGTATTTAGGCCAAATTTCCAATTCCCCTACATTATTATACCTAAAAAAACTTATTAAAAACTTTTAATATAATCATATATATATATATATATATATATATATATATATATTTATGTCCTTAGGTATGCCTAAGGAACTTGAATCTATCATAAGAATGAAGTTGGGGATTTGAGGGCTTAAGGAGGGTTTTAGGCCTTATAAGCCTAAATTGAGCCTCAAGACCCTAGACCACATGTAGGTGTATTATAAATTATCACCCTGTTCTATCCAATTTCAATATTTTTCACAATATCAAAATTAATCAGACCCATATCTCTATCCTTCTTCCCTTTTAGGTTTGCCATGACCAACCTTGGCTCAGTCTAAATATTTGGACTAGTTGATGCAAAAGACTCAAGTGGTCTCTATCTCCATATTCCTCATTTCTAATAGAGTCAAGGGTCTCATGTAGTGTGATATTAAAGTTTGAAAAAAATTATTGAACTAGGTCTCCCTCATATTTTTCCATAAAAACTCACTCTATAGTCATACACACAAGCTTGTGTGTCATGGATGTTTAATCAGGCCTAGGCAACTCTCTCAAACTTGATTCTATTTTACAATATTTTTAAGGCCATATATATGGCATAACACCACTATAAGACCCCTTTCATAGAGTATATTTCATTCCTAAATAAAAACAATTTAGGTATCTCATTTTTTTAGGTAGACTTTATGCATTAGGCTAACTATTTTATGCAAATTTAGAGTATTCCTAAGTTAAATTGTTTAGTTATCCCTTCATATCTATTTTATTTTTAAATAACATAACCTCTATATTATATTCCACTAATTGATATCTCTCCTCAATCTGTATATGTCATATTAATTTTAAGGTTGGATTAAACCTACTTGTAGTCTTGTAGGTGGTGGTTAGGAGGATTTGATTTCCAATGGAGTCATTCTATCAGTCCATGAGAAAGAGGAGGGTTTCTACACCATGATAGAAACCCATTTGACCTTCCCTAAACCTCAATAACCTTTTTAAGAAAATCATATTCTCAAATATATGTCCTTTTATTACATCATCCTAAGTTTAGATCTAGGTGGTGGTTTGGGGAAGCTTTCAAAAGGTAGGCCTAGATCTAATCTTATAAATTATGTTATTGAAATATTAACAATGTCCACACTTGAATGGGCCTCTTCTCTGACATTCCATCAGACTTTCATTGTATTATATATACTTTCAGTATAACTCTCACCCTTAGGCTTGTGCGTGAGGACTTATACCTTTAGGTGTATCACAAAGTCTTTTAAAGTTCTGATTGTGAAAACCAAAGCCTATTATGAGGTGTAAATAACATGATATGTTCATTACATAACAAATATATTTTGGGACACCTCATGTGTACTATCACTTACCATTCAATACCATCTATTGGGACCCTAAACATCCCTATCTAGATTCTCAATAAATTAATGAATTTGGAGCTAATAAAAAAGCATCTTGATGGATAAATTGGAACCTAGGAGTCCATGAAAACCTTAAATAATGTTAATAAACCTTAAACCCTACTAAAGGCTTATGAATGTATTTAGAACTAGTTCATGGATTTTGGTTTTGAGAGCCATAAGGAGTCTTGTTTATTTTGAGAGAAGGAATCCTACACATGATTTCATCACACTAGCCACCTAAAAAGGACATCATTTATATACCTTCATCCTAAATAGGGATTACCCCTAGAATAACTACATCATGTTTGGAACCTTATTTCCTTTTCTCACATGGTAAACATTGAGTAACTTGAAGGAAACCTATCATGACCCAAAATTTGACTAGATGAAGTGTGTGAGGACCATGGGGAAATCATGGAAACTTTTCATTGGTAATTTTCATGCACTATTCCTTCATAAAACATAGAAATCTTGTACATGACCTACAATTTACCAACCCAAGGAGATAGTGTATTTATCTATCCTTTAAATTACTATGAGAACATACTTAGAGGGTCTTCAAAAACTCAACAAGCCTTTGGATACATTTATCTATGCTTATTATATCATAATGAGCTCAAAAGTTTCATAAATCTTCTTTTAGTTGAACTTATCAGGTTTACAAAGGGTTTAAAACCACCTAGGGGTCTTAGTGATTAGTCATAAAGCTCAGGGCCTTGATCTATAAACCAATTCCACTAATTGAAATCCCACTAAGTGTTTTACCTCTAGATAAGATATTGGGCTCTAACTCTCCCTGTGTAGACCATCTATCTCAAACTAGCCCTTATGAGCTTGCCAAGGGATTGATGGAGATATTGATGCCATTTGTACCTTTTTATGCACATTTTAAACATAAATCCTTATTTAAGGTACCTAAAAGAGACCCCACCATGAATTTTATAACCTTATTTTGACCCTAACTATACCATATAAATCTGTATTAGTCTAAAAACATCTACAAAACATCATTTTCTTTGGTCTAAGCTCTTGAAAAGACATTGTTGGGTAAGAACAAGAGAATGAGGAGTCACAAATGCTTTCAAAATAGGAGTAAAAATGTATATAATATTAAAATTCATTTTTTCACATGTGTGGACCCCTTTGTGGTGGGTTAAAGGCATTTGGCTCCTAAAAATTCTCCCTTATATATATAAAACCACCTTAGAAAGATATCATGATGACACTAAGTGTTGGAAATTTTGTCATTGATTTCAAAGGTCTAGCATTGGTGATAAATATCCCATATCATTTGATGGTATTTTTAATATTCATATCTTGGCTAATGTGTGTTGATATTTATGTAATATTAATGAATATATTTTTGGTTGCTTAAAAGTCAAAAGAGGACCCATGGAGAAGTCAAAGAGTCACAGGGTAAAGACAAAAGAGGAATGGGATGCATTTTACCATGAAGAGTCATCTTGAGGAATTTCAAGAGTCACCAAGTGAAGACAAAAGAGGGTAGGAAACATTTGTCCATGAAGAGTCATCTTAAGGAATTTGAAAGGTCATGAAGATAAAGGCAAAAGAGGAAAGGATGCATTTGCTTATGAAGGCTCACCATGTGACTTTTCAAATGCAATGATACAAAGGGTCATGCAAGTTTGGAACCATTTTCCATGAGGATTGAAGGGTCATAAAGGGTGAATGCCAAAGGTCATTTAGAAAGATATAAATAAAGGCTTGAGAATCCATTTTTAATATGAAAGAGTGTGCATGGTTTTGTAATTATTTTATATAAGAAAAGAGGAGAGAAAAGAAAGATATATTATAGGGTTCTATCATTTGTTGAGTAAGCAACATTAAGAGATAGTTTTGTTTTATACATAAGAGGGGTTGGTGCTCCTATGGGTTAGTGATCCTATGGGTTGGTGCTCACAAATATTTGCAAAGGGTTGGTGTTCTTATGGGTTGGTCCTCACAAATAGTTGTTGTGATGGTGCTCGATAAAGGGGTTAGTGTTCCTGAAAGTTGGTGCTTGTAAAATTTGTAATTTGAGTTGGTGTTCATTCATATACTTGAGATTGTTTTTTATGGTTTTTCCCACTTTGGGGTTTCATGTAAAAAAAAGTCTCTCTCTCTCTCTCTCTCTCTCTCTCTCTCTCTCTCTCTCTCTCTCTCTCTCTCTCTCTCTCTCTCTCTCTCTCTCTCTCTCTCTCTCTCTCTCTCTCTCTCTCTTGTGTCATGCATGTAATTGTTTCAATTTTATTGCATTTCTTGAATGTATGATTAAGTGGTTAAAGAAAAGAAATCAGATTAAGTAAAAGATATATAATATACTAATTCACCCCCTCCCCCCCTCTTAGTATATTTTGTGCTTAATAATTGGTATTAAAGTAGGTTATTTTTGAAAAAGTTTTACAACTTTAAGGTAGATCAAGGAAAGCATGATGGTTGGATCACATGAAGGTTTTTATACAAATAAGGCACCTTTATTTGATGGGAAAAATTATGCTTTTTTGGATCATAAGGATGAGGACTTATTTGATGGCCCTTGGATTTGACATTTGGCAAGCAGTGGTGGAGGAATATGAAGAGCCACAAACACTTATAACTACAATGACAATAAAAATGAAAGTAAAAATAATTTTAAATCTTTAGATGCTATTTTATGTGGTTTATGTGAGTCAAAATTTGTTAAAGTTACGTAATATAAATTTGCTCATGAAATTTGAGTAAAGCTTGGGAATATTTACAAAGGTGATGGAAAGGTTAAATAAGCTAAGCTTTAGACTTTTAGAAGATAGTTTGAGATTTTGAAGATGCAAGAGGAAGAAAATATAGCAAGTTACTTTTTATGGGTTGATCATGTAGTTAATCAGATTCAAGGTCTTGGATAAAAGTTATAAGAATCAATCATGGTATAAAAAGTTTTGAGATCTCAACCATTAAGATATGATGCAAAAGTTTTTAGCAATTGAAGAGATGAATAATTTAGCTAAGCTAAAGATGGATGAGCTACATGGTATTCTTATGGCATATGAGATGCTGACCAAATAAGAGAAACTCTCAAAGAGAGAAGTTGATTTTAAGACATCAAAGAAAGAAAAGTCTAAGATTAAAGAATCAAGTGATATTTATAGCAATGATGAAGATGACAATTAAGATTTATTCATTCACATGTCAAAAAGGGATAATAATTTTAGAAATAAGGAGAAGGAAACTCATGTAGAGTCAAGCAAAAGCAATAACTCTTTTGCTCCTCTATCAAGCTTTAATGAAGAGGCCATAATATGTTACAAGTGAAACATATTTGGACACATATCTCAGTACTGTAGAAGTTTATTCAAATCAGTCAAAAAGGACTAGAGTTTTAAGGCTCTATTAATCAAGAATAAAGTTTAGATAGGTTCATGGTAGAAAAAATACCCTAAAAAATCTATGTTGGTATAGACAACTTTACATGTAAGAAATGAAGAAAATCCATGGTTCATTGTTAGTGGATGTTTGAGACACATGATAGAAGACAAGAGCAATTTCATAACCTTAAAGAAGATCAATGGTGGCAAAGTGAAATTCAGAGATAACACTACCACCAAAATTATCAAAAAATGTACACTAAGTTTGGATAATGGCATAACTAAAATTGAAAATTATTTATATGTAGGTCTTAAGCATAATATTTTGAGTATAATTTAAATGTGTGATTAGGGGAACACAATAAAGTTTTATGCAGAAGGTTGTGAAATTAGGAGAAAATATTTTGATGTGTTAGTTACAGATGCTTAAAGAACAATAAATAATTTGTATATGTTATCAGACATCAAAGGTTAAATATGTTTTTTGAGTCAGAATGAATAAAGGTGGCTATGGCATAGGAGAATGAGACACATAAATTTTAACAATCTTGTCAGCATCAATAAAAAACAAGTAGTCAAAAATCTTCCAAAGATTACAAATCCATCCAGCATGCTTTGTGAACCTTGTTAGCATGAGAAGTAGTCTAGAAGGTGATTCAAAACAAAAGAATACTCAACCACTCAGATATTAGAGCTTGTTCACACTGATTTGTGTGGACCTATGAGAACTAAAATTACTCAAGGTGAGAAATATTTCATGTTTCTTATTGATGATTTTTCACGTACAACTTGGGTAATGTTTTTAAAGAAAAAATCATAAGCTTTCAGACATTTCAAAACATTCAAAGCATTAGTTGAGAATGAAACTGGTTTGAATATTAAGTGCCTAAGATCAGATCAAAGAGGAGAATTCATGTCAGATCAGTTTATTGAGCTTTGTGAAGACCATGGAATAAAGAGACATTATTTAGTAGTCAAAACTCCACATCAAAATAGACTAGTTGAATGGAGAACTAGAATAGTTTAGGAGATGGTGAGGATAATGCTAAATGAATCAAAGATACCAGATAAATATTGGAGAGAGAAAATTGGTACAATAGTGCATATTCAAAATAGAGCATTATTGAGAGTCAATAGTGACAATACTACTTATGATCTATGGAAAGACAAACCAGCTATAGTTGATTATTTTAGAGTTTTTGGTAGCATATACTTCGTAAAGAGAACCAATGAAAAATTGGGTAAAGTTTGAATCTAGAGAAAATGAAGGTATATTTCTTGGTTATTATTGAAAAAGTAAATCTTATAAATGTTATAACAAAAGAACCAAGAAAATAGTTGAAATTGAAAGTGTCAGGATAGAAAAAGATGGAGCACAAAGAATCAGTGATCCAATAGACATTCTTGAAATCATTGAAGATGAAGATTTTGAAGAATCAGATGAAGATGAGAAGGAGAAAAAGGACACCAAAAACTCCATCCAAATATGTTTAGATAAATCATAATTAAAGTGACATAATCAAGGACATAAATGAAGTAATTCACACTAAAAGAATGATGGTAAGTGAATCTGAGCAAGTTAAATTCTCTTTGTTATCCAATAATCAGCATAATTTTTTTTCAAAAGTTAGACATGATAAGAATTAGGTTAAGGAAATGGATTAATAATTAAATAAAATAGAAAATAATGATACTTGGGAATTAGTGCCTAGACAAAAAAATCATAATGTGATAAGAAAAAAATGGGTTTACAAAAATAAGTTGAATAAAAATGGAGAAATGACTAAGAATAAAATAAGATTAGTATGTAAAGGATATGCTCAGATTGAGGGAATAGATTTTGAATAAAATTTTGCACTAGTGGCAAGGATAGAGGCTATTATAATGTTTATTGTATATGTAGTGTTTAAAATTTTCAAAATGTTTTAGATGGATGTCAAATTGCCTTTCTAAATGGGAATCTAGAAGAGGAGGTCTACATTGAGCATCTTGAGGTATTTATTCTCTCAAATAATAGTTTCCATGTATTTAGATTAAAGAAAGCACTATATGGATTGAAACAAGCTTCCAGAGCTTGGTATACAAGAATTGATAAATACCTGTAAGATCAAGGTTTAGCACTATATGGATTGAAACAAGCTTCCAGAGCTTGGTATACAAGACTTGATAAATACCTGTAAGATCAAGGTTTCAAGAGAGGATTCACTGATAGTAATCTCTACATAATCTCTATTAGGTGAGCATCAATTGATTATTTTGGTATATGTTGATGACATCATTTTTGGAGGAAACATTGAAAAGATGAAAAAATAATTTTTTTATAATATGCAAAAATAACTTGAGATCTCTATGCTTGGGGAATTGTCATTTTTCTTAGGGTTACAGATATTTCAGTTAGAAAAAGGAATTTTCATATCTAAAAGTAAATATAATAAGGAAATGTTGAAGAAATTTGGTTTTGAGGATTGTGAAATAGTTGGTATACCAATAAGTACAAGAAATAAGGTGAGCAAGGATGAAGATTCACCTATTGTAGATTAATCTTTATATAGATCTATGATTAGTAGTATTTTATATTTGATAGCATTGAGGCTAGACATCATGCATGTAGTAGGCATGGTTTCAAGATATCAATCAACTCCAAAAGATAGTAATGTTTAGTTGGTAAAGAGAATATTCAAATATATCAAAGGAACATTAGATTATGGGTTGTGGTATCCCATAGGTAGAGATTTCACTTTGGTTGCTTATAGATATTCAAATTGGGAAGGTTGTTTGGATGATAAAAAGAGTACAAGTAGAGGATATTTCTTCCTCGATGATAGCTTAGTATCATGGATTTTAAAAAAAAAATAGTATCAATTTCTATAGCTTAATTAGAATATATTATAGTGGTATTGTTTTGTACTCAAGTGCTTTGGATGAAGAAAACGTTCAAAGATATCAAGGTCAAATATGATGAACCTATTTCTATTTTTTGTGACAACATAAGTACTATTAATATTTATAATAATATCATGATTCATTTAAGAATAAAACATATTACTTTTATATATCACTTATTAAGAAAGTAGGTTACAAATCAATAGGTTAAGATGGAATATATCAGTACTACAGAGTAGATTGTAGCTATTTTCGCAAAGGCATTACCAAAAAACACATTTGAGTATCTATGGAAGAAGTTGGGAGTAATTTATTTTACTTCTTTCCATTGAGGATCAACATCAGTTGAGGAGGAGCTAAGTGTTAGCTCTAGGATAGGCCCTTTGCCATTGATGTCAAAGGGTGAGAAGAAGAGAAATAGGTATAGGTGTAGAAATAGGTATAGAAATAGGTACAGGGAATAGGTACAGGTTGCTAGACTAAGGGCGAGTTATTATAATGTTTTCACATGGTAGTATGTGTAAGTTTTAGGATGTGGCTATTTTAGTTTGAGGTTTCCATCAATGACAAAGGGGGATATTGTTGGAAATATTGTCATTGATGTCAAAAGTCTAGCATTGGTGATAAAGGCCCCATAACATTTAATGGTTTTTTTAATATTCATATCTTCGCTAATGTGTGTTGATATTTATTTAATATTAATGAATATATTTTTGGTTTCATAAAATTCAAAAGAGGGCCCATGGAGAAGTCAAAGAGTCATGGGGTAAAGACAAAAGAGGAATGGGATGCATTTTCCCATGAAGAGTCTTCTCAAGGAATTTCAAGAGTCACCAAGTGAAGACAAAAGAGGGTATGGCACATTTTTCCATGAAGATTCATCTTAAGGAATTTGAAAGGTCACTAAGATAAATACAAAAGAAGAAAGGATGCATTTGCTTATGAAGGGTCACCATGTGAATTTTCAAATGCAAAGATACAAAGGGTTATGCAAGTTTGGTACTATTTTCCATGAGGATTTAAGGGTCATAAATGGTGAATGACAAAGGTCATTTGGAAATCTATAAATAAAGGCTTAAGAATCCATTTGTAATATGCAAGAGTGTGCATGGTTTTGTAATTATTTTATATAATAAAAAGAGAGAGAAAAGTAGGAGATATTGTATAGTTCTATCATTTATTGAGTAAGAAACATTAAGAGATAGTTGTGTTTTATACACAAGAGGGGTTAGTGCTCTTGTGGGTTAATGCTCACAAATCTTTTCAATGAGTTAGTGTTCATGTGGGTTAGTGCTCATAAATAGTTGTTATTTTGGTGCTCAACAAAGGGGTTGGTGCTCCTACAAGTTGGTGCTTGTGAAATTTGTAATTTGAGTTGGTGTTCATTCATATACTTGAGATTATTCTTCATGGTTTTTCCCACTTTAGGTTTCCATGTAAAAATCTGGTCACTCTCTCTCCTGTGTGGTGCATGTTATTTTTTTAGTTTTACTGCATATCTTGAATGTATGATTAAGTGGTTAAAGAATATAAATAATATTAAGTAAAATACATATAATATATAGATTCAACCCCTCTCTTAGTATATTTTGTGCTTAAAAATTGGTATCAAAGCAAGTTCATTTTGAAAAAATTTTACAACTTGAAGGTATATCATAGAAAGAATGATGGTTGGATCACATGAATGTTTTTCTATAAATAAGGCACCTTTGTTTGATGGGAAAAATTATGTTTTTTGGAGCATAAGGATGAGGAATTATTTGATGGCCCTTGGATTCAACATTTGGCAAGCAATGGTGGAAGAATATGAAGAGCCATAGATACTTGTAACTACTATGGTGAAAAAGAAGGCAAGTGAAAATAATTCTAAAGCTTTAAATGATATTTTATGTGGTTTATGTGAATTAGAATTCATTAAAGTTATGCAATGTAAATCTTCTCATGGAACTTGGATAAAACTTGAAAATATTTACAAAGGTGATGGAAAGGTTCAACAAGCTAAGCTTCAAACTTTTAGAAGATAGTTTGAGAGTTTGAAGATATAAGAGGAAGAAAATATAGCAAGTTATTTTTTGTGGGTTCATTAAATAGTTAATTAGATTCAAGGTCTTGGAGAAAAGTATGAAGAACCAATCATGGTACAAAAAGTTTTGAAATATCTACCATTTAGATATGATGCAAAGTTTTGGTAATTGAAGAGATGAAGAATTTATTCAAGCTAAATATGGATGAGCTACACGGTATTCTTATGGCATATGAGATGTGGACTGAATAAGAGAAACCCTCAAAGAGAGAAGTTGCTTTCAAGATATCAAAGAAAGAGAAGGCTAAGATTCAAGAATCAAGTGATAGTTCTAAAAATGATAAAGATGAAAATGGAGCTTTATTTATTCACATGTCAAAAAAAGGCTAACAATTTTAGAAGTAAGGAGAAGGAAACTCATGTAGATTCAAGCATCATCCACAACTCTTTTGATCCTCTATCAAGATTTAATGAAGAGTACATAATATGTTATAAGTTAAACAACTTTAGACATAGATCCTAGTACTGTAGAAGTGTGTTCGAGTCAGTCATGAAGGACTAGAGTTTCAAGGCTCCATTCAGAAAAAAACAAAGTTTAGATAGGTTCATGGTAGAAGAAATAACCAAATTTTTTTTATGTTGGTATAGATAGTTTTGCATGCAAGAAATGAATAAAATCCATGGTTTATTAATAGTGGATTTTTGAGGCACATGATAAGAAATAAGAGCAATTTCATAACCTTGAAGAAGATCAATGGTGGCACATTGAAATTTGGAGATAATACGAATTCTAAAATTACCAGAAAAGGTACACTAAATTTGGATAATGGTAGAATTAAAAATGAAAATGTTTTGTATGTAGAAGGTATTAAGCATAATCTTTTGAGTGTAAGTAAAATGTATGATCATGGTCACACACTAAAGTTTTATGTATAAGGTTATTAAATTGGGAGAAAATATTTGGATGTGTTGGTTGCAAATGCTCAAAGAACAAGAAATAATTTATATATGTTATCAGACATCAAAGGTCAAAGATGTTGTTTGAGTCAAATTTAAGAAAGTTGGATATGACACAGGAATATGAGACACATAAATTTTGATAATATTTTCAATATCAATAAGAAGCGATCAATCAAAAATATTTGAAAGATTACAAAGCCATCAAACATGCTTTGTGAACCTTGTCAGCATGGGAAGTAGGCTAGAAGGTAGTTCAAAACAAAATAATACTCAACCACTCAGATGTTAGATCTTATTCACACTGATTTATGTGGACCTATGAGAACTCAAAGTACTCAAGATGAGAAATATTTCATGTTTCTTATTGATGATTTTTCACGTAGGACTTGGGTAATGTTTTTAAATAAAAATCATAAGATTTTAGACATTTCAAAGCATTCAAAGCATTAGTTGAGAAGTAAACTAGTTTGAATATTAAGTGCCTAAGATCATATCAAGGAAGATAATTCATGTCAAATTAGTTTATTGAGTTTTTTAAAGACCATAGAATAAAAAGACATTATTCAATAGCTATAACTCCATAGTAAAATGGATTAGTTGAATGGAGAAACATAACAATTTAGGACATGGTGAGGACAATGCTAAATGAATCCAAGATACTAGATAAATATTAGAGAGAGGAAGTTGGTATAGAAGTGCATATTTAGAATAGAGCATTATTGAGAGTCAATAGTGATAAGACTCCTTATGAGCTATGGAAAGACAAACTAGCTACAGTTGATTATTTCATAGTTTTTGGTAGTCAATGCTTCACAAAGAAAACCAATGAAAAACTAGGTAAGTTTGAATCTAGAGAATATGAAGGTATATTTATTGGTTATTCTTGAAAAAGTAAAGTTTATAAATGTTATAACAAAAGAACCAAGAAAATAGTTGAAATTACAAGTATCAAGATAGAAGATGGAACACAAGAATCAATGATCCAATAGACATTCCTAAAATCATTTAAGAGGAAGATTTTGAAGAATCAAATGAAGATTAGAAGGATAAAAAGAACACCAAAACCCCATTTAAATATGTCCAGATAAATCATAATGAAAGTGACATCATCGAGGACATAAATGCAGGAATTCACACTAGAAGAATGATGGTAAGTGAATCTAATCAAGTTAATTTATCTTTGTTATCCAAAATTTAGTCTAAATTTTTTTTAGAAACAAGACATGATAAGTATTCAATTAAGGCAATAGATGAAGAATTAAATTAGACAGAAAAGAATAATACTTGAGAATTAGTGCCTAGACCAAAAGATCATAATGTGATAGGAACAAAATGGGTTTATAGAAATAAGTTTAATGAAAATAGAGAAATGAATAGGAATAACTCAAGATTAGTATGTAAAGGGTATGCTCAAATTGAGAGAATAGATTTTGAATAAACTTTTACACCAGTGGCAAGGCTAGAGGCTATTAGAATGTTTCTTGCATACGCGGTGCTTAAAAATTTCAAAGTGTTTTAGATAGATGTCAAATCTACCTTTCTAAATGGGAGTCTAGAAGAGGATGTCTAAATTAAGTAGCCCAAGGGATTTATTCTATCAATTAATAGTAGCCATGTATGCAGATTCAAGAAATCACTATATGGATTGAAACAAGCTCCCAAAGCTTGGTATGCAAGACTTGATAAAAACCTGTAGGATCAAGGTTTCAAGAGAGGATTTGCTGATAGTAATATTTACATAAAAACAAAAGGTGAGCATCAATTGATTATTGTGGTATATGTTGATGACATCATTTTTGGAGGAAACATTGAAAATATGACAATTTTTTTTTTGATAATATGCAAAAAGAATTTGAGATGTCTATGCTTGGAGAATTGTCATTTTTCTTAGGGTTGCAAAAATTTTAGTTAGATAAAGGAATTTTCATATCTCAAAGTAAATATGCTAAGAAAATGTTGAATAAATTTTGTTTTTAGGATTGTGCACTAGTTGGCACACCAATGAGTATAAGAAATAAGGTGAGCCAGGATGAAGATTCACCTATTGTAGATCAATCTTTGTATATATCTATGATTGGTAGTCTTTTATATTTGACTACATCAAGGCTAGACATCATGCATGTAGTAGCTATGGTTATAAGATATAAATCAACTCCAAAATATTGTCATGTTTAGTTGATAAAGATAATATTCATATATGTTTTAGATTATGGTAAAAGCAGGTTTTGAAGGGGCCCCGAAACCCTAGTACAAGGAAAAAAGATAGAGCAGCCAAAACACAGATGAAGTCTAAAAACTACTACAAGGACGTAGCAAAAATAGGTTTTAAAATGGACCTGAAACCACCGAAAAGACAACTGGTCACAACCCAAAAAAATAGAGATCTGGCACCACCTTAGACATAGGCAGACACCAAGAAAACAAAGAACTAAACTAGATTCTTTATCAGCAAGAGGAACCAGATTATTCATCCAGTTCTAATATCATTTCATAGTTTCTTTTTCTTTCAAAACAGTATCCTGGGTAGTGGTTTCCACCAGCATTGCTCCTTTTTGTGTTACCTTCTTTCTAGTAATTTGTCTCGTTCTTTTGCTGGGTCCCTCCAAAGCTTTAGTCTCCTCACTGGCTCTTTTACCAATATTGGCAGTAGCAGCACAAATATTGGACGTAGCTTCCTCCATTTTCATTTTATTGTCCTTAATTAGTTCCCGGAGGTTTTTCTCATAGGCATTGAGCTTGGCTGGGATCTCTCCTATCTGATTATCCATATTGTTGATTTTGTTCCATACCTCTTTCAGGTTATCTTCCATTGTTTCCACTTTCCTTTTGAGGTTCATAACCTCCCTGAACATCCAAGAATCAAATTGAGAAGATGCCTCTGCTTTTCACTTTACCCAATTCATTGGTGTATGTATTTCATCATTCAATTTTTTCCCCCTCCATTCCTCAGAATTTTTATTAGGACTATTCCTGTCTTCTTCAGTGATATCTTCTCGATCCTTATGTTCCCACTCTTTAATTCCATTTTGAATTTCCATTTCCATATCTTGATTATCATCCTACCCAGTGGTTTCCTTTTCGTTCTTTGATGCTGGGTCCTCAACAGGGTCCTCCTGGACAAAATCAGACTCTGCCTCTTTCTAGTTTTCCTCAGTGTCTTCAGTTCTGTTTGTAGAATCCTCCTCTGTATTGACATCATCTTTTTCATTCTTCTCAGGACATTCATCATCCTCATTAGAGTTTGTAGCCCGACTATCAGTTCATTCTTCTTCCTCCAAGTTTTCCTCACTGGGTTTATCAATACTCTCCCGCTCCATATCTTCTTCTACAATCTACTTTTTAGTACTATGGAGCTTGATTTTGCCTTTCTCAGTAACACATTCACTCTTTATGTTCCCCGAATCCTTGTTTTTCCCCTGTTTAGGGTGCTTAACCATAGCATTATTCTTACAGTAGCCTTCGATTAACAGAATAAGGCCTTCATGATGGATAGGGTGTGTTTCCTTTTTCCTATGAGCATATAAACTTTGGACCAAGGAGAAACGTAGATAAAAGGGAAAAGACAAAGTAACCTTGTGCCTGAAATGGTTAAGGAAGACAAAGTGGAATTTGTGCACACGCTTACTTCTTCTGTCCAGAATGAAGTACTCCCTTATGCAGCTTAAGACATCCCTCCATATCCCTTTAATCTGATCCAATTCAAATAAATCCCCTTTCTTGACCAATTTTTGCTCTTCCACTTCTGTTTTGGGGAACCTACAGAAGGCCTCATTCAAAATGCTTGTCTGTTTGGAGAATTTGAGTCCATCGGTAGGCAGCCCAGTAACCTCAGCTATAAAATCCTCTGTTAAGTTCACTGTGACACCATGCAGGGTGACCCTTTCATCCTTCCAATTTTTGATTATGTTAAAGGGACATTGGATTATGGATTATGGTATCCCATAGGTAGAGATTTCACTTTGGTTGCTTATATATATTTAGATTGGGTAGGTTTTTTGGATGAAAAAAAGAGTACAAATGGAGTATATTTCTTCCTTGGTGATCGATTATAATCATGGATAAGCAAAAATCATAATTTAGTATCACTTTATATAGCTGAGGTAGAATATATTGCAATGGTAATGTGTTGTACTCAAGTGCTTTGGATGAAGAAAACTTTGGAAGATATCAAGGTAACATATGATGAACCTATTTCTACTTTTTGTGATAACACAAGTGCTATTAATATTTTTAAGTATCCAGTGATGCATTCAAGAACAAAACATATTTATATCAGATATCACTTCTTGAGAGAGTAGGTTACAATTCAACAAGTTAAGATGGAATATATCATTACTATAGAGTAGATTATTAATTTTTTCACAAAGACACTATCAAAAGACACATTTGAGTATCTACAAGAGAAGTTAGGAGTAGTTTATTTTATGTATTGCCATTAAGGATCAACATCAATTGAGGGGGAGCTAAGCGTTAGCTCCAGGATAGGCCCTTTGTCATTGATGTCAAAGGGGGAGAAGAAAAAAATAGTTATAGGTGCAAAAATAGTGTAAAAATAGGTACAAGGAATAGGTATAGATTGCTACAATAAGGGGAAGTTACTATATATATTTTAGATGGTAGTATGTGCAAGTTTTAGGATGTGGATATTTTAATTTGAGTTTATCATTAATGACAAAGGGGGAGATTTTTGGAAATATTGTCATTAATGTCAAAGGTCTGGCATTGGTGATAAAGGCCCCATAGCATTTAATGGTGTTTTTAATATTCATATCTTGTCTAATGTGTGTTAATATGTATTTAATATTAATGAATATATTTTTGGTTGCATAAAAGTCAAAAGAGGGCCCATGGAGAATTCAAAGAGTCACGGGGTAAAGACAAAAGAGGAATGGGACACATTTTCCCATGAAGAGTCATCTTAAGGAATTTAAAGAGTCACCAAGTGAAGACAAAAGAGGGTATGGCACATATTTCCATGAAGAGTCATCTTAATGAATTCAAAAGGTCATGAAGATAAAGATAAAAGAGGAAAGGACACATTTTATTATAGAGGGTCACCATGTGAATTTTTAAATGCAAGGATACAAAGGGTCATGCAAGTTTGGCACCATTTTCCATGAGTATTGATGGGTCATCAAGGGTGAATACCAAAGGTCATTTGGAAAGTTATAAATAAATGCTTGATAAGCCATTTTTAATATACAAAAGTGTGCATGGTTTTATAATTTCTTTATATATGAAAAGAGGAGAGAAAAGTAGGAGATATTGTAGAGTTCTATCATTTTTTGAGTAAGAAACATTGAGAGATAGTTGTGTTTTAGACACAAGAGGGGTTGGTGCTTATATGGGTTGGTGCTCATAAATATTTTCAAGGGGTTGGTGATCCTATGGGTTGGTGCTCACAAATAGTTACTTTGTTGGTGCTTCACAAATGGGTTGGTGCTCTTGTAAGTTGGTGCTTGAAAACTTTGTAATTTGAGTTGGTGATCATTCATATAATTGAGATTGTTCTCCAACTTTTAGTTTCCATGTAAAAATTTGGTCTCTCTCTCTCTCTCTCTCTCTCTCTCTCTCTCTCTCTCTCTCTCTTATGTGGTGCATGTTATTGTTTCAATTTTATTTCATATCTTGAATGTATTATTAAGTGGTTAAAGAAAATAAATCATATCAAGTAAAAGAGATTTAATATACTGATTTACCCCCCACCTCTTAGTATATTTCATGGTTAACACTAAGTTTCTTTTGGAGACTTTTATCTCTATATAATGACTCAATGATGTCTCAGGGGTCATAAAAATACAATGTTCATGGTTTAGACACCCTTTATAAGGTAGAATATGCATAACTTCCAATGAACATCAATTGAGAATAATACATACCTTAACATATGCTAAATAACCTTAAATTATGCTAAGGATATATACAAGGTTAATCATCCTTCTTCAAATTATCCCTTAATCTTTTGAATTTTTCCCCCATTTATGTAGGTCCTTTGCATGCTTAAATGGCCATATGGCTAGCTATGGAATATAGTGTGATAGATCACTTTCCATGAATCTATTTAGACCATAAAGACCACCTTAAGTATTTTTATAGAATATTATATATAATTAACACAAAATGATGCCTTGACACAACTTCAAATAATATGATATAGGGCCACCTTATGTTTTTTGACATGACTCATTACTTGAACCTGGTGTCTCACCTCATATAAACAATTGACCCTCTCTTTGACTATAAATACATTTCAAAGACACAAAAAGGTGACCAAGGATAAGCTCAGTCATTCATATGACATAAGTTAACCCTTTATAAGCCCAAGGGTATAAATATGTCAAAAAAAACCTCAGGTGACATGAGGAGGATCTTCACACAAAAGTTCATATAAATAAGAGATGTTCTAATCTAGAAGACTTAGTAAAACCTATTCTAACTCACCAAAATGAGAAAATCCATAGGAGAAGAGAGAGTGGTTGAGTATCTAGTCTTTATGATCTAGGCCATACATGATATGTTAGAGAAACTTAGGGAAGAAATATAAGAGTAGGTATGATCACTTGAATCACATGTGAAGATATCCTTCCTTATTGAACAAATTAGATGAGTTGAGGATGTCCTCATGCAGCCTTTTTTTAATCTCTAGGTGAGTTGGTTGAAACACTAGCCAATAACATAGCACATCTTATAAGGACACAATCATATTTATAAAGAGTTGATCTTATGGAGAATAAGTGAAGAAAGCTCACCATGGTCATACACAAGGGAATGTTCATATATATAAAACTCATGCCCATATTAGACCTAATCTTTTATCATACCTAGGCTTGGAGCATGAGGAATTCAATTGAGGAGTGTCTGGCCTTAAAATAAATAATCATGAAACCTCTAGAATAAAATAAGGAAAATATGTTGGAATATTTTAGGTAAGTCAACATCACTATGTTGTTTCACCCAGATGGAACCATTCTAGATAAAGGTGAGTTTGGATTTCACCTAGTTAACTTTGATTAGGCCATGAAGAGGAAGGTAGTGAAAGCAAACAAATCTAGAGCCAAGGTAGTGTTGAAACTTTTAAATTAGTGCATTGTAATCATCAACTAGGTCTCTAAAGTAAAAGTGTCCCTAGAAGCCCCACTCTAGGTGTATCAAAAACAAATGGCCCAATCAGAGGTGATTTTTTAGGAGCCACAAATGAATTTATCTAAGATAGACTAATATTTTGACCTAATATCAGCCACACTAGTGGCCAAGGAAACACAATCCAAATAGCTTGGAGGTAGATATTTTCCAACTCATTAATAGATCAACTAAGTGGACCCCCTAGGGAATCTTTTAGGAAAGTGGAGATTATTTTTTTGTTTTTATTCTTGATAGTTGTAAAACAAATTAGTGGCCATTATGGCTAAGAATGGGAATCTTGTATTACTTGGAGGTGAGCCCCATCCTTGATATATTGTAAACTACAATATTTTTTCAAGGTCAATAATTTATGTAAAGGAACTATATTAAAATAAATAGAAATATTTTATTTGTTTTGATACAGTTCTCTACTCATGAAGTGTAGTCCATTAATTCTAAGTTTTAAGTGAATGTTTCTGAAATAGGAATGATTTTGTGCTTACATTGTAAAGATGAATATGGTGTTTAGATTGTGCATATGCCAATCTAACCCCATGTATGTTATTTTTAGTCTTTTTGTGAAAAACATATGTTTAATATACTTTCAGTGATAAAGTGTCTAAAAATCTTTGTGTTAACCACACGAAATATTTTGAGTGTTTACATTATGTGGAGGTACTTCAAGTAACATACTCATACCAATGTCCCTTTGAAACTTGCCCAGTGAGTGAAAAAAATTTGTGTAAACACTGAACCAAACACCTAGAGGTATAACTATGACTTGACATATTTCATCTCCCTAAGCATTAACACTATTTTAATATAAACCCCACTTTTATGCCCTACTCTTCCTTTTATGTTTATTTTAGAAATAAGAATATCCCATATTTTATTAAATCAATAAATTTTAGTATAGATGCACTATTAAACAAGGGTTTGATCTAGCTAGTAATAAATTATAAGTGTAACCACACATATATTGAGCCTCTGGTGGTAATAACTACTAATCTTTAAATAAAACAAGGTTAAACTACTTGATCGTTAGACTGAACCAACATCAATCCTAAAATTTACAAGGGGATATATTTATCCCATGCATTTTTCTTGCCTTCCCCCTCTAGAAAAATCAAACCCATGATTGAATTCATGCATCAAGGATCTTGGGAAAAACAACAATACCAAAATAGGATCTTGAACAATTGTAATTTTAATCTTATCTATAGCCTTTTTCCCTTCACTGTTTCATTTGAAAAAAAGCCTTGCCTTTCATCATATCAGCTATATGTTTAGAGAGTTTAACAAAGTTTGATACAAATATTTTTATAAAACTAACATTACCAAATAAATAATGGAATCCTACTTTATTGACTGATAATGGTAAATTTTGAATGGCTTCTCCTCTTAATGGATCAAACTTAATCCCTTATTTGGATAATATATGTAACAATTTTTTTTTAGTTACTCCAAAAACACAATTTTTGGGATTAAGAGAGATGCCATGAGATAAAAATATATTGAATACTTTCTCAATATGTTTATAATGATATTCTATTTTATTTGAAAATATTATAAGGTCATCAAGATAAACAATAATATTATTATTTCTAAAATCTTAGAAAACTAAGTCTATTGCTTATAGGGATGTGGCACCTGCATTAATGACACTAAAAGGCATTTTTTATATGCAAAAATTTCCCAAGGATTAGTAAAATAATATTTTATTAATATTCATTAGCTACTTCTATATGATTATATCCAAAAAAATCATCCAACATAGATAACATCTCAGATCGAGTGATAACTTGTAATACTTGATCCATAATAGGTAATGGATAATAATTTTTTAAGGAATCCTTATTCAAATTTCAAAAATCAACATAAATCCTAATTTCACAATTATTATTTTGAATAGTCACAATTTTAGAAATCCAAGTTGAATGATGCCTATGAAATATAATTCTTGCATTAACATTTTTTTTACTTCTTTAAAAATAGTTCCTAAAATCATCAGATTATATTTCCTTTTTTTTGCTTGAGTGGTTTAACATCAAATTTAAGTGGAATCATATGTTTCATATCTCTTGGATTGAATTATTTGAGATTAGCATAGAAATGTGGAATAATATCCATATTTTCTTTAAATAATGCAATGATTTTTCTCTATTATTTTAGAGAACAACACTTGCCTATATTACCAATTATTGGTTGTTCTTTAATTACAATATTAACTTTTTCATAATTAGTAGAAATGGAAGACTCTTTTTACATTTTATCTTGATAAACCTATCATGTTTATCAAAAATTTATTCAAGATAAACTAATGTTTTTAATATATTTTTTTTTTACTTTTAACATGATCACTCCTTCCTCATCCTAAGTTTTAGAAATTTCTTCTTAATCTTTCTTAATTATGATCTCCCTATAGGATAAATCACTACCTTTAAATATAAGTTTATGAAATAATCATATTTTTCTAAGAAATTTATTGTATGTTCATCATTTTTGAATACTTTTCAGTGTTCTGAATTATTAGGAACACTTAATCTAAATATAATTTTAATATTGTATTTATCTTCATCTATACTAGTAGGAGGAATCATTAGTGAGGAAAAAATAACAAGTGCATCTACTTTTAAATTATCATCTCTCAAAATATCTATGATTGAGAATGCTTTAGACATTTCAATATAGTCCCAAACTTGGTTCTTATAATGTCAAAAATGATCTTTTGACTTGGTAAGGATCCTACACTTATTTTACTATCAGTTTCACATCTCCTCAGCTTTTAAATTTTTTATTCCTATATCTTTAGTTATTTTTAAACTAAGGAGTGGTACTTCATAATCTATAGTATTGTTTGTGCATTCAAATTTTAGCTTATATGAGAAATTGAAGATTTCATTTATTGGAGAAATTAGGATAATTACAACACTTTCATTATTTAAAGTGAAACTAACATCAAATTATAGATTACAAACATCATGTGGACTATTTTAAATTATATCTAATCCATCTATATCCCCTTCAGACATTAACATATAATTTCCTAGGCTAACATCTCCATAGAGAATATCAGATCTTGGGTCTTCTAATTTTTGAACTATGAGTTTGGTCTTTGATTCAGGTTCCAATTCAATTTTGACATCTTTTTCCATGAATGTAACATGAGATAAATATGTTTGAATTTCCCACCTAATTATTTACAAAAATTCATACCTAATAACATGCCATACGTGGAAGGAATATTTGATAATATAATGGTCATATTTATTTTATTTTGAGGAAAAGAGGCTACTGTTACTTGAGCATCATTTATTTTTCCAAATAGTGGAGCTTTCTTAGTATCCATGGAGAAATAACAACCAAAATTTCTTAAGCAAGTTAAGCCAAGTGCATGAGAAAACTTTATTGACATGACATTATCTGATGATCCAGTATCAATTATGTAATTTTTTAGCTTAGAAACATTCAAAAAAAGTGATATATAGAAAGGATTTTTTTAACAGAGTTGGAGATAAATGAAGTATTATAATTCAATGGTTTGGGATTATAAGGTGGTGGAATAATCCATTTAGAATTTGATTTATTAACATCAGGATTATTACCTTTAAAAAATTGGTAAAGTCTTCTAAATTGATTAGGATTGTTTTTAAAATACTCAACTTGATACATATTGATTCTAGACTTAGTAACATGATCTATAATATCAAATATAAGAAGGCTAGGAGAATATGAGACATATAAACTAATAAAATTTGAGGGAAATTTTACATTAATTTTTGAATTAACATAATTATTTTGAATATTTGGAGTATGTAAAGAAGTAATTAATTGAGCATTAGGTTGTTTTGGATTTGTTTGATTGGGTAAATGAGACCTATGAGGAAAAATGATTAGTTATAGATAAGTTTTTGGAACTTCATTCACTTTGAGATTTTCATTTTGACTCGATTTACTAGCCTCTTATTTATTTTAGTATATTATTTCAAAATCTTATGTTTTTGTAAACACAACAAAAGATTGACTATTCATATCATTGACTATGTCATTGTAATCATCTTTATTAGACTCATATTACACAAAAGCATTGTTGGAGTCACCACTAAGTTCATCAATTTCATACTCGTGAAAACCTAGATCCTCAATTTATAGTATTTCATGCTTTTCATCAAATCCTTCTTATGTTTCAAGAACTACATTCACTAAAGTATTTATTGTAGGAGGGGATTCAATATCCAACTTAGGTTATGGAGTTCACAACTAGGGACAATTTTTAGAGCATAATTTTTTCTAAGAATGTCTTGATATCGAGTTGAGAATTTATTTTAAGGTAATAGTTTCTTCAAATCAAGAATATCATTTGCTAACTTTTGTACTAACTGCTCTATAAAAGTCTAATTTGAGGATTATCCTTTGGATTTTGAAGGATATTTTTTTTTTAAGATATTGTATATGATATGTATGTATTATATTACACCTCAAACTTGTACACTTGAAAAACTTAGACCTTGGTTGTTCCTCTTAGTTTTAGACCTTTTCAGTTTTAAAAGTCTTACATTTGTTCTATCTTATGCCCCTTGGCCTATCTCTTGGTAAGATCAATATTATGTTGATGACCCAAAACTTCTATCTTTATCAAAAAATTTAAAATATGTTTATCTTATGCCCCTAAAAGTTTTGATCCTATACCTATTTTCTACCTACCAAGACACAAGCATTAATCATAGACCCATATGTCAATGCTAGTGCATTACCTTGACTTAGGTGTATAGTACCCTAAATTCATGTTATTTTAAAATGAAATGTATCTTAATGGTCATCTTAAGTGATTTAATATGAGATATATCCTAATAAGAATAGCATATATTCACAATCACTCCTCATTCATTTAACACTAAGAAAATACCTAAGGCAACTTATCAAAACATTCAATCAGGAAATATATAAATCAAAGATTCCCTAATTTCTCTTATTTTCATATCAATCATAGGGATAACACATACACATCTGAATTAATATAGGTGTATCCCAATAGATATATTTTCCAAGTTACAAGCTAGGTCATTATTGTACATGATTTCCACATATTGCACAATTCACACACAACCCAACACATATGGGGATAACTACATTATTCTAAGGCCATCTTCAGAGTATTAGATATGTAGGTAGAACTCATTGATAGAGGGATATTTGAGGTTAATTCAACACCATGTGCCCATTATGATCTAAGAATATGACTCAAGAGAGGATGGTTAGTATGGTGCTAGTTCCAAAAATGAAAACAAAGTGAAATAAACACACTAATAACATAACATATCTAGACCTGGACACTAAGGAGAGCTTAGTTAACAAAATAAAATGATAAACACAACTAAAAATCAAGGAATCAAGCACAATAATTCCTTCACCTTCCTTGTATGATCCAAATGCCTTTGTAGTAGTGGTTTGGTTAGCTTGTGCTCATGAAGCACTTGGCAATGGAAGCTTGGCTACCTCCATCTCTCCTTGGCACCTTTGGCTTGTGGCTTGGATTGACTTGGAATAAATTTGGCATGGTAACACTAATTGATTGAATCTTTTGGAACCAATTTGGAATTATAACTTTACATCAAAAAATCTTAGAAATGATGTTCTTGGCCTCTCTATTTATATATTTTTAGATTTGATCAGAATCAACCTCAACCATCTATCTCAAGATTTAAATGTGTGGTTAAAGATTAATTAAAATTTTGGAATTAACTTTTATATTATCCTCATCATGAGCTTATAATAAGGGGAAATTAAGAGGCATGGAGGTCATCATGGAAGGCATTGAAGAGGCATGGGAGGCATGAATCTTGATATTTGTGGTATTTATGGCTTAGGGATGTCTTCCCAAGAAATGAGGTCACTTGATAATGAAAATATTCAATATTCATTTCTAAAAAAAAATTTTAAACAAGTTTCCATGGAATTGTTAATTAGGCCTTGATTTGGGTTAATTAGCTCTTAAGCATGATTAATCACTTTCTACACAAATTACTCAAATTGATCAAAATGCCCTATTATTGGTACTAAATTTGATTGGATTAGAATTAGAAGGTGATGTTAGATGCATTGGAATCATACTCCCATTTAGGATGTTATAAAAATAAAATAATAAAGGCACCCATATTGTGCAGAACATTTGATAGAAAGAATAATCCAAACCACCTAGGTACAAATTTGACATTTTGACTCGAAATGATATGATCAAAGTTATCTAGCCCATAAATTGCATTACCCCATTTAGGGATACCCTAGATAAAATTGGTACTTGAATATGTCATTTTCACATCATTTAAAATGTTTTACTATTTTTATGCCAAATTGTGCATTTTGGGTGGAAATTGGCCAAAAACCTAGTTGGAGGTTATCGGTGGCTAGTTTTAGGTGTCTATAGTTTGCCACTATTTGGGAAGGCATGAAAGCTATAAGCATAGTAACATATTATTGAAGAATTAAAAGGTCTTATATGCCTATAATTGTAATGATGATAAACTAACTATATGATACCCCCTAGAGGGAAATATTGGCACAAGTAGGTTAGTAAATGGTCCCTCGAAAAGAAGCAAAATGAGAGGACCAAAGAAAGGAAAGATGATGGGGTGAAAACATAATGATAGTGAAAAAGTATTCAAAATCATTGATAATATAAGTGGGATGATGTAGAATGGTTTTCCCAAAGGTGGTTATAAGCATTGTACTACAATAGTGGCAACATGGTATGATAACACAATGATGTTCCCAAAGGTGGTTATAATCATTGAGAAGATGGAGCTAACCCAATTACGACAGACAAACAAGGTAAAACATACCATTGTATAGGAAAAAAAATTAAAGTGGTGACAACACAATGATTTTCCCAAAGGTAGTTATAATCATTGAGAAATGTAGGTGTGATAGTGTGCAATAATTTTCCCATAGGTGGTTATAATCATTAGACCCTGATTATGAAAAACATGATAAACTTGGTTGAGGATGATGATAACTTAACATAGAGGGTAATGATGAATTGGAACAACCTACTAGTAGGGAGATGGTCATCTGAACTAATAAAGGTTAAAATTCTTTCATGTTTAATTACTCTATTTGGGATATAATTAGGATAGGATTAGGATGTCAGTGCCAAAGAGATGCTACCATTATTGAATAGATTTTTTGAAGCTTAGGTTTATTTTATGTAATGAACCACTACACCAAAACCTCAAAGTGTTAGTGAAATATTCCCTCTAGGATCATAACATCCCACCATGATTTTGAAGCCCATACTTTAGGTTGTATTTGTGCCCATACCACTTGGATCCCCTATGTGTACGAGCCCTAGATGAACACTTCCATACCGACGTAGCCACCCGCTCTATGACTTGAAATTGGGTGGAGTCTCTGATACCATATGTAATGAAACACTCACCAAAACCTTGATTTTTTAGTGAAATTTTCCCATCAAGATCATAACATTTTATCATGTGTCGATAGGCATCATAGTATAACATCATGAGGACTTGGCCAAAATATGCATGAGGACTGACTCTCATAATCCAATACTCGATAGAAAACAATACACCTATGATACAAATCATGATGAAAATGTAAACATATGAATATGGATGGATTCAAGTGTAAGTGTGGACAAGGAATCACACAATGAACACACATAAAATGAATCAAGGCAATATTGCTAAAAGAAAATAAACAAGTACATAAAAAAAAGTAGAAATAAATAATGCAAACCATGCAATAGAAACCCTATGAACATTTACCCTGGAAAATAGGTGACAAATTAACAAATAAACAAAATGGGGGAATAGAATAAAAGGAAGGGGGTGGTCGAGCTATCTCCATATGCACTATGCAAGTTGATGTTTCCTACATAGTTCTATGGATCTAATAGCCAATAAAAAACTTTAGGCCAAATGTAGTTCTCCTAAGGAATGGGAAGAATGGATAACTAAGGAAAACAATCAGAATGAATGTGATAGAATAATAGGAATAGTCTTGTAAAATGGTATGTAAGTGAGAGAAAAAAGGCCAAAAAGCATGGGGAAAATAAATGACAAGCGATTTTCTTGTAACTTAGTAAGGGTTCCCAAAGTATTGAAGGGAAATAAGTGGTCAATGTTTTTTTTCTTTTCTAATGATCTTAAAATTATTTTTGGAATTATTTTGGAGTGTCTCAACTCAATCAAGAATGATGAGACACTAAATGGTTCAAGCTCACAAAATGGTGAGAGCATTAAAACTTAGGTTTTTCATAAAATGGTGAGAGTGAGGCATAAGTTTCTCACAAAATGGTGAGAGTGTTGGGAAAAGGGTAACTGAGCTTACCTCAACAAGTATTGAGTGATACCTACATAGTCATAGAATAAGACCTCAATTCAATGTAGTTCCACCATTATAGTGGAGGAACTCAACTAGTGTAGCATTTAATTCAAATGATAGGCATGATTGGTAAAAAGGCATAGCATGGCATAAGAAGTGGAAAGTTGGTACATCAAGGATTAATGTTTCGCCTAGTTTTCCCATAAGTAGTTATAACTAGAACACAATGGTATAGATCAATGGTACTAATTTTCCCAAAGGTGGTTATAATTAGTAGCAAGATTGGTAGTACAAAAGAACTAATAAATGATGTAACTACCAAAATTTTTGTCATAATATCCCAAAATATTCTTTCTATTTGAAGTACTTAAATGAACTAATGAATTGATCAGATACCTTGATGCTAAAACTATGTAACGAATGATAAAAACCAAGGTCAAATGGGCTAGGCCTTAGAACACACTAGGTTAGTAGGTCAAAAATGGAAAGTGGATACGAGAAAGAAGAAAAATAAGGAAGGTATTTCTATAAAGAAGAATAGTGTCAAAATGGCATAACTAAAATAGTCCTTACAAATAATACACCTTAACATTCAAGCATAGTACCACTTGAGATGAATAATATTCATCATCTCCAAAAGTTCATTGCCATCTAGTGTGGCTAGCCTGTATGCTTCTAATCCATAATCTATAGTGATGATAAAATGCCCTATCTAGTTTGGTTTGAATTTCCCTTTATGCTTCTTCTTAGTTGTGGTATTATTTTGGTTTTCTTTAAGAATAAAATCACCAAGTTCAAACGTTCTATACTTAACACACTGATTATAATGGCCTTTGAGTTAGTTCTGATATGATTGAAGATTATTGAGTGCAGTTATGCATTTCTCATCATGTAGATCTAGCTCTTGTAGGAAATCTACTTGATAGTCATGATCATCCATGACATGTTTGAAAGAGATGCATAGTGAAGGTGATTCAACCTTAATTGGAATGATGGATTCAATACCATAAATGTGTATGGGGTGGCTCCTATGGGGGTATGAAAATTGGTATGGAATGCCCAAAGGGTAGGGAATATCTAGAGGTGCCCATCATGACCAACATCATTGAAAATCTTTTTAAATATTGATAAGGGTTTTGTTGGATGCCTCCACCCTGCCATTATCTTGAGGGTAATATATTGTATAAAAATGTTGTGTGATGTTGTATTCAGTACATAGTTGGTATAGATCCTTATTCTTGAATGATTCTCCATTATCAGATATAATGTTAGATGGGATATCATAGCAGCAAATGAGGTGGTTAAAAATGAATTTGGAAATTTTATTTCTAGTCATGTAAGTGAGGGGTATAGCTTCAAACCACTTAGTGAAATACTTGGTATTGGTAAGGATATGTTTATGGCCATCAGATGAAGTGGGGTTAATCTTCTCGATGAGGTCAAGTCCCCATGTATAAAATGGCCATGGTGTCAACATTGGTTTTAGATTTTTTGTTAGGGCATGATTCAGATTAGCATGTCATCGACATTTGTCACACTTTTTTATATATGTAGTAGCATCTATGTCCATTATGGGCCAATAATAACTAGTACAAGTGTGATTTTTGGATAGGACTACCCTATTATAATGGGTTATACATACTCCTTTGTAAACTTCTCTTAATGCTAGCGTAGACTTTGTTGAAGTTATACAATGAAGTAGAGTTCCATCAAAATGATGGTGATAATAGGTGGATCCAAGTAGAGTATAACAAGTATAATGATGAATGAAGGCTTTGGTTTATTTTTGAGATAGGTTAGGTGGTAAAATTTGGTCATGAAGGTAGTTATAAAGGTTTGAGTACTAGATAGAATTAGGACTAAAAATATCGCAAATCATGGAAATGATTGAAGTTTCATGAGCTGGTGATGATAAATTCCCAATGAGGAACTAATACTCTAGCTTTATTTGTTTATCAAATTAGAGAGCCAATAGTAGTCATGACATCTATAGTTTTATTTCTAGCCCTCGGTATGTGCTCAAATTGAATATTGGCAATTTATTGTTTAAGAGTATCGGCCATGGATTTATATAGAAATGGCTTCTCATCCTTTGTCTAAAAATGATCTATGACCTGATTGATGATTAACTAAGAATCACCATAAACTTAGAGATGAGATATATTCTAATGCACTAATTTTCAAATTCTTACAACAAGTGCTTCATACTCGGCCATGTTATTTGTACAAGAAAAGTTGATTTTGAGTGATTGAGGTATTAGATCCCCCTGTGGTGTGATAAAAAATAGGCCTACCCTCGATCTATGTGTATTAAATGAACCATTAAAATATAAATTCCAAGGCTAATCCTCAAGGGGTGTGTCAATGATGGTTATTATGGATTCATTAGGAAATTTGAATGTGAGTGGTTGTGTGTCTATGAGAGGTGCTTCAACAAGTTGATCTATAAGAACTTGTACCTTAATTGCCTTTTGATTGACATACTCTATGTCATAATAACTTAGAAGAATGATCCATTTAGCCATTCTAACTTGCAAATATATTTTATATATTAGATACTTGAGTGGATCTACTTTTGAAATGATCATGGTCTTATTATTCAATATGTAATGGCATAGTTCTTGAGCTGTGAAGACCATGACCAAATAGGCTTTTTTAACAAGTGTATAGTTATGTTCATATGTGACCAAGGTATGGCGTAGGTATTATACAATGTTCTCCTTTATTTTATCATCATGTTGAGCCAAAAGTACCCCCAGAGCATGATCAGTAGATGATAGGTATAACAAAAATGGCTTTCTTAGCATAGGAAGTAATAAAATAGGCAAATTAACAAGATAATCTTTGAGATATTGAAAAGATGTTTGGCAATGATCATCCTATTGAAATGAAACTCCTTTATTCAAAATGTGTGTAAATGGATGGAACTTGTCTATTAATTGAGAGATAAAGTGTCAGATTGATTAGATCTTACCCTATAAACTATGGAGTTACTTTAAATTGGTTGGTGGTGACATCTCGATTATAGTATGGACTTTAGTCAGATTGACTTCAATACCTCTATGAGACATGATGAATCCAAGTAATGTGCCTAAAGTTACACCAAACACACATTTTTTTTATTGAGTCTGACTTTGTACTCCTATAATCATTCAAATATCTTACATAGCACTAATAGATGGTCAATCTTAGTTTTGGATTTTCCTAATATATCATTGACATAGTCTTCAATAATATCATGCATCATATAATAAAATATGATAGTCATGGCCCTTTTATATGTATCTCTAACATTCTTAAGGCCAAATGTCATCACCTGATTAAAAAATGTTCCCAATGGAGTGGTGAACATTGTTTTATGTTGATCTTCTGGTGCAAATTTGATTTAGTTGTATCCTAAAAATCCATCCATGAGTGAAAGCATTTCATAACTAGTCATGGAGTCAATGATCATGTCAATATTAGGCAAGGGAAAATCATATTTAGAACAAGCTTTGTTGATGTCTCAAAAATTAGTAAAAATTCTGATCCCTTTAAGATTTTTACTAATAGGTACAACATTAGAGATCCATTCAGAGTAGTCAATGGATCAGATACATCCTACTTCTAAGAGTTTTTATAATTCTTTCTTTACCAATATAGCAATTTGAGGATGAAACTTATGTAACTTTTGTTTTATTATTTTGGCATCAAGATTAACCACAAGATGATGCAGAACCAAGGTGGGGTCTAAACCTGGCATGTCAGAATAGGCTCATGCAAAGATATCCTCAAGCTCTCTCAATAGAGCTATAAAGATGTCATGTTCCTCATTAGTGAGGTACATACCTAATTTTATCCATTTCAAGTTTGATGGATTCTTAATATTTACCTATGTTGTAGCTTTGACTAGAAGGGTTGAACCATCTTATAGTAGAGTAGGTAGTGACTTGAACTGTTGAATTATGTTAGGGTCCTTCATTAGGACTTAATCTTTAACTTCTGTTAGGCATGATGAATCTAAATACCCTAATGGAGATCTATCCATATGACAAAAATAGTCAAAAATTCTTTAATAATTTGATCAAATGCTTATTGCTACTCATAAATGAACTTAGATTTGTATGCAAGTTCATTATTGCTAGTCTTATGGTCTAAATTTAAAGAAGAATGAACACCCCCATCTAATAGTGCCTAAAACATGTTTTCTCCACTAGACTGACCTTTATCTTTGCTTTTACCCTAGTTAAAAAGTGCCTTAAAGAGGTTTTCACTTTGGGACCTCAATGTTTTACTTATTTGTTTTAGGCTAAGGGTGTTCACTCACTCTCTAAAATAGGTTGTAGGATCTAATGTGAGTGAGAACCCTAATTTGTGATCTCCCAATGAAACATTATCTCTAAGGCCTAAGAAATCATAGAATGCCTCATCATTCTATAACTCATCAATCGATAGACTAGATTCTTGTTGGTCCCAATATACCAATTGGGGATAATGCAATGGTAATAAATTGTGATGCATGGCTTGGGTAAGGGTATAAATGGCATTGTTATCAAACAAGTTAGTTTCAACTAGGTCATCAAAGGTGAGACTACAATTAAACTCTACTTCACTATCAGCATCATCATCACTAGTCTTTGGTGATGGAGTTTGAATAAGATATGTGGGGTCACCCCCAAGAAATTTAAATCTAACTCCATAAGGTCTCTCATACTTAGTCATGGAAATTGGCTCAATGGTTCCTCGTTGATTTAGTTTGAGGTATCTTCCTTCATATTTGTGATGCTCCATGATCCTATTAGGAATAAGATACTTTGAATTTTTATAATAATCAGCTTGGTTGTCATTATATAACCATGATTCATCTCCTTCAAGAGGGTCAAGTTCTAGGCCAGATGCTGGTACAAATGTGATAGGTCCCATATCTTTGTTCTTTTGTTGTCAGTACATATGTGGGATGACTTTAGGTCACCCAAAGGTTTTTGGATTTTGAAGAAGATTAGAAATATGAAATGTATCATGAGTCACATACTCTCTCAGTCCTTTATCTAAAATGGTGAGATGATTAGAAGCTTTGAGAGATGGTGTGTGGGAAAGGGAATCCAAGGTATTAGGATATATGTAATTATCTAGTGGAGGATTAATAAGTATGGCCTTTCCTTTATCCTGCTTGGAACTAGGATTCATATTATATTGATAATTATAGCTTTTAAATTTGGCCTCAAGATGTTTGTAGTGTTCATATGGTTGTAAATCTCTTAGAATATTTACTTCCATCCCTGAGTGGGAAAACTTAATACATTAGTGCAGTATTGATGGGACTACATGAATTTCATGTAACAAAGGCCTACCTATGAGCATGTTGTGTGATAACTCAAGATACAACACATGGCAAAGTGTATCATGGGTTAAAGGCCTAATGATAAATAGTAAAATAATGGTGCCCTATGACTCTCTTTCTTGATTATCATAAGTTTTAATAGTTATTATTTCTATTTGGAGATCTACCATTATATTCCTAAGAAGCTTGATGAGCTTCAGAGACACTATATTGAGGCTAGATCCATTATTGATAGGAACACAATTCACTTTATGTCATCTGATACAAACTTATATATATACAATGGGTTATTATGGAGTGGGTCAAGGGAAGACATATTGCTTTCATCGAATGTGACTTGTTGGACTAGAGCTAGGTGTCCAACTAAAGCTTGAAATTTATCAAGAGATATATCACTAGAAATAGTGGATTGGGTCAAAAACTCATTCAAGATGTTATTATGGATTATTAACATCTATAGCAAATCTAAAATATAAATTTTTGATGGTGTCTTCTAAAATTGTTCCATAATATCAAACTTCTTGTCTTGGTTAGTAGTGAATGGTTTATTCTGAGGCTGAACAGTTGGTTGGATGATAAGCAAAGTGGTGAATGGTTGTGGGCATGGGATAATAATATTTGACTTCTAAGTTTTGATTACATAATCAATATTAAATACTAGACCATTATTGCTAATTAATGTTAGGAATTATGTGGGACTAAATAGGACAAGTCTCAATTGTCAGTGCATTTGCATGTGGTCATGTGTCAAAAGTGAGTTGTCTCTATAAGATCTAAAAGGGGAAGCCCTATTTTATTGGTTTGCTTATATGCACTCCTAGGTTAAAGAAGGATTATTCATTTGATTTGACTTAATTTTATTGTTTAGCAATGGTCTAGACTAATTAGTACTTGGTCTAGGATTAATGGAGATGGTATTAATGTTACCCCTTGTAATATGACCTACAACTTTATTTTAGTCATGTATAACTACATGGTAGGTTTGTTGGTTGTTACCATTCTGGCCTTGGTTTTGTCCATTGTTCTATCATTATGGGTTTTGTTAATAATTTTGTTGATTTTACTAATTCAGCCTTTGATTCTGATACTATTTATTTTACTACTGCAATGGCCATTGTTGTTATTGTTGATTGTTCTAGTAGTGTTGATTTTTATGTCAGAGAAAGGGGTTTTAATAGATCCCAAAAGTTTAAGTAGAAGTGGAATAAATAATATCCAATTTTATCTCCCAATTATTTAATTCATTCTCAATTAAATACATGATTTGGACATATCTTCAATGATTATGCCTGTTAACTTGATGATAGTCACATAATTTGTTTTCACGATACCAATCAAGATAAGGAATGCCTTGTGGATAATTATTTGGTATAGGTTAAGTAATCAGATTAGTGGTAGAAATATTATGAAATAAAAAATCAATATGTTCTCTTAGGTCACTAAAGACATGATGTGTAGGCACAATCCTTGTAGGAGGAGGGATTTGTAATGGTAAAGGTTGTTGTATGTGTTGTGCAAGTTTTGGTTATTGCACTTGTGATATTTTTTGGAGAGGTTTCTGGGTAGGAGTAAGTTGAAAAAGTGGTACAGATGATGTTTTCACCATTTTCACATGATGGGATTTGGTTACTCCATTTCCCACAACATTCCTATTATGGTTGAATTTCTTTGGTCTTTCATGGTTATTGGCTTGTGTTGGTTATGATGTTTGCACTTGGATGGGATGTTAGTCATTTCCTTAATTAGTATCTTGATTTTGATTAGTTGAATTAAGATTTATAACTCCTTTATTTATGAGCACCCTCTTGATCAACAAACCTTTATCAATGATCTCTTTGAACATATACACACATTACAATTCAAGATGATAGGCTATCTCACTATGAAAATTTTTATTAGACACAGTGGCTAATTGTTTATCTAATAAACTATGGGTGAAATGGCTTGCAAGGGCTCTCCATCACTATAAATAACTTGTAAAACTCTCCCCATCTTTTTTTTTTCTTTTGTTAGGTCCACTAATGAAATCTCATGCTTGAGATTATAAGAAAAGTACTGTACAAATTTATCAAAAAGATCATCAAAGTTCATTACTAAATTCTTGGGAAACTTAAAAAACCACTCCAAGGCTTGTCCAATGTCATGTCCCCTTTTTAGTCGACATGTGCAGAGTAGATGATTAGCCTATTATACGACCCTCGTAGGCTGATGAGGTGGATAGAGGGTCTTGATGGAGCTGGGCTTGGCTTTTGTTTGGGCTCTTTAGGACATGAATTAAAGGAGATATTAATATTTGATTGATTTAATCAAATATTAATTATTTGGTCCAATTTTAATTAATTATTAATTATTAATTAATAATTAATTATTAATTATTAATTATTTATTATTGGGTCTAATTTTAGGATCCTCATTCTAATTTAAGAATTGGTCTAATTTTAAGACCCTAGTTCTAAATTAAGGAAGCCCCAGTCTAATTTAAGGGAATCTAATTTTAGCAAGCACACCTTTGGAGGTGTATAAGAATCTCTCATGGAAGAGAGTTTGTATCCATGATTATTTGATATTGATTCTTGTTAAGAAATTCTTCTGTGAAAACTGAGCCAAGGGTTCCAGTATTCCATCTGCAGTGGAGAACGTCAACTCTTCATTGTGTGCGATTCAGAGGCTGTGAAAGATCAGCTGATCTATTGCCAAATTGCATTGAAGAATGTCAACTCTTCAGTGTGAGCGATTCAGAGGTTGTGAAAGATCAACCGATCTATTGCCAAATTGGGAGATAACTTCATCCAGAAGTTATCACATGTACTTACAAGTTTGAGAGATAACTTCACACAGAAGCTATCACGAGGGTTTCAAGTATTTTCATTATTTGGGTTTTGATTCCAGAATTATCTAGATATAGATCTTTGTATTAGCCCATAATTCTACAGGTCAGGATCAAGCATATAGGTTGAGCAATATCAGTGGCCATACGACTTCCGTACAGATCTGTGAAAATCCATACGCATCTACAGAAAGTTCAGGTACCGACATCGGCGAATAGAGACTTACAGAGACCGACATCGGTCGACTCATCACCGACGTCGGCAAGGGGATCACTACAGGTCGACCGACGATGGCAGTATAACCAACGTCGGTGACTGTGTTTTTACACAGCAGGCTGAGACGTTCTAGATTCAGCCCAGTTCACAGAATATTCAGGCTATAAGGCCAAACTTTTGATATTCTTTGTATACCTGATAGAGGATCTCTATTGTAAGCTTATGAGCAAATAAATAAGAAATTATACTGTGATTTATTCATCTATTTGAAGATATTTTGTAGAAATTCAGATAAGCAATTTGGAGCTTTTGTTTTGATATTCGAAGGGATATTACAGTGGTATCAGAGCTAAATCTTGCCATCTTGAGGGTTTAGAAATTTTATGTAGCCACAAGGGTTGCGACCACACGGGTATTACACACGCAGTAAAGCTTTACTTGAAGGTACTCAAGTTCTAGAACAACCGCCGAAAGATATGGGTGATGATATTGGCAGGGCCCGTATTCCTCACCATCTGAGAGATCAAGATGATCCAGAGGTTTTACTTACTCTTAGAGAACTACGAGAAGGGCAAAGGCAGAATAACTAGGTATTACAGCAGTTGGCAGCAGCACTGCCAAGATTGGGTTCTCCGAGGAGACATTCCCCACACCGTGAAGATATCAGGAGTGTTGCAGGATCACAGAGAGGCCATGGGACTATTTCTCGTACAGTGAATAAGCCTACTAGGCCTATCTTTGTGAGACAGGAAGCAGAGGAGGTGATAGCAGGTGAAGAGCATGAGGAGGAATTTATAGACACATTTAGGGCAGCCACTGATGAGTGGGAGTCATTACCACCTGTGGTCAAGGAGATGATTACTTTTGATCGATTCCTCACACAAAGGAAAGAACATTACCGAGGTCGACAGAATGGGAGACCAAGACCCCAAAACAATGATCTGAAGCATGCTACGAGTAGGCTCACACTAGCGACATTTGACGGTAGTGGTAAAGTGATAGCACAGGCCTGGGTTAGTAAGCTGGATACATTTCTCACATTGTGGCCAATGGGTGAGGAAGATGCTATCAGATATGCGACACTACATCTTGAGGGAGTAGCTCACGATTGGTGGCACCACGGGATGGTGACACTCCATCATGATCGGATCACATCATATCAGGAGTTTGTGGATAGGCTGGTAGAGCATTTTGACAGGAGGGATCCAGAGTCCTATTTCCGAGAGTTGGCACAGTTGCGCCAAAGTGGCAGTCTAGAGTCATACATTGGTGACTTCCATAAGTTATCAGTCATGGTTCCTGACATTTCAAAGAGGTGACTAGTAGTACTCTTCATGGAGGGATTGACAGAACCATTGAGAGGTTGGATCAAAGGCTTTGATCCTCCTTCATTACAGGAAGCTATGAAGAAGGCGCGCAGTATGGAGATGGCAGCCCCATCAAGTAGATCTAACTCCAGAGGTACTTCTTCATCTAGAGACCATAAGCACTCCAACGGGGATACAGAGAGACCAGATTTTAACATAGATAAATCCAGGGTTAAAAATGATTCAAAGGCCAATCCAGTAGCACCACCTTTGGATCGTGAGGCACTTAATGATCTACGCAGGAAGAAGCTTTGCTTCTACTGCAAAGGTCCATATGATATCCATCACGATTGCCCTTTGAGGCCTAAAGGCAAAGCAAATCGTGTGATGTGGGCATATTATGAGGATGCGGAATCAGAAGATTTCAAACAGCAGGGTAGTTCTGAGGAGGCAGAGGCTTCAGAGCCTAAGGTAGAGGTAGATTTAGAGCTTCATATACAGGAGGCACGTCTATCCAGCATTCAGTCGGATGAGTCATTCAGACTCCGTGGAGTTTTGGCAGGGCAGAAGGTTACCACCCTTCTTGATACAGGAGCTACACATAATTTCATAGATGCTAGATTGGTGGAGGAGTGTGGACTCACTACCAAAGATTTTGAGGGGATTAGAGTTAAGGTAGCCGATGGTCACACTCTTAGGTGTGAGCGCATGATTAGAGATCTCCCATTGCGCTTGAACAACTATGAGTTCAAGGCTAATTATTTTGTAGTGAACATGGGGGACATAGAATTAGTCTTGGGTATGAAGTGGCTTCATTCATTTGAGGAAGTTACTCTTCATCTCAAAGATATGGAGGTTCATTTTCAGGTTGATGGAAAAACACATATTCTTAAGGCAATACGGGGCAGCAGCTTCAAGCATATGTTTTTTCAGCGGATGGAGATGCCTATACTACATGACATGATAGAGTGCGATGATGAGGGCACATTGGTACCAACACAGGAGAGATATGAGGACGAGCTTTGTCTTGAGGTGAGTTCAGTTCAAGAGTTAGCACATGTGGTAGAGGCTCAGCTTTCTTTTACAGGGGGGTCACATGTTGATGACGATATGCGTACAGGAGACAGAGGTGATGTGATGCCATTGGATGAGAGTGGTGATGGACAGGGCCTGGAGTTTGTGTTGGTTGACAGCACTGTAGATCGAGACTTCATTTGGGATCCGGGTATTCAGCGATTGCTTGAGGGCAAGCAATTTCAGGAGGGGCGGATTGTCATGTCCCCTTTTTAGTCGACATGTGCAGAGTAGATGATTAGCCTATTATACGACCCTCGTAGGCTGATGGGGTGGATAGAGGGTCTTGATGGAGCTGGGCTTGGCTTTCGTTTGGGCTCTTTAGGACATGAATTAAAGGAGATATTAATATTTGATTGATTTAATCAAATATTAATTATTTGGTCCAATTTTAATTAATTATTAATTATTAATTAATAATTAATTATTAATTATTAATTATTTATTATTGGGTCTAATTTTAGGATCCTCATTCTAATTTAAGAATTGGTCTAATTTTAAGACCCTAATTCTAAATTAAGGAAGCCCCAGTCTAATTTAAGGGAATCTAATTTTAGCAAGCACACCTTTGGAGGTGTATAAGAATCTCTCATGGAAGAGAGTTTGTATCCATGATTATTTGATATTGATTCTTGTTAAGAAATTCTTCTGTGAAAACTGAGCCAAGGGTTCCAGTATTCCATCTGCAGTGGAGAACATCAACTCTTCATTGTGTGCGATTCAGAGGCTGTGAAAGATCAACTGATCTATTGCCAAACTGCATTGAAGAACGTTAACTCTTCAGTGTGAGTGATTTAGAGGTTGTGAAAGATCAACCGATCTATTGCCGAATTGGGAGATAACTTCATCCAGAAGTTATCACATGTACTTACAAGTTTGAGAGATAACTTCACACAGAAGCTATCACGAGGGTTTCAGGTATTTTCATTATTTGGGTTTTGATTCCAGAATTATCCAGATATAGATCTTTGTATTAGCCCATAATTCTACAGGTCAGGATCAAGCATATAGGTTGAGCAATATCAGTGGCCGTACGACTTCTGTACAGATCTGCGAAAATCTGTACGCATCTACAGAAAGTTCAGGTACCGACATCGGCGAACAGAGACTTACAGAGACCGACATCGGTCGACTCATCACCGACGTTGGCAAGGGGATCACTACAGGTCGACTGACGACGGCAGTATAACTGACGTCGGCGACTGTGTTTTTACACAGTAGGCCGAGATGTTCCAGATTCAGCCCAGTTTGTAGAATATTCAGGCTATAAGGCCGAAATTTCGATATTCTTTGTATACCTGATAGAGGATCTCTATTTTAAGCTTATGAGAAAATAAATAAGAAATTATACTGTGATTTATTCATCTATTTGAAGATATTTTGCAGAAATTTAGATAAGCAATTTGGAGCTTTTGTTTTGATATTCGAAGGGATATTACATCCAACCAAGCTCCTTGGAAACAATAACAAAGGGTATATGTTTTTATATACCATTTGTTGACATGCAACAAATAACTTGGTCAAATGAGCCTTAGGGTCACCTTTCCCTTTGTATTTGTTGAATTTTGGTGGTTCATATCCTAGAGGAAATGGTATCTACAAATACTCCATGTTGAATAAATAGGAACACACGTCATCCAATTTGAATGTTTTAGTTTATTTACCATCTTGAATGGCACCAATTTCATCCTTCATCTGTTGTAATTCTTGGGATAGGAAACTAGAAGGAATATTTGTTTGAGGGAGAATTTGGGTTTGGGTAGATGGTTGGGAGGTCACAAGTGGAACACTTTAACCAAGGTATGATAGGATACCTATTGGGGTATATTGGCTGGGTTGGGGAATGGACCAAGAATACATATACGTGGATTAGGATGTACATGAAATTGCATATTTGGTTGTAGGATGTTCTAGTTTGAGTTGGTGATAAATGTTTGACTTAGAGGATTTTATGGTTGGGATAGAGATATATAAATATACTATGCCTATTATGGTTGAAAAGGGACATGCTATCAATTAATCAAACCTTGATGTTGAGTGGGAACTTATGGACCAAGACCCTATCTCTAGATTTGTGGCACATTTTGAACCAACGGTTATCTAGTAGGTACTTGAGAAACATGAGGACCTCCTTATTACATGAATCCCTATGAGGAAGTGAAATCAAGTTACAGATTTAACATCTATCATTGATCAATATTTATACATTATTTACTAGTCATTACATGGTTTTGGATTGGCATATTAGTCTATGACTGAAGAGGTATGTTCATTGTTACCTGGTGAGGTTGAAAATTTGTTATCCCTGATTGAGGTGGTAATGATTTGTCCTCTATTGCATTGATACATTAGACTATGTTTGTTTTTATGTAATACTACTCATTATTTGTTGAGAAAGAGTAGGATTAATCACATTCTATCATTGAGGTGTGACATTGGTCATTGTTTGATTACCTAATCCCATAGGTTTTACACTTGAGGAAGCAACCGGTTAAGGTTAGGGTAAAGAAAATCCTACTCCCTAGTATGAGGACCTATTCATAAGATTAACTACATGCACATGTTGTTGGCTAATTATTTATGCATTAGTACCACTTTGATCTAGGTTGGATGTTATTTGCATATTGTCCACTATGTTCAGCTCACTATTTAGTATAGAGGCTGAAGACACTTCTTTATTAACAGGCATATACATAAAGTTATATATTGAAGTCATTTGTATAAGTGGGTCATAACTTGGATTCTCTTGTCCAGTTAACTCTATAAACACTCCTATTGAAGGTACTAGGTCAATAAGAGGCTTACTTACCATGTTCATCTGATTGAAATTGCATGCTAAATTTAGGTAGGTTTGGTATGCTATTTTCATTTGGTTAAAGTGATCTTCCATGATATTTTTATCTTGATTGGATATATTAGGGTCTTGGTACATTGTTTGGACTAGATCCATAAAATTGCTAGAAGAAGCCTGTTGATCATAAATTATATTGTGGGGCACTCTTACTAGACTTGGTAAATTTTCATGGGGGAAGTCTTTTGGAAACTTGGCCCCTACCTCAATATATCTAACCAAAATTTCATCCTTATTTTCTATAAGATGTCACTCAAATAAAAATGGAACACACATGGAAGACGTATTAGTATAATATAACTATTGAAGAACTAGCTCATCCACTATGGGTATTGTAGCTAGGTATTGCATGGTTGGCTCTTGGTCTTGTTCTAAATAAGGTGGTGTGTTAACCAGATAGTTGGCCAAGGGTTGTTGTCTTTGTGCTCTTGATTGAGTATTATAAGAGGGATAATAATCCATCCTATAAGCAATATTATCTGCATAAGGGTCTTACACCATTTATTCCTATTCAACTACACTATTAATCCCTAGATTTTACATGAGTCTACTATGAGTGTAAGAATACATGTTGGGATCCATAGTCAATGCTTTGCAATAAAAGGTCAAAGAGTTATACAAACTCTAAAAAGGACAATATCTAAAATATAGGATGTTCTAACTTGGTCTAGATTTATCAAAAGGAACAATAGGTTTATGTAAAGGTTTATGAGGAAATAATCTAGCATAAAGTATCTAACATTTTAATATTCACATAAAGGTAAGCAAGTAAATAGACTAAAAATAAAAATGCCAAACTCTAAGGTCAAAGTGTTTTAAATTTGTATAATCTAGGAATTAAAATGTTTTTAGGTCTTTTGGCCAAATGTGGCATCACAATTTAGGCTCAAACAAGGAATGTGCTAGGACTCTTGGCCAAACAGTGTCAAAAGCTAGACTTGGAAATACATGAAAGTTTTAATCTAATAGATTTGAAACACTTCTAACAAATAATAGGCATTTGATTCTTGGACATGAACTTGATTAACTAGGTATGAGGTATGAAACAAAAGGCACTTTAGTAATAGTTTAGTTTCTCAAAAAAAATGGTATAAAATTGGGTTCTTTTGAAAAACAAGATAGACAAAGGTGAACAATATAACTATTCTTTAGACAAAGGATCAAAAAAGTACACTTGTATTGGTCTGAAAATGTAGGAGTAAATTTGATACTCTATGGAAGAGGGTCGATGAAATAATTTTCAAAATTATTTCTATAGTGTAACAATGCTATACTACCTAAAGGGTGCGATAAAAAAGTTTGTTTCAAAAACTCTTTAAGGCAAAGATGGTTTCCTACAATTTTGATAGCATAACATTACTTTTTTTTGACTCAAAATATGGTGGTTTATAGACTCAAAGTGCAAGTGTTTAGAACAAAATGGCTTAAGTCTATCTAGTGATGATATTGATTATGAGTCTTTAAATGAACTTTGACCTAAATTGGAAATTAAACCTAAGTTCCCTCAAGTTTAGTGCAAATGGTGAACCCACTAAATACTTCAACCCTATGAACTTGTAAAGGTGTAATTATGAATTTAGATTATAATTGAAGGACTTAAACAACTTTGGTAAAGGTCTAGACTCAATTGGGAAACATAACTATGCCAAAGTGGATGATATGACTCTCAAGATTTTGATGAACTTTTGAATAAGGAAAATGGATAATATCACATGGGTAGCATAACACCTCTTTAGTCAAAGGAAAATTGGGACTATGTGTTTGGTTTGGTTTATTTGTTTACACCAAGTTTTGAGTCCAAACAAGACTTTAAACTAGGATAAGAACAACTAATTAACTGTTCTTAGATCCTACACTGACAAGGTTGTTTGGTATTGTTAGAATCCATCAATATACATCATTTGAGAGGATTTAAGTGTTCATCTAAAAGCAAATTTGTATTATATAGTAGGGTTTTTACACCCCCTTCTCTCAAATGATAACACTATGACATGGACTTTCAGGTACACCTTACACCAATAATACTTCCATGGCATGTGGGGATTTGTCTAAGATCTAACAAGTTTCCAAAAAATCTAGGGGAATCAATTTCATAATGACTTTCATGCCAAATAATGCAAAAGAAAACATGGATTTTGGGTTTGTATCACTTGGCTTGTTACAAAAAGGTCTAGTCCTTTTTTCAACCATTACATCCTAATATTCGCTTAGTGTAGTGCAATGTCTAAAGTGCCACTACATCCTATGTGCAACTCCAAAGGAGAAAAATGAAATCAATTCTAGAAGATGAAACCCTATGTCAAAGCTTCCCTAAATAACTTGTGGGAGGTGATGAAGTCCCCCTCACAAGCCAAGAAGCATAAAAATAAAGAAAGCATGAAAATAGAAAGACTTTACGATCATTTTCAAGGTCACCCAAACTTTGACAAGTTTTTGGGGAGTGTTTTAGATGAATTTGTTTCTAAGCCTTGGACTAGGATATTTGTAATAGTAATGGTGCTTTTGGTTCTATGGGTTCCCTATAGGGGACAAATGGAAGATCATACATGCAAAATTCCTTTTTTTTCCAAACAAAAATTTGACTTAAACAACTATTGTAAACAAATATTGACAAGTGTGTTCAATTTTATACCCAAATGAAAAGTTTGGTGGTTTTGACCCCTTGGTCTTAGTTGAATTTTTTTAAAACATTCACCAAAAACCTCTAAATTATTTATTAAATACCCAAAATAATATTTCTAATTGATTTTTAAGCATGTAAAGGTGATTTAAACATGTTTTGGAAAAATATCAAGCTTGGTCCTGCAAAAAAAATTTTAGCATGTCCTTTAGCTTTGAAGCTCTTTTTAGCTTGGAATAATCAACTTTGAAAAAATATCTCTCAGGTTTGTGTTTTTGGAAAAAAAACACAATGACTAACATTAGTTATTATTACTAACATCGGTTACTCTGGCTAATCAAGATCTAATGGATGTCAATTTTTCTAATCAATGTTAGTTAAGTAGGTAACTAATGTCAGTATTACTTGCTGATGTCAGTTACTGTGTAAAACCATGGCAAACAAAAATAGAAAAATAAAGTTAGAAAAACAATTTTCAAGAGTTTTAAAGGCTAAAATAAATATTTTAGAGTTACAAAATGATCTCTTTTAGGTGTGAGATGCATCTAGTCCCACTGGGTGTGCCATTATGTGATCTAGTAATTTGACTCAAGAGACGATGGTTAATATGGTGTTAGTTTCAAAAATGAAAACAAAGTGAAATAAACACACTAATAGCATAACATCTCTAGGATTAGACACTAGGGAGAGCTTAGTTAACAAAATTAAATGATAAACACAACTAAAAATCAAGGAATCAAACACAAGAATTCCTTCACCTTCTTTGGATGCTCCAAATGCCTTTGTAGTAGTGGCTTGCTTGGCTTATGCTCATGAAGTCCTTGGCAATGGAAGCTTGGCTATATCCATCTCTCCTTGGCACCTTTGGCTTGTGGCTTGGCTTGTGTTGGAATCAATTTGGCATGGTAACACAATTTCTTATAGCTTTTCAAACCAATTTGGCATTATAACTTTGCATCAAAAAAGATTAGAAATGATGTTCTTGGCCTCTCTATTTATAGATTTTTGGATTTAATCAGAGTCAACCTCAACTATCCATCTCAATATTGATATGTTTGGTTGAGAATTAATTCAATTTTTTGAATTAAGTTTGTAATTATCGTCATCATGAACTTGGAATAAGGAGAAATTAAGAGGTATAGAGGGCATTGATGAGGCATGGGATGCATGAATCTTGATAATTGTGGCATTTATGGCCTATGGATGTCTTCCCAAGAAATGAAGTCACTTTATGATGAATATATTAAATATTCATTTATAAAAACAATTTTTTAACAAGTTTCCATGGAATTGTTAATTAGGCCTTGATTTGGGTTAATTATCTCTTAAGCATGATTAAGTACTTTGTGCACAAATTACTCAAATTGATTAAAATGACTTATTATTGGTCCAAAATTTGACTAGATTAGAATTAGAAGGTTATGATAGATGCATTGGAATCATACTCCCATTTAGGATGTTACCAAAAACAAATAATAAAGGCAAACATCTTGTGTAGAAGATTTGATAGGAAAGAGCAATCCAGAACACCCAAGTACAAATTTGGCATTTTGACTCAAAATTATTTGATCAAAGTTAGTTAGCCCATAAATTACATTACCCCATTTAGGGATACCTTGGACAAAATTGGTACTTGAATATGTCAGTTTCACATCATTTAGTGTGTTTTAGTGTTTTAGGCCAAATTGTGCATTTTGGGTGGAAATTGGCTAAAAGCCTAGTTGGAGGTTATCGGTGGCTAGTTTTAGGTGTATACACCTATTAACCCATTTTTATCAAGGTCACTATGAAGATGAAGAACTAAGGTTTTATAATTTCATGAAGATAAATAGTCCATGACCCATATATGAATGTACAAAAGGTAAGGTGAATAAAAACCCAAAAGGATTTAAGTCATTGCATCCTTTTCTTGTAGGTATTCTATATAGGATACTTACATCTAGTTTAGATAATAGTATTAATGCAACCATCCCAAGATAATGCTATTCTCCATAGCTCCAATAGAACCTAATCCATAATTTTGTGATTGTTCTATAATCTTCTTTTATTATGATTCTTAACTATTCTATATCTAGAACAGTGTCAACATTAGAACTAAATAAGCAAATTTTTTCTTTGTCATTTCCATATCTAGTATAGTTGTACTCACTAGTTTTTTATTACCTTAGTTTAATGAATTAATCATATGATATATATCATTTTATAATTTAATTATCCTCTTATAGATTTAATCATCACTCTTGTGCATTGTCATTTATATATTCCTAACCCTATCTACCCAAATAGTATACTTATCTAATTTAGGGTTAAACATTTGATGAACCCAATTCATATGAATGCAAATATTTATAATTCCTAAGTTTTTTAATAAGTTAGGGTTTTAAATTATTGTAAATTTTCATTTCCTACTTATATTAATATGCTTACAAGCTAGTTATAGCCATATATTTTGAGGTGTGTCTATTGAACACATTGAGCTTCCTATCCCACCACCTAAGGTGTCTCAAAGTAATGAGGGACCTAATCATATGGTCAATGATGATACCAATTTTGAGAATGAAAAACATACTGATGAGGCTATCATAGAAGAATATTCTTATAATGAAAATCATGACTCCAATGAAACCAATGGACATGAGAAAATATATCATGAGAAAGTGCAATCAATTACATTGTTTCATGAGTGTAGTAATAAAAACCCCAAATATATTGATGAAATAATAAAAACCATTTTAAAAAATAAGAACACAAAAATCATAGATGACCAAACATGCCCATATATTGATCATGCTATTAGAACCATGGGTCATACCCATATACCAACAACCCTCCATATTAAAACATTAAAATCTAATACTTATAATTGGGGCATGGGATATTATTAAGGGTGTGTTAACATTATTAATATGTATTAGTTTTTCATTCAAACATGAATATTTTTAGTTTTAACAATATTATGTTAAATGCTTTTGTGTGGTATATTATTGTTGTGAATAAAAACAATAATATACTAGGTGGTTTGATGTAGTCATTTGGCTATATAGTTGAGGGTTTATAGGGATCTTAGGATCCCCATATTTAGCTTACACACTTCTTATATAAGTGATTTGTATTATTTTGTATGAAATTAATTTAAGAGAGCATGTAGTATAATATTATCATTTTTTGGCCACCTATGTTTGGTTCTTTCATTACTTTGTAAACTCTGATTGATCCTAAAATCTAGTATCAAAGCAGGAAATTATTGTGATGGATCAATGATTTATGTATAGGGGCAACACTAATTTGTCCCAATTCATGAAAAATCTAATAGTCTTTTCTAGACTCTTTTAGCATTCATTAGGGTTTGTTTTACACTAGTTATTGGTGAGATCAATTTTTACCATTGGTTCAACATTATATCATGAGATTGGTGCATTACATTAGTGAAATTCTTGGTCTTATTACTCATCAGGATTGACATTACAATCAAGCTCCATCTTGACTTAATATTCTACATCAAATAGCTTTTACATTGGCATGATCATGTTACATTGAAGGAGATATGTATAGGTGTATGAGGCTACACTCTTGCTAAGCATTTGATTAGTGTTTCTATTTTGGAACTAGACCTGACTACTTCCATCTCATTCAACTTATACATAGACCTGGCATTGGCCATAATTTTTAGTCTACCATTCTATGCATCTAAACTAATAGTCCATCCTTATGCAATCATTTTCTACCCTCCCGAGTACCATTCTTTTCTTTATCCAAAATCTTCACATAGTTATGGCTTCTACATTCAAATCCATCAATGACTAGCTCTACCATAGTAAGATCTATTTTTGTAACTAGAATTAATTATATTTTTGGCCTCAAATACTATATTGGATTCCTCCCACTCACCTCACTATCCCTGCCATTTCTAGTTTCTACAAAGTCATTTAATTTTCTTGTTTTTAATACTTTTGTTTAAGTCTTTGATCACATATCTTTGTGTGTTTAGGTTTACAATTTTATAAGAAGTTTTTATAGAATATATATTGTTATATTCTATGGTCATTATTATTATAACCAATCTAGTTTTTAAAATCTATGTATTTAGTGTTTGTGAGAATATTTTTTTACATTTTTTTTAGGTATATAGTTTAAAAAAAAGTTATTGTATTATGTTATATGGTTATTCAAACCATATTATCTTTTGTTCATTTATTTTACATATATTTATGGTTTATAGTATTTTTATGTTAATGGAATGTCATTGAGTCCCATTTTTTTTTACTTAAGTCATATTTTATGGTTATTATAAAGTAATTAACTATTACTTTCTAGTTAAGAGGTATTAATATTTCCAGTTGCCATTTTGGGTTTATTATCAAATTCAAAAATGAATTGAGAATTAAAGGTTGATACCAAGTTAATGTATGTCCATAAAAGTCATTATTGTCAAAAATATTCAAGTCAAAATATTCAAAGTGTCCATATGTCAAAAAAGTATAAGTCATTAGGCTTAGGTGTCATGACATCTTTATAGCTCTATTGAGAGAGCTTGTGGATATCTTTGCATGAGCCTATTCTAACATGCCAGGTTTAGACCCCACCTTGGTTTTGCATCATCTTGTGGTTCATATTGATGCCAAAATAATAAAATAAAAGTTACATAAGATGCATCCTCACATTGCTATATTGGTAAAGAAAGAATTAGAAAAACTCTTAGAAGTAGGATGTATCTGATCCATTGACTACTCTGAATGGATCTCTAATGTTGTACCTATTACTAAAAATCTTAAAGGGATCAGAATTTTTAGCTGTAATGGATCTCTAATGATCATGGTCTTATTATTCAATATGTAATGGCATAGTTCTTGAGCTGTGAAGACCATGACCAAATAGGCTTTTTTAACAAGTGTATAGTTATGTTCATATGTGACCAAGGTATGGCTTAGGTAGTATACAATGTTATCCTTTCTTTTATCATCATGTTAAGCCAAAAGTACCCCTAGAGCATGATCAGTAGATGATAAGTATAACAAAAATGGATTTCTTAGCATAGGAAGTAATAAAATAGGCAAATTAACAAGATAATGTTTGAGATATTGAAAAGATGTTTGGCAATGATCATCCTATTGAAATGAAACTCCTTTATTCAAAATGTGTGTAAATGGATGGAACTTGTCTATTAATTGAGAGATAAAGTGTCAGATTGATTGGATCTTACCCTGTAAACTATGGAGTTACTTTTAATTGGTTAGTGGTGACATCTCGGTTATAGTATGGACTTTAGTCAGATTGACTTCAATACCTCTATGAGACATGATGAATCCAAGTAATTTTCATAAAGTTACACCAAACACACATTTTTTTTATTGAGTCTGACTTTGTACTCCTATAATCATTCAAATATCTTACATATCACTAATAGATGGTCAATCTTAGTTTTGGATTTTCCTAATATATCATTGACATAGTCTTCAATAATATCATACATCATATCATAAAATATGATTGTCATGGCCCTTTGATATGTATCTCTAGCATTCTTAAAGCCAAATTTCATCACCTGATTAAAAAATGTTCCCTATGGAGTGGTGAACATTGTTTTATGTTGATCTTCTGGTGCAATTTTGATTTAGTTATATCCTAAAAATCCATCCATGAGTGAAAGCATTTCATAACTAGTCATGGGGTCAATGATCATGTCAATATTAGGCAAGGGAAAATCATATTTAGAACAAGCTTTGTTGATGTCTCAAAAATTAGTAAAAATTTTGATCCCTTTAAGATTTTTACTAATAGGTACAACATTAGAGATCCATTCAGAGTAGTCAATGGATCAGATACATCCTACTTCTAAGAGTTTTTCTAATTCTTTCTTTACCAATATAGCAATGTGAGGATGCATCTTATGTAACTTTTGTTTTATTATTTTTTCATCAAGATTAACCACAAGATGATGTAGAACCATGGTGGGGTCTAAACTTGGCATGTCAGAATAGGCTCATGCAAAGATATCCACAAGCTCTCTCAATAGAGCTATAAAGATGTCATGTTCCTCATTAGTGAGGTACGTAGTTTAGTGAAATTCTTGGTCTTATTACTCATCAGGATTGACATTACAATCAAGCTCCATCTTGACTTAATATTATACATCAAATAGCTTTTACATTGGCATGATCATGTTACATTGAAGGAGATATGTATAGGTGTATGAGGCTACACTCTTGCTAAGCATTTGATTAGTGTTTCTATTTTGGAACTAGACCTGACTACTTCCATCTCATTCAACTTATACATAGACCTGGCATTGGCCATTATTTTTAGTCTACCATTCTATGTATCTAAACTAATAGTCCATCCTTATGCAATCATTTTCTACCCTCCCGAGTACCATTCTTTTCTTTATCCAAAATCTTCACATAGCTATGGCTTCTACATTCAAATCCATAAATGACTAGCTCTACCATAGTAAGATCTATTTTTGTAACTAGAATTAATTATATTTTTGGCCTTAAATACTATATTGGATTCCTCCCACTCACCTCACTATCCCTGCCATTTCTAGTTTCTACAAAGTCATTTAATTTTCTTGTTTTTAATACTTTTGTTTAAGTCTTTGATCACATATCTTTGTCTGTTTAGGTTTACAATTTTATAAGAAGTTTTTATAGAATATATATTGTTATATTCTATGGTCATTAGTATTATAACCAATCTAGTTTTTAAAATCTATGTATTTAGTGTTTGTGAGAATATTTTTTTACATTTTTTTTAGGTATATAGTTTAAAAAAAAGTTATTGTATTATGTTATATGGTTATTCAAACCATATTATCTTTTGTTCATTTATTTTACATATATTTATGGTTTATAGTCTTTTTATGTTAATGGAATGTCATTGAGTCCCATTTTTTTTACTTAAGTCATATTTTATGGTTATTATAAAGTAATTAACTATTACTTTCTAGTTAAGAGGTATTAATATTTCCAGTTGTCATTTTGGGTTTATTATCAAATTCAAAAATGAATTGAGAATTAAAGGTTGATACCAAGTTAATGTATGTCCATAAAAGTCATTATTGTCAAAAATATTCAAGTCAAAATATTCAAAGTTTCCATATGTCAAAAAAGTATAAGTCATTAGGCTTAGGTGTCATGACATCTTTATAGCTCTATTGAGAGAGCTTGTGGATATCTTTGCATGAGCCTATTCTAACATGCCAGGTTTAGACCCCACCTTGGTTTTGCATCATCTTGTGGTTCATATTGATGCCAAAATAATAAAGTAAAAGTTACATAAGATGCATCCTCACATTGTTATATTGGTAAAGAAAGAATTAGAAAAACTCTTAGAAGTAGGATGTATCTGATCCATTGACTACTCTGAATGGATCTCTAATGTTGTACCTATTACTAAAAATCTTAAAGGGATCAGAATTTTTAGCTGTAATGGATCTCTAATGATCATGGTCTTATTATTCAATATGTAATGGCATAGTTCTTGAGCTGTGAAGACCATGACCAAATAGGCTTTTTTAACAAGTGTATAGTTATGTTCATATGTGACCAAGGTATGGCTTAGGTAGTATACAATGTTATCCTTTCTTTTATCATCATGTTAAGCCAAAAGTACCCCTAGAGCATGATCAGTAGATGATAAGTATAACAAAAATGGATTTCTTAGCATAGGAAGTAATAAAATAGGCAAATTAACAAGATAATCTTTGAGATATTGAAAAGATGTTTGGCAATGATCATACTATTGAAATGAAACTCCTTTATTCAAAATGTGTGTAAATGGATGGAACTTGTCTATTAATTGAGAGATAAAGTGTCAGATTGATTGGATCTTACCCTGTAAACTATGGAGTTACTTTTAATTGGTTAGTGGTGACATCTCGGTTATAGTATGGACTTTAGTCAGATTGACTTCAATACCTCTATGAGACATGATGAATCCAAGTAATTTTCATAAAGTTACACCAAACACACATTTTTTTTATTGAGTCTGACTTTGTACTCCTATAATCATTCAAATATCTTACATATCACTAATAGATGGTCAATCTTAGTTTTGGATTTTCCTAATATATCATTGACATAGTCTTCAATAATATCATGCATCATATCATAAAATATGATTGTCATGGCCCTTTGATATGTATCTCTAGCATTCTTAAAGCCAAATTTCATCACCTGATTAAAAAATGTTCCCTATGGAGTGGTGAACATTGTTTTATGTTGATCTTCTAGTGCAATTTTGATTTAGTTATATCCTAAAAATCCATCCATGAGTGAAAGCATTTCATAACTAGTCATGGGGTCAATGATCATGTCAATATTAGGCAAGGGAAAATCATATTTAGAACAAGCTTTGTTGATGTCTCAAAAATTAGTAAAAATTTTGATCCCTTTAAGATTTTTACTAATAGGTACAACATTAGAGATCCATTCAGAGTAGTCAATGGATCAGATACATCCTACTTCTAAGAGTTTTTCTAATTCTTTCTTTACCAATATAGCAATGTGAGGATGCATCTTATGTAACTTTTGTTTTATTATTTTGGCATCAAGATTAACCACAAGATGATGTAGAACCATGGTGGGGTCTAAACTTGGCATGTCAGAATAGGCTCATGCAAAGTTATCCACAAGCTCTCTCAATAGAGCTATAAAGATGTCATGTTCCTCATTAGTGAGGTACATAGTTTAGTGAAATTCTTGGTCTTATTACTCATCAGGATTGACATTACAATCAAGCTCCATCTTGACTTAATATTATACATCAAATAGCTTTTACATTGGCATGATCATGTTACATTGAAGGAGATATGTATAGGTGTATGAGGCTACACTCTTGCTAAGCATTTGATTAGTGTTTCTATTTTGGAACTAGACCTGACTACTTCCATCTCATTCAACTTATACATAGACCTGGCATTGGCCATTATTTTTAGTCTACCATTCTATGTATCTAAACTAATAGTCCATCCTTATGCAATCATTTTCTACCCTCCCGAGTACCATTCTTTTCTTTATCCAAAATCTTCACATAGCTATGGCTTCTACATTCAAATCCATAAATGACTAGCTCTACCATAGTAAGATCTATTTTTGTAACTAGAATTAATTATATTTTTGGCCTTAAATACTATATTGGATTCCTCCCACTCACCTCACTATCCCTGCCATTTCTAGTTTCTACAAAGTCATTTAATTTTCTTGTTTTTAATACTTTTGTTTAAGTCTTTGATCACATATCTTTGTCTGTTTAGGTTTACAATTTTATAAGAAGTTTTTATAGAATATATATTGTTATATTCTATGGTCATTAGTATTATAACCAATCTAGTTTTTAAAATCTATGTATTTAGTGTTTGTGAGAATATTTTTTTACATTTTTTTTAGGTATATAGTTTAAAAAAAAGTTATTGTATTATGTTATATGGTTATTCAAACCATATTATCTTTTGTTCATTTATTTTACATATATTTATGGTTTATAGTCTTTTTATGTTAATGGAATGTCATTGAGTCCCATTTTTTTTACTTAAGTCATATTTTATGGTTATTATAAAGTAATTAACTATTACTTTCTAGTTAAGAGGTATTAATATTTCCAGTTGTCATTTTGGGTTTATTATCAAATTCAAAAATGAATTGAGAATTAAAGGTTGATACCAAGTTAATGTATGTCCATAAAAGTCATTATTGTCAAAAATATTCAAGTCAAAATATTCAAAGTGTCCATATGTCAAAAAAGTATAAGTCATTTAGGCTTAGGTGTCATATAGAGTCATTATCAAAAAATAATAAAATATAAAAATATTTGTCTCATAGATTCATTTTCACTTGTATGCGATGCCTGAATTATGGAGGGTCTTCTCCTCAAAATATTCATATAATTTAGCTCCATCAACACATGTGATGAGTAAGTAACCTCGTTAATTGGACGATAGAGGAAATGAAGGCTAGAGGTTTCAAATCCTCTCATTAGTCACCAATGATGGGGCCTAGATGATTCGGTGACAACTTTTGTGTGGTGTATTTTTTATTTTTTTAGTGTAATGTATTTTAAGCTAAATTAGCTAATGCCAAGGATAGTTCTTCAGTGGTAATGGAAAATATCTATGTTGTTTTTATTTGGGTGGAAATAAACATTAATAGAGGATACATAAGATGATAATGAGGATTTATTCCTCTTGATATTTAATTTTATAATATTGTGTGTGTTTTCATTCCCCTACTATATTGGAGAAAAGGGAGAGTGTAGATATAATGAAATGTGGCAATAGTTGTATAAAAGGGAAAATAACAATAGAAATCCTCTGACTATCATAATTCTTTATGAAGATGACTGGCTAGTGAAATGTCCATTATATTCACATGGAGTAAATGTGAAATGCATTATTTGCATAGTAGTGGTCATGTCCAAAAAGATCTAGACAATAAGATTCAGACAGTAGTATGCAAACCTAAAAGTATGCATTGACATACAATTCTATTCAGGCTAGTTCTTGAAGATGTATATTCTCCCCACACTCACATTAAGGGGGTGTAGACTAGGGATTAATAATTTTCACAAGGGGGTGAATTTTAATGGTGTTTTCACATTATTAATATATATTAACTTGTTAGTCAAACATGAATATTGGTAGTTTTAAAAATATTACATTAAATAGTTTTATGTGGTATATTATTATTTTGAATAAAAACAATAATATACAAGGTAGTTTGATGTAGTCATTTGGTTTTGTAGTTGAGGGTTTATAGGGATCTTAAGATCCCCATATTTAGCTCATGCAATTCCTATATAAGTGATTTGTATTATTTTGTATGAAATTAATTGAAGAGAGTGTGTAATATAGCATTATAATTTTTTATGAAATTAATAGCATAATATATATGCCTCCAGGGGTTAGCTTGAGTGGATGGGAAAAATGAATTAGGTCACCCAGGTCTCAGGTTCAATCCTTGATTTACCCATGGTGTGTGGAGTGTGTCATTTATAATCTCCATGTGTTCCATGCAGATCAAAGTGGGGTGATTCTAATACTGATCATTTGGTGGATATTATGGACCTAAGCCCACCCCCATTAAACTTTAGAGGTAGATTAATTTTTTACCAAGCCAAAGCCATGATTCAAATTTTTTTCCAATCTGCCCAACCCACTTAGTCCCCTAACTTTCAATTACCAAAGGTTTTAAAATCCCCCCTCAAATTTCCCCTAAGTGGGTCCCTCCTAAGCAATCCCCCATGTAGGTTAATGGTAAAATTGTTCCCAAATGATCTTCTCTAGGGAATCTATTGAAGTCCCCAAGAACTGCACTTAAGCAAAAATTTCTAAGGAAAAATAGATCATTCTAGTGAAGGACACTGAAGAAGATGAAGACCCTTAGGAGGGAATTTCCTCCTAATTCTATTCTAGTTTCCTATTTTTTGCTCTCATTATAATAATATATTTTTTTTGTTTTTTGTCTCCTTGGCCCTATTTATGGCCTATTAAAACTATTGTACTACACGTTAGTGATTCTAGGTCTTTGTAAAACCTAGATTTTACCTCATCAAATAAAAAATATTATCATTTTTTATTTTAACCTATGTTTGAATATCTCATTACTTTGTAAACTCTGATTGATCCTAAAAGATACATATTTTAGCCTTTGTTTCTTAAAAATAATATTGCTACATCTACCATAGGGCTAATAAATACTTCAACACAAATATCAATTTCAATGATTATGCATATTTTAAATCTTGTTTACATCCCCTTCTATGACTACTCAACTCACTAATATAAATCCCAATGTGTTTACAATTCAAACTCTCTTTCAAGTCATAAATAAATTGAAGGACAAGGTTAAAAACATTAAGCAAAAGGCTTTATAATCTCCACATGTTTTTTATTCACAAGATGTGTTGCATAAACCTCTTGGACCCAAAATATATTTATATTCATTACCAACTAGTTTTATTGCACCTAAGTTCACATTTTATGATGGAAAGGGTGATCCTAAACAACATATTAAATATTTTATGTCATATTCCTTGACTATGACTCTAATTATAAAATTTTGACTAAATTATTCCCAAAAAGCCTCAAGGACTATGATTTGAGGTGGTTCTATGATTTAACTCTCCATATGTGAAAGAATTCAAACCCTTGGCAAATCAATTTTTAGCACACTTTTCCATAAATATTTATGAAAAGATTTCTTCTATTAAAATTTCCAAAATCAAACAAGAAATAAATGAACCTATCAATAAATATGTCTAAAGGTACAAGGCAATGTTGGTTAAAATGACCAATCCTATGGTAGATAAAGAGTTGAAAGACATATTCAAGCAAAGTTTGATTGCTCCTTTACATGATTCCATTGTTATCCATAAGTTCAAATATTTTGATGACTTATGCCATGTCGTATGGGACCATCAAATGAAGCTTACTTAATTGAATAAGCTCAAGGATGTATAAAAAACATCATATATATCTAAATATAGTACCAAGTTTATAATTAATCTAAGTTATAAGGTAAAACATACTATTACTAAAAGGAAAGCAATCACCATGGTTAACATAATTTCATAGTAGCCAAATCAGGTTATTTTATCCAATGTACTAAGGAGATAGTTCTCACATTGACTTGAGTCTCCAGCTTCATTACTCCCTTGGTAAATATAATGTTAACTTATATATCCCTCTTATCCTATAAATGTTGATATGAGTAAACCTCTGCCCAAAGGATATGATGTGAATGTTTATTATGATTATCATCAAGGACTAGGGCATTCTATGAACATATAATTTAACTTGAAGTATAAGATCCAAGAACTTATAAGTGATGAAAATATTACATTTGATTATCATCATAAGGAACTAGGTTCACAAACTAGTGATCACCACAAATAAAAAATATTTAATAATCCTTTACAAGACCATTCTAAGCAAAAACCAAAAGTGCAAATAACTTATAATACACATCATCCTCCATAATATTATGAGCACCCATTAGATGGGATTATTGGTACTTATACACAACATATACCATATATGGTTCAAATACCTTCTATTACTTTTAATGACACTGAGATTAAGGATGATGAATCTACTTTTCATTATTTATTCATTTGAGAATTCCTTGATCACTAACCTATACACAGTGTTATGATTTATAATAGTGCAAGTGAAATTTTTGAATGATGACATTACTTATGCATCTTGTTTATAATCATCACGATTTGTTTCTTTCTACTAGATCAATTAGAACATTTAATGGGACCCCCTAGAAGGTTCTTGATGATATTGACCTGCCTTTATAGGTCAGTCCCTTACATGTGGTTACTACCTTTTTAGTTATACCTTCCACGAGATTCTTTGACATGTTATTGGGAAGACCTTAGATCCATGCTCTTTGAATGGTAACTTCTATAGTGAATGGGTATGTTAGATACATTCATGCCAATCAGGTAATCATAGCTTATAGAATACCATATGAACATCCTCTTGAGTAAGAAAAATTTATACCCAAGTAGCTAATTATCAAACCTACTAAGATTAATCCACCACAAAAGGGTAAATAACACGAAATCCCATTTACTAGGTGGTTAGTACTTGAAAAAACATTACATCAGAGACATACAATGGATTCCACAAAATCCTCATCTTCTATTACACACCATATTTAGATATCTAAATCACCTAAACATGTTTCTACTATTATTATTACAAAAAACCCATAGATCAAATAAATATGGGTTCCATGAACCCTTATCCTTTTATTTATACTTCACAACCTCAAAGTCCTATTATACATATATAGATTATCACAAATACTATAGTGACATATATTACACATATGCATGCTCCTTGGTAATACCACAACTTCTTTGAACCAAGTTATGAGTGTGGAAATACCTATGATAATTATTTAGATGGGATCATAGGATGATATTTCCTCTATAAATATTCAAAAAATACATAAATAAAATTTAAAATTCTAAAATTATTTTCAACGTAAATGTGATCTATTGGCTCCTTGGAATCTATGTGTTAGTTCCATGTTGATGGATGGAATATCAATTACTTTTGCATACACATGTGTTGTGATTTTATTTGAGTGTGATACATATATACATAAACACTTGATCTATTCCTATTTGGGATGTCGGTCCTTCCCTCTACTCACGTCATGTGGACATTGGGGCATATGATTCTTTAATATTGATACACACATGTTATATCATTATATGGTCTCTTCATTATCATGTTTGATATTTTACATACTTACACATGACTTTATCCATGATTATATCTTTCATAGGGTACTTGATATGTTATGCACTTGACATTTTTTGTTAAAACATTTGATCCATTGGATACTATAATATGTTTATACTGGTTTCCTAAGCTATCCTTTATGTACTTCTTTGAGTGCCTTACCTAATTATTATCTTACTTGTTTGAACATTTGAATATGTTTATTTGTTTATGTCCCCCATGCCTATACGTGATTTATTTAACATTTAAATGTGTCATTATTTATCATATGGATATTTGAATATGTTATTCTTGATTATGTTGAAATTTGATTACATCATATCCCTTTGATTGTGTGGCATTTGAACATGACCCTTGTTTATAATTTACTTGGACCATTTTATGTTGTCTTACTTTTGAGTGCTCTTGTGTGCATGATTATTTGTTTATTGAGCTTGTAATATTAATATATAGACGTTTCCATGATATTTATCATGCATTTGAGGCCTTCATGTGATCACAATATTTTATGTGCTTTAATGCTATTGTTGATGATTTTGACCTCATGTCAAAATAGGTCAACCCCATATAGTACAAAACTTGATATAAGGGTCTTATAAGATGTTATAGGGTGTGTCATGGTCCTAGTGATGTAATTCAATATGTCATTGTATTGGTCATAATCAAATTTTAGTAATTTTACCATTTTATGTCATATTTGGTAGGAGTTAAAAGATTGGTTGCTTATAATTTATAAACAAATGCTAAGAAGTTGACTACTCCTTTTTGCATGCTTATCCCCACACCTTGTAGGTTTCTTCCATGTTTGAGTTGGTACATATAAATTAATTGATGAAAATTATTATATAAGATATATACATACTTATATCATGGTTTTCATATTTGATTGCACGTGTTCAGGTGATTTGATGAGCAAAACACCTTAGTTTGACATGTAAGAACTTAATTACTATGTCCAAGTGATGTTCATTAACTGCAAAGGTTTTCCTTGCCTATAGTGGTTTCAAGCAAAGGTTATATGTTAAGTTCATGCCTTTTATATCATAATTTTCACCTCTCTTTATAATCTTAGTTTCAAAAGGTCTCATATGAAGGTCAAACTCAAATAGAATATTAACATAGTCAACTTTCTATGTGACTATCTTACACAGTTAGGTAAAGAGGAACCTTTCTCAACCATGGTGTCCAAACATGAGGTTCTCAAAATGTTGAGATAGCTCCTAAGTTGGAAATAATACCTTTGAGACACCTAATGGTATTTTGATTTTGGAAAAGATAACGTGTTCTTACATATTCAAAGTTCTATCCTGTGTCCTACATATGCATCTACAAGAGGATCATATAGAGCTCTATGAGGTTGTAATACTAGTGTTTGAACTAGTTTAAGAGCCTCATCAAGTTTAGAATCATTGAGAGTATCAAAACATCATGGTGTAAATATAATATTTTTTTAAAAACCAATCTACCATGCAATTTTTCTATATCATATCCTTCATTGTCCCGTGTCCTACATATACATCTATAGGTGGCTCATATATAGTACAAAGCAATTAGAATGTTAATGTTGAAACTTTTTTAGACTTTAATTAAGGTCTTAAAGTGTTGAGGGTGCCATAGAAATCAATAGTCTATCCATAAAGTGATAATTAGACTTGAATCAGATTCATAATTACATAAAGTGAGTTTAGGGACTGGTTATCTTAATTTTTTTGAATCAAGGCCTTATCCACATTTGGTGCTACCCTATAATAGGGTAAAATGAGGTCTTGGTAGGTTTAAACATTTCCATCATAGAACCATATAATATGGGATATAATTTGACATGAAAGTGGTATATTTGTCCAAAGGAGTATGATGATGGAGACATCCTAACTCATGCAATATTTCACTATAGTCCCTTAGTGTTATCTATAAAATTTTGAGTCCCAAATGGATTTATGGTGATATAAGACCTAATGGAGGCATAAAATACACACAACTACTTATTTGGAATTTAAATAACACTAATCATTGAAATAACATCAAGAAGCATTAAATTATGGGGTCTCAACTCATATCACAACCTATAGGACCTCTTTTTCTCTCAGAATAGACATCTACATGTTGACTATATGGTGGCAATGCAATTTGGACTAAATAGTGGGTGTGTTGGTCTCACTTAAGGCATAATATAGACATGTTGACCTATGAGATGAGCCTAAATGACTTCAATAGGGTTTTGGGTCAATTCACATGGATTAATACCATAGTATACACCTACAAACATGCCATTTTTTAAGCAAACAACATAGTCACATAATTTCCCAACTAGGCCTGCCCAAATAAAAGGTATGCATTGAAGGATTTAGAAAAGGTTTTGATGATGAAAATGTTTTAAATTACCCTAAAAATAGTGATGTGCCATATCATGAGATTCTCATATATAGGAAATAGAGCATGGAGGGTTTCAACATATAACTTATAGTCAATTCACCAACCCTACCCATAGTGAGTACCATATAAGTTTGCCTTGGGTTTGTGAGGTTTAAAGGTACTAGGAATGTGACCTAGACCTAAGATTTTATACAAAAGTTCCTAAAGACCTATTTAATCCCTTTATACCTTCACATTACTTGGGATAATATGGGAATTTCCCTCCATTCTATCTTAGATAGAGGGAACTCCCTGGGAGGTAAACCCTATAAGTTTAGTAAGTAAATGATGATAAGGTGAGTTTAAAAGTGTCGAAACCTTAAAATTATATGTATGGAGTTGAGTTAAACATTAAAAATAACATGGGATACATCACATTCATATAAAAATACTTAGATATAATGATGAGTGCATAAAAATAATCAAGTCCACTAAACCTAGACTAGGCCTAATGCCTAAAAGGGGTATAATACCACTTATAGGGATATATGAACCTTGTAAATAATTGTAATACCTTAATTGGGTGTTATAAGGTGACTTAAAGTATTTGGTTTGCAAATAAATTCACAAAGAGGTCATTTCTTAGCTTAAGAACAACTTAGGATGTATAGAATGAAAGGAAGGGCTCAAGAAGCCATATTAAGAAGCTCACACTAGTAAAAATGTTTAACATGGGAAACTAAAGAGTTTGGATATGTGTAATATGGTCGTAAACAAGGTCCTACTGGAATTTTTTTTAGTATTTAATGTCAAACTTTTTTGAACAAATGCTAAGGGTAAAAACATCGTAAAACCTTCCAAAACCCTTACTAATGACCTGATGGAAAAACAAAGAATTAAATGCATCCATATAAGATATTTTGGTCATGTAAATTTTTTTACTTGTAGATAACTACACAAGGATATTTTTCATTAGATTGGTTTCTACCATACTTGTACAGATAGGGTGCAAAATAGGTTTTCTTAATAGATTTTGGTGTTTTTAAAGTACTGGGGAGTTTAAAAGGATGAGGATTAATTTGGGATATCAATTTGGACTTAATATAACCAATTATGTTCATATATTACTTCATAAAATCACATAGGTACCTCTATAAGCATTTTCACTTTAGGAAGTCCAAACTGGCACAATGAATGGAAGGTAATCACCACATGAGAAGGTGATAAATTTAATTGGAAGGATTTTCAAGGTATACCTAATGGATTTATGGAAATGAGGACTATTTATAGGTTTTATATCATCCACTATATATATTTATTTGAAAAACTAAATATCACTTTAATGACAAGTGTAAATAATGAGTGAAAGAAGGATGAGAATGACTAAAGGTAGTGAGAACACTTGTCCAAAATAATAATAATGATTATGGACCCATACAATGAATTATAGAGATTATTATTAACCCCCCATCATAGTTCACATATGAAATTTTTTCCTAGTCTTCTATGGAGTGCTCAAGGGAAGCCAATGATGAAGGCAGTTTCCAAACAAGTAGTTGAAGAGTCTTATGCCATATTTGAGGAGTTTTCATGTTTGGAGAGACATTGTCAAAATATAAATTTCATGGTATGTTTTATACTTAATTATCATACAAATTTAACTCTCTCTCTCTCTCTCTCTCTCTCTCTCTCATATTTAAAAGTGGCATTATGACCCTTAATCTCCACCTCTCTCTCTCCTCTCTCACATTCTATATGTACTAGCCATTTTGGCTCATGTATACTAATTCCACACCATGTATGGTAAAGCCTTGATAGTATATTATTTTACTTTACCTTTTAATAATAAATTAAATTTGGTTTTGATTTCATATATCATATTATCAAAGCGTGTGAAGAGATATATAGTGAATAGTCAAGTAATTTTCATCTATCCTTATTTTCTCTCAATCCTTCCATGTTTGATGCAAGTTGTTCCACTCTATTAGGTAATATGAAGTGTTGTCAAGTGCATGAGTATATTTTCAAGTTCAAAAGTAGCCTTAGTGTCTAAAAATAATTTAAGGTTCACTTACCTTGGATAGTCTTCATGCATATCACCTCTATATTAAAATACTAATGTTAGAGTATTATAGGACTTTGAAGCTAGTGTTATAGGTATTATTTATTATTTCAAGAAGTATGATATCATATTTTAAATCCTTATGGTATATCACCCCTTATATTAGTTTACTTTCATGCAAATTTCTACCCTTTTTTCACATAATCAATTAGTTAGTGTTGACCAATTTTGCCCACAAGCAAAATTTTTGGTCCCCTCCTTCCCTTGCTATTCATGAAAGTCTTTTTTGGGTGCACAAGTTCAATGAGTTTGGCTCATGGCCTGGTTCAATTGGTTCAACAACCTTTGGTTCAAAATTCCATCTTCAAGTTCAACATCTTGATTCAACAAGCATTGAACCGTTGAACCATTCTTGGTTCAATGGGCTTGGTTCAAAGCAAGAAGTTCATCGGCCTTGGTTCACTAGTTCATCAGCATGCAATGGTTGAACCATTGAACTGTTGAACTATTTTGGTTCAATGACTTGGTTTAAAGGGTATACCCTTGGCTGAAGGGGAGTCTTTAAGTTCAAAATGCCCTAGCAGAGGGTAGGCACTTCAATGGAAAAGACTGGGTAAGTCCCAAATTTGTTTAAATTCAAATTGGTTTAAGTCCCGAATTCCTTCAGACTTTTTATCCGAAGGAATTTCTTCAGACAAAAATTCTGAAGGAATTCAGGCATAGCTCAAATCAAAAGCAAAGATAGAGATAGACTTGGGGAATTTCCATGGACTTTTTGTTTGTGGGAAAATGTCCACAGACAAAAGTCTATGGAAAATGCACAAAGCCCGCGAGAGCTTGGGAGACCGTTCGAAGGATCGAAGGACTTGCCAAAGGACCCCAAAGGGTAGATGCCCTTGTGGGGGACTCTTAACCAAATGTAAAGGGGACACTTTCAAAGAGCCAGAGCGTCACCTTCCCTTGAAAGGGTGCTAAGAGGAAGCAAAGCCACAGAGAAGCCATGAAGACCCGATGACATTTTGACAGGGACGGTGATGACCCAGAGGATGTCAAAATTAACAAAACAAGTTAGCCATTAGTTTTCAAACCAATAACAGTTGTATGAATGTCAAAGTTAGCAAAACAAAATGGCCATTTGTTTTCAAATTGAGAGAGCTAACCAAGGGGCCAGAATGTAGTGACCTGTTAAGAATTTACCCTCGAGGGCCGAAGGAGCCAGAAGAGAGAAAATTGAGAAAAGACAAGGAGACAAGCATGGAATGAGCAAGCAATTAGTTCAAGTGGCACCAATTTGAGAAGTGACTCTGGTAGGTGAAACAATTCCTACAAATTGATCATTAGGGATGCAAATAGCTAGCAATACAACTAGTTTCTTCATTTTACATTTAATGAGTAGACAAACTGTGTATTGACATTGAAAAGGTAGACTTCAAACAGACAAAGCCCATAGCTCATTAATGTTTTGAGTGACTTGTTCTTCCCAATGTAGGGATGTGATAGGCCACTTGTAAAAAAGGAGCACTAAATGGGCCTCCTTACTTCTCCTATATATTAAAGACTTGTCAATTTTCAAGAAGGATCTTCCATATTTTGTAAGGCACAGCCCTAGCAAAATTTCCACCTAAATCAATAAACATAATTTTACCTCCATCTTGGATAGATTTTTCTGTGTATGTCTTGAGTGTTTGTTTATGTTCAGTCATTGTTTATTAATGCTTTCATAGGCCCAACACTAGCATACCTATTGTCTACAAGGTGCCATTTCTGTAGCTGACAGGAGGAGAGTAGTATTTGAGAAGTTCAAAATAGAGGAGATTACTTACAGTGTGCATTCCATAGCACTTTGGTGAAATCTCTATTTTTTTGTGTTTTCATGAAAGCCTCCCTACTAGTTTCTTGTAGCCTGGTCCTTCTGCCAAGTGTGAAGTGTATGTATGTATTTGTTTGGTTTTAAGTGTGGATGTGAGAAGGTCAACTTATTTTGATGCATCACCTCTTTAGAGTAGTTTATTTTCCTACAATCTTCTCCCTTTTCACCCCCCAGTTTATGTGTGTGTGTGTGTGTGTGTGTGTGTGTGTGTGTGTGTGTGTGTGTGAGGGGAGTTTCCATAGTTATGAGGAGAAGGCAAGAGCTCAACCTCCTGCCAAGGGTGCAATCTCTGGCATCAATAGTTTTAGCACACTCGATGGGACCAAGTTTGATAACTCAATAAGGTTTTAGGATTGATGCTAGTCCTATTATAGCAAATCAAAAAAATTTACCATCTGGTGAATCCAAGTTAAATCTACTAGTTAAGCAGCCTGGTGCCATCTAAAATCATTTTTTGTATATATATTTCCTTTGCACAAAATCATGTGTTTTATTTTCCTTTGTATGATTATGATTAGGCTCCAAATATTTATGCAATCCCCTCAAGCAGCTCTCCTAGTTGCCCTTCAAGGATAAGGGAAGTGGCCTTAGAATTGGAGATTAACAGACTGGAAGATCAGTACAAATCTCAGTAGGAGCTGATGTATAAAGAAGAGTGCTTGTTTGGGAAAGCACAGGGCTTTTAATCCATGGAGGAGGAGGTAAAAAAATGGAGAAATCCATTTATTCAAGGTAGTCAGCCTTATGTGCCCCTTATTAGTCTAAAGAAAGCCCCCTCTTTGGCACCAAATCATTTTTATCAGATAGCACTTGCTCACTCGAGCTCATCGAATACATCCACTCTCAATCCCATGCACCTGGCTTTCCAACACCAGAAGACATCAGAGCAACTTCCCATGGAGATGAACCTTCTAAACTCCTTAAATCACAAATTTTCCATTGGGAGGAATACCACCAACTAGCACGTCCCTCTTCTATAAGTTCTTCCAGTGCATCAACAGCCTCTTCCTTGCATTCCTCAGCCTCCCCAAGTCCTTTAGCATGATATGCAGATTCTGAGTTGGAGGAAGGATTGCCAAGAACTAGCTCAGAGCTTTGAAGAAGATCACACTAGTGACCTCCAAGAAAGACTCTTTCAAGACAATCTAGCCAAGAAAATTGAAGATTTAGAGGCTAGGATGAAGCTGCTTCTTGGAACAGAGATAAAACTTCCAGACCCTATGGAGAAGCCCTAGGACCTTGGAGAAAACAAAGTTGCTACCTGTTCACATGAGCAAAATTCCAATTTTGAAATCTTGAATTGGGGGAAAATAATGGAAACATGGGGAAGGAAGGAATAGAAGCAAGGTTTTTCTCAAAACCTTGAAGAAGCTAAGGTTGCTTCTGCTCATGATAATGTTGGTGACCTCCAGGAAAATCTTTTCCAAGAAGATCTAGCCAGGAGAATAGCGGAGTTGGAATCTAGAGAGAAATTCCTCAACTAATGTGTGATGGATGGCTCAGACCAAACAACACATTCTATGTCTAAACACACCCCACCTACACATTTCCAAGAGAGATATTAGGCCATACCTGATATTGATGAAGTGTTGACCAGGTGGAAAGAGGAGAATCATTTGATTCTAGCTCAAGGACTGCCTCCTCTTCCACATGTTTTCTCCACTTCACCCCTTTTTAAGGAAGAACCTATTATGTAGGAGGTGAGTGAGGAACAGAAGATCCAATCTACAGTTCTTCAAGAGGCTGTCATGAGTGACAACAAAGGTAGAATCATCATCAATGCTCCTTGTGAAGACCTTATCAACAATAAAGAAGATGTAGATCTTGCATATATGCAGATGTTCTAGCAATACGAGGAGGAATAAAAGCATGGTGAGCTCTCTTCCCATCTGTTTGATGAATTCCCTTGCTATTTTGATGATGAGGATGTCTACATTGAGGAGCCTAAGTTAGAGAAGGATCAGGAGAATACCTTTGAACATCTAGAGGTCCTAATCAACAAAGAGGAAAAAGAGAGGTATGTCTTCCTGGAGGAATGCCTTGAAGAAGAGAGCATTAAATAGAGAGGTGATGTTCTGTGGGATGAGCAATCATTTTGTGAGTCCATTTCAGACATCACCATGGTCACCCTTCAAGAAGGCCAAAAGGAAGCAGAGGATGAGTCTAATAGAGTTTTTAATGAGGCAAAAGGAAACAAGTCTGACCATGATACATTACAAAGGGAATGCACAAATCAAAGGGCTTATGGTGATGAGCTAGTAGCCATTGATTTCTTGGTGAGGAGCACCAATATGAGGGACCAACATTTAATAGGCTTCTAAGGACAAGCATAGTACATATATGTAGGAAGCATGTTCGATTTTGATCCACTCAGATACCAACCGACTCAGGTGATAAGAAAGAGGAGCAGGTCACCAACTCTCTTTTTGGTTCAGCTACTTGCTTGGCACCATAAGTCCTTTTGCCAATAAGGGGACTTAAAGAATTTTCATTTCAATCCAAGTGGGAGGTGAGAATACCTGGTTAACTATATATAGTAGTTTGTTTTTAGTTTCTTTTCCTGCTTTCCCTAAGTGTAGTTGCATAGGTATTTTTTTTTAGCCTTGTGTGTTTCCCTTTGCGTGTGGGGTAAAGGCTTCATGTTTTATTCTTGTATCTTTGGGCTATTGCTAACTCTTTCATAGTTACATCTGACTCCACACCCAATGTAATGCAAGGTAACTAGTCTCTAAGCATAGCAAGCATGCTTCCCCTAGGAGTCACCAATTTGTTGACCAATTTTTCCCATAGGCAAAATTTTTGGTCCCCTCCTTCCCTTGCTATTCATGATAATATTTTTTGGGTGCACAAGTTCAATGAGTTTGGTTCATGGCCTGGTTCAAGTGGTTCAATGAACTTTGGTTCAAAATTCCATCTTTAAGTTCAACATCTTGATTTAACAAGTGTTGAACCATTGAACCATTCTTGGTTAAACGGGCTTGGTTCAAAGCAAGAAGTTCATCGGCCTTGGTTCACTAGTTCATCGGCATGTAATGGTTGAACCATTAAACTGTTGAACCATTTTGGTTCAATGGCTTGGTTTAAAGGGTATGCCCTTGGCCGAAGGGGAGTCTTCAAGTTCAAAATTCCCTAGCAAAGGGTAGGCACTTCAATGGAAAAGACCAGGTAAGTCCCAAATTTGTTTAAATTCAAATTGGTTTAAGTCCTGAATTCCTTTGGACTTTTTGTTCAAAGTAATTCCTTTAGACAAAAAGTCTGAAGGAATTCAGGTGCAGCTCAAATCAAAAGCAAAGATAGAGACAGACCTGGGGAATTTCTGTAGACTTTTTGTCCGTGAGAAAATGTTCACGGACAAAAGTCCATGGAAAATGTGCAAAGCCCGTGGGAGCCTGGGAGATCATCTGAAGGATCAAAGGACCCACCAAAGGTCCCCAAAGGGTAAATGCCCTTGCAAGGGACTCTCAGCCAAATGCAAAGGGGACACTTTCAAAGAGCCAGAGGGTCACCTTCCCCTAGAAGGGTGCTAAGAGGAAGCAAAGCCGCAGAGAAGCCATGAAGACCTGATGACATTTTGATGGGGATGGTGACATCATAGAGGATGTCAAAATTAACAAAACAAGTTAGCCATTGGTTTTCAAACCAATGACGGCCGTATGAACATCAAAGTTAGTGAAATAAAATGGCCATTTGTTTTCAAACTGAGAGAGAGCTAACCAAGGGGCCAGAATGTAGCAACCCACTAAGAATTCATCCCCAAGGGTTGAAGGAGCTAGAAGAGACAAAATTGAGAAAAGACAAGGAGACAAGTATGGAATGAGCAAGCAATTAGTCTAAGTGGCACCAATTTGAGAAGTGACTCCAACAGGTGAAATAGTTCCTGTGAATTGATCATTAGGGATCCAAATAGCTAGCAATGCAACCGGTTTCTTCATTTTGCATTTAATGAGTAGACAAACCGTGTAATGACCTTGAAAAGGCAGACTTCAAATAGAAAAAGTGCATAGCTCATTAATGTTTTGAGCGACTTGTTCTTCCCAATGAAGGGACGTGATAGGCCACTTATAAAAAAGGAGCACCAAATGGGCCTCCTTGCTTCTCCTATATATTGAAGACTTGTCAATTTTAAAGAAGGATCTTACACATTTTTTAAGGTGTAACCTTGGAAAAATTTCCACCTGAATCAATAAACACAATTTTACCTCCATCTTGGATAGATTTGTCTGTGTATGTCTTGAGTGTTTGTTTGTGTTTAGTAATTATTTCTTGATGCTTTCATAGGCCCAACATCAGCATACCTATTGTCTACAAGGTGCCATTTCTACAACTGATAGGAGGAGAGCAATATTTGAGAAGTTCAGAATAGAGGAGATTACTTACAGTGTGCATTCCACAGCACCTTGGTGAAATCTCTATTTTTTTGTGTTTTCATGAAAACCTCCCTGCCAGTTTCTTATAGCCTGGTCCTTCTACCAAGTGTGAAGTGTGTGTTTTTATTTGTTTGGTTTTAAGTGTGGATGTGAGAAGGTCAACTTATTTTGGTGCATCACCTCTTTAGAGTAGTTTATTTTCCTGCAATCTTCTCCCTTTTCACCCCCCCATTTTATATATCTATATATCTATGTGTGTGTGTGTGTGTGTGTGTGTGTGTGTGTGTGTGTGTGTGTGTGTGTGTGTGTGTGTGTGTGTGTGTGTGTGTGTGTCTGCACTTGCTAGAATAAACATGATGCATCAAAGGGAGCTAGCCCTTATCTAGAGACTCTCCCCTCCATCTTTGCTAGTCCCACAAGTGAGAGGGGAGTTTCCATAGTTGTGAGGAGAAGGTAGGAGCTCGGCCTCCTGCCAAGGGTGCAATCTCTGGGGTCAACAGTTAGTATATGTGATAAACACTTAAAGGTCAATTTAAGGAGCTATCCCTTAAACCTAGAGGTCCACCTCTACTATAGGCAACCCATAAGCCTAGAGGTATTCCAATGTTTCCAAAATCTTAGAGTAGGCCTAAAGAACTTCCTCTAGGGTGAAATATTTAGAGATAACAACTACATTTACCTAAACATGTTCTCTTGATGTGGGTCTTCTGTACATATCCAAATTTAATGAGGCATCCTATAATATTTTAGGATCTAAATGGAGTTAAAATACACTCCAAGGCATGGGTTTCAAGTATGAGTTAAACATCTTTGTGATGGAATAGTAAGATGATCATGTAGGTTGTTAAACAGGGTTGTTTATAGTGAAATGAATTCTAGTAAAGAAATCAAAACCTACATGAGTTGGATGAATTAGTGGTCTCTATTCTATAGAAGGTAGGTCTAAATCAAATAAAATTAAAAGGAGGGGTGGTAGATCAGAAAAGAAGGTTATGTGGTCTCAAGGGGTCACTTCCTAGATTTGCTCCTTTGTGGACAAGTGTTCTAGAACTAATGCTTGATGTTTGTAATAGTTGTACACTCATAAGAAAACATAATTAGGAAGTCTATGGGGAATAGTATATAAAAATTAATGGAAACAATTGAAGGTTATTCCCTTTATAATTTCTATTTCACACCATTGGTTGGGAGATTACAGATTAAACCAAGGTGTCTAGGGAAGCTGTGGCACATACCAACAAGACTATACTCGATTGAAAATACTCTTGGACACTTCAAAATACTAACATATTTTTAACTAATTTATTAAAATCAATGAAATATACTAACTTTTAATATATTTTACACATATAGTATTAACATACATCAATGAGAATAACTGGATTATCTGTAGCTTTCACATACTTCAAATTGCTGAATTAATACAACCTATAAAATGAAACCTTAATAACATAGAAATGAAAGGAAATATTACCAATGTAATTACATGACAATCAAAAATAATTTATTCTTGTATTGATAAAACTTATAATCCTTTTAAATGTGTGATTACATGAATATATAGACTTAGGGAGGGGTTACCTATCCTCCAAGTCCATATAAACTCATAGTTACATTAAATAATTAGAACTTTAGTTCTATTTTAGCATCAAAATTGCATGTGTTCATGTTCATATATAATTACAACTATGTCAAAATAATTTAGCCTCTACAATGCAATGCAACATGTTCATACTTACAAATAGATCATATAACTTTTACATTTATGTGATAAGTATAAGTATACTATAAGTACAAGCATTCATACTATCTAGATGTCTACATATAAAACTAAAATTCAACTAAGGATTACTAGGTGATTTCATTGTGCTAATGGTTGTTGTAGGTGTTGAAGTTATAGTTTGTGCTAAACTAGAATTTGAAGCATTAGATTTCTTCTTTGATTCCAACACTTGAAAGTCTTTCTCACCAATGCCATGTTGGTACCTAATTATGTTCATATTTAGAAATGGGGTTCTATGCACCTTATTTACTTGTTTAATAATACCTACATGCTCAAGATTTATATTTATGAAATTGATTCTAAATATCTCTACCTCCATGAATCTTTTCCTTGCAAAATTCAACATAGCTTCTATCTCTTGCAACATCATTCCTTGTAAGTTTTACTTAAATATTTGAAGGAGATGATTAAAATTGGTCTTTATAATGAGTCTACCCATATAATCTCTTGACTTTTAGATATTTATCTCCTCTAAAATTTAAAAAATGAGGTTTTCATGCTCTACATATTTAGGCATTACAACCTCAGTTGTTGTTATCCATTATCTAGACTCATGTGTCTCGATGACTACCACATTGAAGGTATTGATAGCATCCAATGGTGCCATTATATTGAGGTGGGCATAAGCCTCACTTGTTGGATAAATAATATTAATTTTCAACTTATTTTCATCCTATTTTAAATAATTAAATAATTTGGTAGTTTTAACTGTATGAGGTGCCAATTATACCCTCATTATAGAAATAACTTCCAGGATATTATACAATCTAGGTGCATTTTATACATCTATATTTATATATATGGGATTGTTAAAAAATCATTGTTGTTTCCATATTACTTCATTTATTTCAAGTAGATCATCCTTATGGGTTTAAAAATAGGATTTTAAATCCTCTATGTATAGGGACTACCCCAGTTCCCTCCTTTGAGATAAGGTAAATGCATCTTGTATTTTTTCCAATATTACCCCTCTTATGGTATCATCTTCCATTTTCCTCTTTCTCACCCTCTATACAATCGCTATATATTTTTAAAATAAAGAGCTTAATGTTGGAAACTTTTAAATTACAATATTAGGACTTGGAGAAGCCTTTGATTGCATATTTATTGTCCATTAGGGAGGAATAGTTAGGTTGTATCTTTAGGTTGAGTGTCTTGAAATTTATTCTCACCTAAAAACTCTCATGATGTTTGATTTAAAGCTTCTTCAAGTAGGGGATCAAAAAGTGGAGGCCAATTATTTTAGATTAGTCCACCTCACCATATTGAGGTAGTGGGTAGAGTGTACATGATGGCTTATTCTTTTTAGATTTATTCACTGTCACCATAGTTGTGTACTGAGAGGAACTAGGGGGAGGCATTGATAAACCCAATTGAGTAGATAAAACATGAAGTTGAGGGCTTGTTACTACTCCCCTAGCTTTCTTTGTTTCATTTTTCTTAGGCTTTAGGGGATCTGGGATAGCGATAGAAGGAAACATAGTATAAATAAGGGGATAGACATAAAATATGCAATTAGAGGAGGTGGAATAGTTGGGTGAATAGGAACAATAGGGATACATGAAGTATCCTCTAACTTTGAAAATAGTAGATTTGGTTGGACACTTGGTTGGTTAGAAATAACCTCCACCTTAGGTACCAAAAGGGGAGGGGGATAAATATTAATGAGTGACATACAATAAAATGTACTAACAATAAAATGAAAAACACAAGACACAATAGGAGTAATGGAAACTGAAGGGGCTTCTTGATCACCTAATGGTTCTTCATGTAATGGAACTTTTCCCTTGGTGTCCTAGAGGTTTAGGATATTAGCTATTTAAATTTATACTTCCTCATCTATGGATTCACTTTTATATGACTCTTATAATTTCCCTTCCACTAATGGTGCCTCAATAACTAGACTTTGTAAATGGGGTGAGCCCTCAACTTTCTCTTATAATAAATAGTTATTTTCCCAACTATTAAAGGTGACTCCTATATGGTTATGGTTGATGTAAATAGAATAGAACCCTTTGGTATTGATGTGGCACTTGTATAGGTAGGTCCCTTATAATCTAAAATTTAAATAAAAATTAGGTCAACTTGTGCTCCCCTAAGTGAAGTATCAAGTGCCCCTGACTCCTTTATAATTTTTAATACTATAGGGGGTGTCTGTGAGGTTTCCCTTGATCTTTTTATGGATAATATGGATTATTAACCCAAAAATATGATTTATTCCATCATCTATCTAGTGAGAGTCTAGTTTGTGCATATGTAGTTTAGATATAAGGTTACCCTTGAATGATTTTTAAAGAAGTCTTCAACCATATTTACTATTTATACATATTCCTTGACTTTGGAATCATCTTTAGCATTGATAAATAAGAAATAATTATCATAAGGATCATGATAATATGGAATACCAAGGCCCTTGATGTGTTTTTATACTTAGCCATGTGGATCCCAATCTATGTGTAGTAGTGTATCTAATGAAAGATACTCCCTATATCTGTCAGCTTCATATCAATGTTTGTGGTTTACATAGCACATTATCCCAATCATGAATTAGGATCCATGAAAATATATCTTATTTCTCTTGTGTATATCCTCATCTATTTCCCACCATAATTAGTTGTCTATTTTTTACTCTACTAGTTTGTTAGGCACATACATGTAGAGGCAAAATGGTGCTACCTTATCACCTGTGACCATAATCATAGTGTAATTGGGTATAACTCATAATATACCCTAATCAAATATGTATCAAAAATTATTTTTGATATCCTAGGTAGAGGTGACTCATGGATATCCATCCATAACTAGTGGTAGACATCCTCTATAATGCATACAATGTTCTAGGTGTATGCATATATATATATATATATATATATATATATATATATATATATGCATGAACAAATAAGAATCACATAGATGATTATTTATATATTATAGATATAGGATCCAAATAATATCATTGTGAACATAAAATATGTTAATAATTATATTGAGAAGGTAGGACATCATGTATAAATTTACTCCTTGGGGCCTCTTATCTTTGTGTAATATCATCTCTCATAACCTTACACTAATTACTTCACATAGAGTGAATGTCAACTCTGAGGTCATTAGTAAGTTGAGAAACAAAATATAGTCAAGGTGGAATAATTCAAAGCTAAGATAGATAATTAACCTATTCAATAGATCCATCCAAATATATATTCCCATCCTAAATTTATTCACTAGTATTAACTGCATATCCTTCAAATTTATGGTCTCCCTAGGAACCATCTAGTTGATTAGTGTTTTCTCAATGAAATTTTTCTTCTTCCATGATAATACCCTATGAAAATCATAAGTAACATATATAATGTGGAGGGAGAGATACCTTTGAAATGTATCCCCTAAGATTCATGCCTTAACTATCTTGTGATCCAAATGGTGCAAGAATGCACCTCTAGTTACCTTCTTAGTGAAGAACAAATATTGTAGGAGCTCAATGGATGGCATGAATTTCATATTTACTACTGTAAAGTGTATTCCTTGGTGTTTAAAATGAAGGATGTTTTTATCCAAATTACTTTGATCTAGAATCAAGTTCTCTTCATGGGTATGCACATCAATCTAGTGTATAACATCCCATAGTGCCAAATAATTATTGTAGTCATTATTAAAAACTGCAAGATCAAAGAATGTATCCCTATATTTAGTGGAATACTTGATATAAAATATTAATGGGGGAAAGATTCCTCAAAATTCCTTATATGATAATTTTATTGATAATTTACTATGTTGACAACATTATGGTTTACAATTTAGCATCTCAACTCTCTTGGGTGCACTATACGCTCAAAATGTTGATAGCTAGGGCTTGTTAGAAGGGAGATGAGTGATTCAAAAGTTAGTTTGGGATCAATGACAATTTTTTTCACCCATAATTATTTGAAATAGATTTGGAATTCATTTTTATTTCATGTGCCATTAATGTCCAATATTTATAAATTTGATTTGTTTGTTCAATTTGAAAATTTTCACTTCATTTGGAGGGTATGTCATGTAGGCACTATTGATGCTTAGTAGGAATGCCACATCATTGCATTTTTCCAAGTGTCATTTAGTCACTTATTTTAATTTAGTTTACCATGTCACAAAGGCTCTCTATAGTTGGGAGTCAGGATATAACATAAAAATAATGTTTGCAAGGTGAATGAATCTCTTGAACAAAAGTTATCAACACTTTTGATGAAGACCAAATTGAGCCAGACAAAATCCCTAAATAATTTACCTAAATACCTAGATGATATCAAAACTTTTGATAAATAAAATTTATAAATACAAAAATACCAAATGTTTCCTCCAAATAATTTCACCAAATAAATTTTTTGAACACTTTCATTGAAGATTACTTTCATGAAAAGAAATATTTGCTAAATATTTTTGCTGAACAAATCCTCCAAAGACCAAAATGAACCAAAGTATGAAACTTATGAAAACTTGGAGATATAATAATGAATAGAAAATATAATCAACAAATAGAAACTCTGAACTCTTTTTTTTAATAAATTCTATGAATAAAAATTTTGAAGGGTAAATCATGCCAAGGTTTATATATGTGCAAAGTGATAAAATAGATGAAGATAGGCTTATGAACAAAAGTTTTGAAGACCAAATATAACTAAGCATAGTTCCAAACAAGTTTTTAGAACAAGTCTGGTGAATAATTTTGCCTAAGATCAAAATGAGTTGAGACCTATACATACACAAATTTTGAGAAACATTAGTAGGTTAGTCCACATAAATAAAGCATATTCATAGGTTTGACAAATATCATAGTTAGTTTAACATATAAATATTTATCCTTATAAGACTGTTAAGATAGGACTAGACTTTTTTAAAAAGATAGTGGATCCCCATTCTAAAAAATAATGGGGACATGTTGGGTATAACATGTTATTCTATATGCTACATGGTTCCATTCACAAATTATTCAGTTTATTTTCCCTTTTGAGGTTAGGTAACTATTGATTTATATTATTTCCTCACCTCAATGGGGGAATATCAGTGGGTTCATGTCATAGAGGCAAGTTATTCACATTTGGCATAGTTTCTATATTCAGTGGGGGAATGATTTGGAAGCATGTTATCCACACTTGTTTACATTTGGCATAGTTTCTAGATTTAGTGTGGGTATAATTCAAAAGCATGTTCTCCACACTTATTAATTATTTGACATACCCAAATTTAGTTGTGATCATGCTTTGAAACATGTCCTCTACATTGGAACTTATTTTAGTTTTTACATTTCTCCATATATCGTGAGGGTATGCTTTGGAAGTGTGTTCTCCACACTTACACAATTTCCAAACTAGCCCAAGTACACAATTACATGATTTAGATTCATATTTGTGGTAGAATTATATACATTGGTACAAAATTTATACCTAGTTTTAACATGAGACATATTTAAGGTGTCTATGCTATGTAATGGGTGCCTAATATTGAAAAAAACAAATCAGTTTCAGATTTCAAAACTCTTCTATGGACTATCATCACCCACAAGGATGGAATTTTATAGACTTTATTAAGCTAATCTACTGCAATAGTTGGTTTTTTGGGTATGGTTAAGGTAATTAAATCAATCAATCTTACTAATTTTTCAAGTTAAAAATGATTTTATCATCTAGCCTCACTAATTTGATAGTGTGAGATGATTTGGTTCACTCACACTCACTAGGTTATATGTATGATTGGGTTACATGGTTGCGATAATCCAATTACTAAGTGGAAACTCACCTTTTATCTAAGGTTGGCGGTATATGCCTTCCAATCTCTCTTTTTATCTATCTAATTTGATATATGCACTTTCTATATTTATATATTTATTCTAATATTAGTTTTAATGATTCATAATGATACATTTATACTCTTAAACCTTGCTCTTTCAATTTTAATCATTTTAAATGTCTTCAATTTCAGATTATATGCATTCATTATATATTATAGCATGCTCTTAGTTGTAGGTTAGTCACTAATAAATCACTCATGTTGGACTCACACAAAGTCAAGGTGTGTTATACACACCCATGTATGTATTTATTCTCCTTTTAACTAAAAATTTAATTACTACATTAAGGGGGTGGAAATGTATATGATATTTATGGATTATATAGAAATTCAGCCTTGTACACTTGGAAAACTTAGACCTTAGCTATTACTTTTATTTATGGAGCTTTGTCACTTTATAATGTCTTACATCTACTCTATCTTATGTCCCATGTCATATATCTTGGTTTAAACAGTCTTATGTTGATGACCTAAACCTTTTATCTTTCCCATAATACTTAAAATATGTTTAAATTATTCCCCTATAATTTATAATCTTGTATATATTTTATAACTTTTAGGACACAAGCCTCAGTCGCAGACCCCTGTATTGATGCTAATGTCTTACCTTGAGGTAGGTATTTAGTCCCCTAAAGTCATCTAATTTACAAATGAAACATGTCTTAATGGTCAGCCTAAGTGCTTTAATGTGATATATTTCTTGATAGGAGTGATATATATTCATAATCACTCCTCATTCATTTGACAACTAAAAAATAACTAAGGTAACCTATCAAAACATGCAATCAAGCATTGAATAAAGTAAATCTTCCATATTTTATCCTATTTTCATATTATTCATAGGGGTAAAACATACATAGATATGAATTACTAAAAGAGTATCCCAAAAGCTATATATTCCAAGTTACAAATGAGGTCACTATTGTACTTACTTTCCACATATTGGATGATTCACATATATAAGCCAACACATAGGGGAGAACTACATTAGTCTAAGGCCCTCTTCAGATAATTGACTATATAGGTAGTGCTCATTGATAGAGGAGTGTTTGGAGTTAGCTTGACATCATGTGCCCACTAATCTATTTTTTCCAAGGTTACTATGAAGATGAAGAACTAGGGTTTTGCAATTTTATGAGGTATGATAGTCCATGACCCACATCTAAATGTACTAGAGCAAAAGTGAAGACAAACCTAGAATCATCTAGGTGGTCACATCATTTTATAGTATATATTATATATAATACACCTATATCTAGTTTAAATAGTATTATCAATATAGCTATCCTAGGCTGACATTAGTGTTCATGGCTCTAAAGGCACTTAATTTAGAATTTGGTTATTATTCTCAAATCTTGTTCTATTATACTTCCAACCTATTCTATATTTATAACTATGTCATCATTAAGAACAATTAAATAATTTATTTATTTGTAATTTCTATATGTAGCATAACTATGATTACTATTTTTAGCCTATCTTAGTTTAATGAATTTAGAATATATTACACCTAAGTTTAGCATTTAATTGGCCTACTTTAGATTTGATAATCACCCTTGTGCATTATAATTTCTATATTATTAACCATATCTACCCAAGCATGATCCACATCTAATTTAGGGTTAAATAGATATTACCATATCATTCTCAACTTTAATAGAAAATTTTTATGTTTGATCTAAATTGGGTAACTAATTCCTTCTTATAAGAAATCCTACTTCTAGTAGTCATGCATTAATGAATAAATATTTTTTATTCTCATTGATGGATCTTGTTATTTAAGTAATCCTGTTCAATAAATTGTTTCATTTTACTATAAACTCATGCATCAATTCATTAGCTTATTTATTCATTTGAGTCAGTTGTATAAGTAATGCATGCCCATATTCTACTATTTTGAAATGAATTTTGAACTTAGTTTTTATGGTATTATAATTAGTAATAGATCTTAGGGTGAGATGATAAAACCAATTGGATATTGCATTTTTTATAGTTTCTATGAATAATCTTACAGTAATATTTTCATTCTTGACTCCTAATATTCCATATGTGGTGAAAAAGGTAATGATATGTTCATATAGATGTTATTTTTGATCTCATAAGAAGTTTATGCAACTGATTTAGAGCTGATGGGTCAGTCACATTTCCATAAGGTACTACCTTATTTTTGAAAATTATGTTCAAAGGTATAATTGTCCTAAAAAGAATGATTGCTAGACTTACTAAATAACCTCCTTTTTATTTCTTTTATTTTTTGGAAATTAGATGAAGACTAATAGATCTCTTGGTTTCAATTTAATTTTAAGGGATTAATTTTAAATTAGATTTCTCCTATAAATGAAATAAAAAGTATGTATTACACTGGGACCAACTTGCTTTAGTAAATATTATTTCTCCTAGTTTGAAATAAAATTTATTATTTATTAAGGTAAGATGAAATGGAAGTACTCTTTGAAATACTCTTTTTAGTTGTGCTCTTTTTTGAGATAATGCCACAACTCTTTATGTAATAAAATATGTTATTTTTCTTTTTCTAATACATCAATAATTATTTTAAATTGAATTACACTAAGTCTTTTATTTGATGAAAATGATTGAAAGTATAAACCAATATATTTTTATTTTTTGTGAATCTAATGAATGTTCAACTGATAGATAATATCTTGAACTATTGGGCTGGTCATGTGAAGAGGCTTTTATCATAAAATAAGTTTAAGAATATATTTGAACCACTCTTCTTGCTTTCCTTTTGGATTGTATTATTGAAATGATTTGTGTATTCCTTAAAAACATAACAACATGATATTATTATTTGTTTAGAACTATAGTAACATTATAAAAATGAGTGTAACTTGATTTTTTATCCTATACTAAAAATTTTAGACTTGAAACATTAACTTAATTTATGGACTCTCTCCAATCAAGACTAGGTTGACATTTAAGATTTTGATTTCTATAAATAGTCATATGAAAAATATTAATATTCAAAATTATGAGTTAATAAATAAGATTTATGAGTTATTATACATGTAATAATTAATTTATCATGCCTTTCATGATCTATATCTTTATTAAATATAATCAATATTATTTAAAACTAAGCAATACTAACTTCATCACATTCCCATGCACATTGTCTAATATAAAAGGTAACATCCATTTGTATAGCTTATTCCTAATCAAGTTTTGGTTGGTGAAATGATCTAAGAGTTGGTGGGAGAGTCACTTTAAATAAAAAATTTCATGTAGGTTGTAGTAAAATCATAATAATTTGGCCCATGGTGGGAACTAAAAATTATTGACAGTAAATTTGTTAAGATGGAAAAGTGATGAAACTTACGATCAATAGTATGTGGGACAAATTCCATCCTCGATGATTGGTGAGGTTGATTTTATTGAGAGTTATAAATGTATATAAAATAATATCAATAATATACACATTCAAAATTGATTTTCATTTTTAAAGTTTTAAAGAATGCCAAAAAGAATGAGAGAGAAAGTGGGAATTTTTGAAAAATGGAGAAGTAAGAAAATGAATAAATAGAGGGAAGAACTATACTTAGACCTGATAAATATTATGATTAATAAATACATACTTCAAAGAATTAATGCATACATCATTAGATAAATTTTAATAAACAAAATTTTACATAAAATCTCTTTATTTCAAGCTAGAAACAAACACAAAGTTGTACTCCTTATTTTTGAGTAGGATTTCATTCAAATTTAGTAAATGACATGGATTAATCAATTAAATGTAGAGTTTAATCAATATTTATCATGTTTACAATTAAAAAATGATAGTTTCACATTGAATAATTTTTCATAAAGAAGAAATGAGAATAAAATGCACAACACTCAAAGGTAACTCTTACATTCATCAAGAAATCTGAGAGACACAAAGATCAACCAAAAATTAATGTATTAATTCTATTTGGAAAAATAAAAATATTTATTTTTATTCTCATTTTCAAAAATTCTCAAAAATTCCTTATATAATAGCTTACACTTGTATTTATAAAACATATTTAATAACTACCTTTGTAACTACCTAGTAACTAACTTCTTCATTTCGAGTTGCATTTTTAATTATAGTTCACTTTTAAAAATATTAAATTTCAAATCATAAATTTTTATTGTAACTTAATTTTATGATAGTACATGAGGATCTATTTAAAACTACAATGTGAGAATATAAGTAGAGATAAAAAGATGATATTGATTGTGTGCATTTGGATCTGGCTACTATTGATCTTGCAAGCTCTTTAATCTGTAAGATTTGTATTTGTTTACCACCAATGGTATAGCCTCATTTTTAGGGATCCTAGTGTTATTCTCCCTTGTCAACCACCCCCTAAAAGTTTTCTTAATTTATGCATCTTTCTTGAAAATATTTGGCAGATTTTTAATAGTTTGCATAAGTCTTGTATAGATATCAATCAATTTCTCCATTATGCTGAGATTGAAGTTTTCAATATTGAAAAGTTATGATTTGATAATAGTTCTAAAATTTTCCTTTATTTTACAACTGATATGATGTTTGATATTTTTATTTGAATACATCACAATGGATGACAAAGATATCAACTTGAGTATCTCCCACAAAATCATAAAATATTTTGTTGTAGTCCTGTAGATATTTCTTGGCTTTTTCTAACACTACTAGCTTCAATTCAACCCTTTATACCCATAAATCTAAAATATTTACTTCATAATTAATAAAAATATTGTTATAAAAAGAGAATATTATAATTAATGAGAACCATAATCTTAGTATCCCACAGTTCATGTTCTTTAGTTAACAAAGCAATTTCTTTAGTGATTTATTTTTTATCACCTTCAATTAAAGAATATATTTTATAGTTTTCATATATCAAATTAAGACAATATACCATAAATTTATCAACCTATCCCTTATTTAACCTACCATTGATCTTATGTTGTATAAGCTTTCCAATAGCCTCTTTATATATATTTCTATTAGTATTTTTAGGAAAAAACATTTACAAAGGAGTAACAACTATTGGTTTTTCACCTTCTGCAATAATTAACTTTATGTATTCATAAAGAGTGTGGACATGTTCCTCAAGGTTTTCTTGAGTTTATTTTATAATATCAGCAACAAATAATTCCAACATATTAATAACTCATTTAGATGTTTACTTATTGAGATCAAATTGAGTCATAATGTGTTATTTCATCTTCATTATTATATGTTATTAGATTTTATAATTATATATATCTATCTCCAAAATAATAAAACATAAACCAAGAGGGTGTTTTAGCTTTATTTGGTGTACGAGTTTTTAATAACTTTGTAACAACATAAAAAATTGGTGTAATAACCTTAACCATCTTAATTTTATTTGGCATCAAATATTGAAATCAAGGTGAAGATGGATTTCCTAAAGAAGGTATAATTTATGAACTAAGAATATTTAAATAAGGAACAACATGAAAATTTGGTAAGTAGGGATGAATTATAACCTTGGAATTCTATGGATCAATTGAATATTTATTAAATATAACTTACTTGGGAGGTGAATATGGATGATGAGATGAAGGTGGAATAAGTGGAGGGGGAGTATAGTTAGGTGGAGAAGGTGATAGATAATAATACTTATGAGGGGTTTAAAAACATGAGGAATAACTTCCTAAGATGGGAAATGGTGCTAAAACCAATGAAGAAACAACTGGTTGTAACAAAGTAGCATATAAAAACCTGTTGGATCAACATTTGAGCTAAGGTTTCGATATTAACTTGCATTGTAATAATATTAGGTTTTTTAATTTGAAATTATACATTATCTACTCATCTCCACCAAAATTTATATTGAACCCTTTCTTTTTATAAGTGAATTCATCATTACCTATTCCGTATACACTATTTTTCTTAGGGATTTGTAAGTATACTTAAATACATGGCTGAGGTATTACAAATGTGACCTTTGGATTATACTTATTTGAGGATTCACCCTTATAAGAGTGATTTTTATCAAATTTTTTTGTAATTATATTATTTAACGAATCCTATGATCTTTGCATGAAAAATTTGGTGCATTCTTTTAAATTAATTATCTCATTTAAAGACCATTTGATAGAAGGTAAAGTGCAAAATTGAATGGTGTTTGTGAAGGTTGGATTAATCATATTAATTACATCATTAATCATACCTTTTGAGACCCATTCAATCCTAAAATTTCTCATTTTTTCTAAATTTATTCACATATAATCAATTTTTCTAACCTCCAAGTCATATTCACAATCTTCCCAATAGTGTATGTATTCTAGTTGATGAGGATACCTACAAATATAATAGATAAGGACAATTGTGAATGGGATCCCATATGTTTTTCTATCTTTGCACACTTTATATGCTGATTTTAACTACCATCATAATTCAATAGGAACTAACTTATCATTTTCATATGTTGTTACCATTAAATGGGATCCCTTAAATCCCTTAAGTCTCAGATAAGTGAATGTATGGAAATTGATAAAATAGATACCATATTTATAAACCAAAGATGTATCTTTTGGAGAGATTATCATGGCATGATTACCTTCTAATGTGTATATTATCACCATTATGAATTCATCATTAATTCTTCTAAAATGCTTTTCTGTTTTATCATAGGTGATCTAATCATAAAAATCATAAATTTGAATTGTGTTGGTGAATGTTCCTTTAGATGTCAAACCAGGCCATGAATTCATGGTTGTAACTACATAAAAAAAATGAAGTCATGAAGAAGAATCAAGTCTTTTGTAAATGGGTGAATTTATCATGTAAATTATCTCTAATTATCTATCATCAAACAATGTATTTTTGACCTTGATAAATGATAGTAATAAATATGCACATCCAATTTTGAAACTGTTAGTGTTTTCATAGCCCATTATCCTATTCATAAGACTGATGATATTTGATAAATCTCATTGAAATTAGATCTGACTAAGTTTTTTAAGGGTTTTGATATTCCCCTTCTTGGTGGATTCATCTAAGTTTGAGTGAGCATATTCAAAAAATAATATTTATTTTGACTGACAAATTGGCCAATTTATTCACTCATTTTAACATATTCATCATGAAAAAGAAGTCTGAAGATAATTATAAGAGAAACATTATCTATTTGCATAATGATATATCTGACTATGTTTTTAGAGGTTTTTGATTAACCCCTTCTTGGTAGATTCATCCAATTTTAAGTGACCATATTTTAAAAATAATCTTTATTTTCATCGACAAATTGACCAATAGCTTCACTCATTTCAACATATTCATCATGTAAAGGAAGTATGAAAAAAATTATAGGATAAAAATTATATATTTTCATAATGATCACATTATTAGCAAATATTATACTTAGGGTGTTAGGATCATAACATTTTAAACATGAAATCACCAATTCAGTACATTACACTGATGTGGGGAACCAAATGCATTTATAAGTATACTATTATGTATTCGTTGAGCCATTGAAGTTTTATTTTCACTTCAAATACTTCCATATCAATGCACAATTTGGGAATCATGAATATTTATAATATCCATGTGTATAACTAGAAAATGTTCATACCTATGATATCAAATTTAATTTTTGAAAATGTGGTGGTTGAGAGGGTGTTTATATCAATGAGTTTTAGGTTAGTAAATAACATGTTTGGAGGAAGAAAGTGTTTATGGGTATGGAAAGGATGAAAAATGATACTCATAAATGAATAAATATGTATTTTTTAGATACAAAACTATAAGGGATGAATAGGAAAAAAATATGAAATATGCACTTCTAATCTAGACAAGATTAATATTTACAGATAAAATTATCAACAAGAAGTAAAACATTTGCTCAAAATAAAACCCTTGATAAAAATAAATAAACTAGTAAGGATTTATACATGATATGTCATGGATTCTTTGAAAAATAAATATTGGATATGAAACTCAGCAAAGGGTGACTAAGAAATTAACAATGGTTATAAAAAGTTGACCAATTGCCATATCCATGTTCTTTATGTTTTTGTGTTGAAATATGACCCAAATTTGATTTTGTAACTGCCATGTAGACTTAAAGTAGATAAAAACCTATTGAAATGGTTTTTTTGGGTCTAAGGCATTTTGAAATGCCTTTTTATTAGTTTTTATTATGCAATTTAGACATTTCAAGCTTGTTTGGAATGTATGGAATGTGTTGAAAAAGCTTTGCAAGACCCAAACATGAATTTTAATTCATTCTAGAACAAGTCAAACTCTTCATTTTGTGGCATATCATTTCCTCTTGTAACCCATTTTAATTTAAATGAATTATTTGAAATAATATATTAATGAAAATCTTGGGAAGCTTATTATGTATGGCAGGTCTTCAAAATTATTAGTATTCAAATTTACTTATTTGAAATTATCTACATTACGAAACTTAACATTTTTGGACTTGAAAATTTGGTCTTCAAGAGAATCATTTGGGAACTTTTGTTGTCAAAAAATTTAGACATAATATTTTAAATAAAATTTTCCTTCAAAAATTTACCTACTAATTTTATTTCTTTGGGATTTTCTATTTGAGACTTTATCCTCAATAAATTTTTTTTTTAGATCTTCTTATTTAGGAAGTTGTATTCATAATTTTGGTCTTCGGATCTTCTTATGTGGGAATTCATCTTCAAATTTTTGCCTTTGAGTATTTTTAATTCAAATATTCATTTTCATCAACTTTATACAATATGTATTCCTGAAAGACAATCTTAGTCTTTAGGAAAAGTGTTTTTAGTTTTGGCTTTCAAGAAAGGTTTCATGAATCTTCCCAAAGAATAACTTGTTTTTTTGGGATCTTTAATTTAGAACCATTAGCTCATGATAATCAAATGGTTTGGCTTGGATGCAAACACTAACACCTAACTAAACCAAATATTGATAGGTTTCAAAAATTAATAATATGGTTGGAGTAAATGAAGACTTACTCAAGGTAATCCAAGCATACCATTCTATCAAAATTAAAAAAACATAATACATGATCCCACCACTAAGATGATGGACTTATTCAGACTCTTGGAATAATATATCTCTCCAAAAACTACATGATCAAATTCAAGACCCATATAATCCACCCACCATGATTATGGTTGTAAAGCAAGATCAGGGTAAAGGAGAAACTTTAGTTGCTACAAAATGAATAGAATAAAAGACTTCTCAAGTTCAAGAACTCATAATTAAATTAAGGGAAGTAAAGTATGAACATCAATAAGAGATATTTAAAGTTAATGTTATATATCAAGGGAAGGAATAGGATACTATTTGTATAGAATCCTCTTACTTAGAAGACCTTAAACACACTATTGTATCATTGGTGACCAAAACATCTAATGTGGAAGTCCGTGTTTCTACCCAAAAAGTAACTACTCCTCTGATTAAAATAATAACTATATGCTACAAGAGGAATTCAAAGGAAAGGACTCAAGCATAGTATATGGAAGGACAAAATAAGAAAACATAACCCTCAATTTAATGTAAGATAGTGGATGAAGAATAAAAGGAACTCTTTTAGGCCAAAGTCTTAATCTTGAAAGAACTCAAAGGAAAGGCATCCCTTAGGAGTGATAAATTAGGTAAGGGTTTGCTTCATATTGCCCCACTAGTCCACCCTTATGTTACCACATTTCCATTTGTTACTTATTTCCATACTATTTCACTACCTTCATCTTGTAGACATCCAATTCCTAACACCTTTTGTGTTGAAATTGTCAATCTTACTTGAATTGCACTCAAATGCACATTTTAGGCTAAAATGCATAAAACAACCTAAATAGTTTGAACTTGTCATTTACAATTTCCAATTTAGGGAAAAATATCCCTAAATGGGACAATGCAATTTATGGGCTAGATAACTTTGATCAATTCATTTCAAGTCAAAATGATGATTTTATCTTTTTGTGCTTTGGATCACTCCTTTCTTCTAATTCATTAGTACACATCACATACCTTTGTTATTTTGTGTTATAAGAATCCTAAATTGTAATATGGTTCCAACAAATCTAATGTCACCTTCCAATTCTTCTCGAGTCAAATTATGACTTAGTTATATGACTTTCTGACCATTTTGATTAGTTAAGTGCAAATTTCCAAATAGTTGCACAAATGTTTTAGATTAGAGGTAAAAGCAGGTTTTGAAGGGGCCCCAAAACCCTTTTACAGAGAGCAAAATAAGAACAACTAAGCCCACAGGCAACGCCTAAAAAACACTACAGTGAGGTAGCAAAAATAGGTTTTGAATGGTCCTGAAACCATAAGAGATATATCCGGTCAAAACCCAAAAACAAAAGTCTGGTGGTACAACAAACAAAAGCTAACAAAATAAGAACAAAGATCAGTACCAGTTTCTTAACCAACAAGAAGGACCAGATTATTCATCCAGTTCCAGTATCAAGTTCATCACTTCTTTTTCTTTCAAAGCAGTTTCTTGGGTGGTAACCTCTAGCAAAGCTCCTTTTTGTGTATCTTTCTTTCTGGAACTTTGCCTTGTCCTTTTGCTGGGACCCTCTAGTGCTTTGGTCTCCTCATTGGCTTGTTTACCTATATTGATAGCAGCTGCACAAATGTTGGACATTACTTCCTCCATTTTCTTTCTGTTATCCTTTATTAACTCTCAGAGGTTGTTTTCATAAGCTTTGAGCTTCACAGGGATCTCGCTTATCTGATTTTCCATGTTGTTTACTTTGTTCCAAGCAGCTTTCAGAGAATCTTCCAAAGTTTCCGCTTTTTTCTTTAGATCAATGATCTCCCTACACAACCAAGAATCTAATTGGGAAGAAGACTCAGCTTTATTGTTAACCCAAGTCATAGGAGTGTGTATTTCATCATTCTGATTCTTCCCTCTCCAATCCTCAGATTTTTTTATTTGGGCTATTCCTAGCTTCTTCAAAGAAGTCATCTTGGCTCTTTTTTTCCCGCTCATTGATTCCATCTTCAATTTCCATCTCCATGTTTTGAATATCTTCCTGGACAGAGATTTCCTTTTCTTTCTTAGAAGTTGGGTCCTCACTAGGATCTTCCTGGACAGTGTCTTCCTCCGCCACTTTCTGGTTTTCCTCCGTCTCTTCTGTTCTAGTAATAGAATCCTCCTCTGTATTGACTTTATCTTTTTCAATTTCCTCCGATCGTTCTTTATCATTACTAGAGTTGGTGTCCCAGCTCTCTGTTCCATCTTCTTCCTCCGGTTTTTCCTCCTCAGGTTCTTCAATTCTCTCCCGACCCCTTTCTTCTTCTGCATTCTGTTTATTAGGACTAGGGGTCTTGATTTTTCCTCTTCTACTTACATTTTCATTCTTTTTATTCCCTGGCAACTTATTTTTCCCCTGTTTGGGATAATTAACCAGTGCCCTATTCTTGCAATAGCCTTCAATAAGCAGAATAAGGCCTTCATGAAGAATAGGGCGCAAATCCTTTTTCCTATGAGCATAAAGGCTTTGAATCAGGGAGTAGCGAAGATAGAAAGGAAAAGACAAGCTAACCTTATGCCTGAAGTGGTTGAGGAAGACAAAATGGAACTTATGCACTCGTTTGCTTCTTTTGTCCAGGATGAAGTACTCCCTTATACAGCTTAGGACGTCCCTCTAAATCCCTTTAATCTGATCCAGCTCATAAAAATCCCCATTTTTGACCAACTTCTGCTCCTCCTCATCCATTTTGGGGAACTTACAAAATGCCTCATTCAAAATGCTAGTCTGCTTTGAAAATTTGATTCCTTCCATTGACAACCCTGTAACCTCAGCAAGAAAATCCTCACTTAAATTTACAGTTATACCATGCAGGGTGACCCTGTCGTCAGACCAATTTTTGAAAAAGGCTATCGTGATATGCGGTTTAGAGTTGTGGAGTCTTTCCATGTAGCTAGTAACATTTCCTTTCTACAAAATTCTCCAGACTTGATGTTTCTCTCTCCATTCTGCATAGCTCTTGGGCTCCTGTTTATGGGGTTCTCCCTTCCTTTCACGCGCCATACTCATTTTCTTTGAATCTCGATTACTGTGGATATTACCCTGGATCCTCCTGCTATCAAGTTGATTGGGACGTTGAATTTGTTTATGGCTTTTCAGGATCCGCTTCTCCCTCTTGAGGGCCTTACTCTTTAATAATTGGGTTCCTTTCCCCGTGCTGCCACTCCTCCTACTCATTAAGATTTTATTACACTCCAATCCTACCTTCTTTTGCATGTGTGGCATTGAGAAGAATGATCGCCCTTAAATCCACATTCCTTACTAAGGTTTCATCCCACCTCGCTTTTTGCCCTTCTCGAACAGCACAATTGGCAAGCCAATCTGCAACACCATTGGCTTCACGGTAGGTATGGGTGATTTTTATTTCTTCAAATTTATTCAAAAGAGTTTTCATCTCCTTTACCTTATCCTCTATGGTCCAAGACACATTATTCTTATTATTAAGGATATTTATAACATTCAAAGAGTCCCCTTCAAGCCAAAATTTGGAATATCTCGAGTCCACAGCTAATTTAAGGGTCTGGAGGGCAGTTGTAGCTTCGGCAATGTGGCAGTTAGATATACCAATGGGAATTGCAATAGCATCAATAACCATTCCCACATGGTTTCTCAGAACACCACCACAACCAGCATTTCCCAGGTTCCCTTTTGCTGCACCGTCAAAGTTACCTTTAATCCAATCTTGAGGTGGACTAATCCAAGTCACACCTGATCTGGGGTTATCAGGTTCACTGAGAATAATATCCTTCCTCAGGGGATTATCCACATTGAGATTAGATCTTAGATTTTTTTGAGAAGAAAAATTTTCCTTTAGAGCTCTAATGATGTTCTAGCCAACCACCCATCCAGGGAGCTCTTTGTTTCTGAATATTCGGTTATTTCTTTCCTTCCATATTCCCCACCAGATATGGGGAAGAGTAATTTTCCATAAGAAGAGAACTTCAGGATTCTTTGAAGGGCAATACTAGCTTTTGAGAGAAAGTTCAACATTTTTTTGATGAATCCATGTAATGCCCCACAGATTGAGAACCTCCTTCCAAACAAGCTGAGTGAAGGAACAATTCACAAACAGATGATCTCTATCTTCAAGGTCTCTCTTACACAGAATACACCTGTTAACAATATTGATTCCGCGTTTCTGTAAATTATCCAGAGTCAAAATTTTATTTTGGAGAAGGGTCCAGAAAAAGAACTTGATTTTAGGAATGAGCCCCTTTATCCAGGCTCTTGTCCATAACGGTTTTCTGCCATTTCCCTTGGAGATGAAGATGGAAGAAACTTTAAACTGTCCACTTGGCTCCTGATACCATACAATTTTATCTTCTTGATTAGGATATAGGGATATAGCATTTAGGGATAATTGAATATCCTTGAGATCTTGATCATAGTCAGTGAGGTTTACCCAAGTGTTGTTCTACTAGTATTGATTAACCATTATGCCCACTCTTTGTTTACATCTTTCTATAACATCTTTATCTTGGATTTCTTCTTGTAAGGGTTTACTTCTTACCCAAATATCTTCTCAGAATTTCACCTTTTTACCATTACCTACTTTCCATGCACTACCTTCTTCAAGAACATGTTTTGTTCCCTAGACTGCCCCCCAAATAGCAGACGGATGAGAAATATCTGGAGTAGTAAAGAAGTCATGAAGTGACTGTGCCTTAAATAAATACTTATGCTTCCATATTTTACTCCATTCTTTATTTTCCTGATAGACCCTCCATCCCTGTTTAGCTAAAAGGGCAGTGTTCATACTTCTTATGTTCCTTATACCAAGTCCACCATCCTTAACCGGTTTGCAAATGTTATCCCATGCAATAAGAGGCATTCTCCTTTTCTCCTTAGAACCTGACCAAAGAAAGTTTCCTTGGATTTTTTCAATTGCCTTAACAAATTTAGAGGGGATTTTGAAAAGACTCAAAGCATACGTAGGTATACTTTGAAGACTTGCTTTGAGGAGAGTTAACTTTCCTCCTTGGCTAAGAAGACAGCCTTTCCATCCCGCTAACTTCTTACTAAATTTATTAATAAGACCTTCCCAAAAAGCTTCAGGGGCTTTCAATCCAAAAGGGAGACCAAGGTATATGGAAGGAAAAGAGCCTATAGAGAAATCAAGAATTCTAGCAATTTTGTTCTGTCTATAAACTGGGGTATTAGTAAAGAAAATTGCACTTTTATTCCAGTTTATCAGTTGTCCAGAGGCAGAGGTGTACAGATTAATAGCTTCCTTAAGAGTCCTTGCTTCAGTAACTTGAGACATAGTTGCACAAATGTTGATTAACCTTGTTTAAGGATAATTAATCTAAATCAAGAGATTAAGTGGATTTTCCATGAGATTTGTTGAATATTTATTTTTATAAATTAATTTTTATTAACTACATCATCAGGTGACATCATTTCTTAGGAAGACATCCTTAGGCCATAAATGCCACAAATATCAAGATTATGGGTCTCCCATGCCTCATAATGACCCTCCATGCCTCTTCAATGCACCTTTTTACAAATTCATGATGAGGATAATTATGTATTTAATTCCAAATATTTAATTAATCCTCAACCACACATATTCATCTGAAGATTGATGGTTCAGGTTGATTCTGAGAAATATTGAAAATTTATAAATAGAGAGGCCATGACCATCATTTTTAAGCTTGATTTATGAAAAGTTATTATGTTGAATTTTTTCCATAATATTTTAAATTTTATCATTTATTTTGTCTTCAAGCTTCATTTATAGGCTAGTTTAGTGATTCCAAATCATGAGCCTAGGTTTTACAAGGATTTATTGAGACATTAGAGGAGTTGACCGCCATTGTTATTGAAGACAAGAGCTCTTGATCAAGGGAGAACATGATATTGAGTTGCATTGGTATGGTGAATCCATTTGGGAAGGTAATATGATGTTTATTTCTTTCAATTATTTCATGCTATCCTTTGTAATTCCCACATGAATAGATAGGCTTAATTCTATTTGTTCTTATGCATTGTTCCTTTAATTTATTGGACTAATGCTTGACTAAACATGTTATGTAATCCTTTCAATATTTTGACATACTTGGTGGCACTTTAACCCACAAATTTACTCAAAAATCCTCTAAAATAAACTTAATAACTATTTTCATGTAGGCTCTTGGAGTATGGAAGTAAAGAAAGACAAAATTTTAGCAAAAAAGTCCATTTTTATAAACTACAGTTTTGTTCTCGAGATGACCCAAATCAACTCTAAATCACCTCAAATCAACTCTATATCACCCCAAATCATTTATATATTGACTCAAATCACCTTTAGCTTAGCCCAACTTAGCTCTGGCTCTACCCAAATCAGCTCTAGATCACCCTGACTCAGCTCTAGATTGATCCAACTCAACTTTAGCTCAACCTAACTCAACTCTAACTCAACCCATCTTGACTCTGGCTTAGCCCAGCTCAGCTCTAGTTCATCCTAATTCAACTCTAGTTTGACTTGAATCAACTCTAGTTCAACCTAACTTGGCTCTGTCTCACCCTAACTCACCTCTGGCTCACCCTGACTCAGCTCTAGCTCAACCTGACTTAGCTCTAGCTCACCTTGACTCTCCTATCCAACCCATCTCACCTATAAACCTAACTCACCTATCCAACCCAACTCACTTGTCAACTCAACTAGCCTATCAACCCAAATCACTTGTCTAGTTGACTCACCTATCAACCCAATTCTTCTATCCAAACCAACTCGCTTGTCAATCCAAATCTCTTGTCAAGTGAGTTACTCACTTGTCTAACCCAACTTGACTGTCAACCCAAGAGCTAAATTCTTAATGTCATTTTCTCAAAATATTAAGTGGTTCAAATCAATCCATTATAATTATGTTTTTGTAGGTTGAGGGGGTAGTTTGGAATTGGTTCGAATGCTTTTTACTAACCAAACACACTTTCATTTGGGTTTAAAATAAACATGCTTGATTTCACACATTTGAATTAGTTCTTAAAATGAACCTAAGATTTATCTAAGTCTTAGATACATTTCATTTAGTTCTCAAAACACATTACAACTCTTGCAACATTTTAAATTGGTGTTTTAATCATAAATCTAGGCCAAGTCTTGAATCTTTAATTTGGGCTTAAAATGAACTTAAGTCTTTATTGCTTCATGTGGCATTTTTTTTGTGTAATTTTTTTACCATTTTAGCAATTAAGACCAAGGGGTCAAAATAACACCACTCAATATTTCAAATTGATGCTTAAGAATGAACTCATCTTTCCAAGTTTTTGCATTCAATAGTTGTGTGAACTGGTTTTTATTTAGAAAAACAAGGGATGTCGCATGTATGCTCTTCCACTTATCACCTTTAGGGAACCCTTGGAATATAAAACACCCATCCTTATTGAAAAAATCTTAGTCCAAGGTTTAGAAAGAATGTCATCTAAATCACTCCCCAAAAAATCACCATAGTTTGGGTGATCTTGAAAATGACCCTAAAGTTTTTCTCATATGTCTTTTATTTCATTGCATCTTGGCTAGTGAGGGGGACTTTATTACCTCCTGTGAGTTATTTAGAGAAAATATGACTTAGGGTTTCACCTCCCATCATTAACTTCAACCACTCCCACTAGGATCAGAGGTTTGAGTGGTTACACCACCTTCTAATGATGGAGTTATACATGAGATGTATTTATACTTTGGATATCACAATATACTGAGTGAATAATAGGATGTAGTGGTTGCAAAAATGACTAGACATTTTTGAAACAAGCCAAGTGATGTGGATACCCAATTACATGATTTTTTTTGCATCATAACATGAAAGTCATTTTTCAATTGATTCCCCTAGAAATGATTTAAAATCAATTAGTTTTAGTCAACCCCACATTGTCATACCTTTTCTAGGATTTGGATGATTATACTTATTGTATTTTGGTCATTTATCTTGGTGTTTTTGAGACTAAAACTTGTTTATTTGTTTATAAACCATGTCTAAATCAATTTATTTATATTCTACTTTTTTTTAAAGAGGCGTTATGATGTCTATTTTACACCACACTTGTGCCTTGAAATTTTTGCCAAACATGTTTGTGTGTGTGCCATTTGGACCTTGTTTATGTGCTATCATGTTGTCCACTTTTGTCTAGCTTATTTGGTCTAATCCTAGTCTTCAACATTGCATTTTCAATTAAACTTGTCAATTTTGGATCCAAACAATGATTGATTTTTATTTAGGCCTCAATTCATGGGGCTAGTACATATATATTTTTCTTTTGGGTTACATAAATTTAGTTAAATTATTACCCAAAATTGAAGACTATTGATTGTTTGTTTTTTTAAGTGCCTATCCTCATCATTTTTTCTAATTTTATTTGGGAGAACACAACATTTCTCCAAAATCCTTTGATGTTAGGTTTTTTTATGCTAAATCTTGGCATAAACCGTTTTGATAAATAGCTCCACCCTTTCAACCAAGAATGAGCCTTTTGTCTTTTGGGCATCTCTTTTAGAGTTTACAAAACTCTAAGCCTTTTATTTTTGGATATTTCTTCATTAAATGTAGATATGTCTAGTTACACTTATGGTAGAGTTATGGATAATCCAACTTATGATATAATGGTTGCACAAAATGACTTTTATGACTTTAGTCAGGACCCCAATGGTGATAATATGGTTTTTGAGATAGATTTCTATCCACCTCACAAAAATCAATCATGGGAACACAATCAAGATCTAATGTATGATCCAACTCAAGACTAGAATAAATGGGTTTATCAAGAAGACTTAGATGCTTTGTCTTGTGTGAGTAATTAGGCTCCACAACATGTTAGGATCAGCATATTAGGACCTGCTATTTTGGTTCACATGAGCAACCAAACTAAGAAGCATCCAGTCATTACCATTTTAAGACATCTTCCCTTGCTTTACATGAGCAACCAAACTAAGAAGCTTTTGATTGTTACCATTTTAGGATCTCCTCATTTGATTCATAGGAGCAACCAAACTAAGAAGTGTCTAATCATTACCATTTTATGACCTCCTCCTTTGGTTTTCATAAACAACCAAACTAAGAAGCATCCAATTACTACAATTCTTGGCCTATAACTAGTTTTTGATGAATTTATTATTGAAGAACTTCCATTTGATGAACTAGTTGTGTTTGATGCCTTATTCAATAATTCAATTTTTTGAGAGTCCATTATTGAACCACAAACCATTACTCCCACTAAACAAAATGTTCCCCACTTATAAAATTCTATGTCGATCTTTGATCCAAAACAAGAACCACTACCTCTTTAAGAGCCATCTTATGAGGATCAAAATGTGTTCAAAATTGATTTTTTGAAAGCAATTGTGAACTAAAACTAAAATGTTATTTTTGAAAAACCCATTTATGATGAGTCGACTTGTGATAAGTTACCTATTCATATTTTACCTATTTTTAAAGATCATCATCTCCTTAACAAGCTAGTCTCTACAAAGTTATCTCTTGATCTTTTCCCACTCATTAAGGAATCTCACTTTGAAAGACATGATTTTGTCAAGACGTCCCTTCAGTGGTACCATATCTTTGAGGGACTTCACTTAGACAAGCCAATATATGTTGAACCCTTCAAAAATGAATGAGTTTTTATTAAGCTCATTATGCCATCATAGTCTATTACTTGTCAAACATTTAGCATTCAATAGAACATTATAAAAACAACCATATTAGATGAAGAATTAAAATTAGAGTCAGGTTCTATTTTTGAATTGACATTGGATTTAGTATCAAAAATAGAATGAACATTAGTTAGAACATTGGATTCAGAGTCCCTTGATTTATAATTATATTTAAATATAGATTATAGTCATGGTTATTACAACATTGGTTATAATTACCTTGCAAATCAATTTGATTATATTTATGATCCTTATATGAATTTTGAGGATGATTAAGTTAGCATAAAAACAAGCTCTCCTAGTATTTTCTATGAGGATTGTTCTACCTTTCATCATCCCACCATTATTCCCACCAAACATAGCTATTATGTTGACATTCCACCTCCCACAAATATTGATTGGGATCGACAAAATCATACTTTTTTGAATTGCATCCATGGTGACATATCATTTGTAGAATGTTAGTGGGGTCAAGACCAAATTCATGTAGAAGACCAATAATATCCTAGTGAAACCTTTTCAAAGGTGCTAGGGGATAAACAAAGAACAAACTCAACATCTTTTAGTGAAACATTTTAAAATGTGCTAGAAGATAATCAAAGTCAAAATTCAATGTTCTTTAGTGAAACTTATCAAAGGCATTATGAAACAATCAAGATAACTTCATTGGTGAAAACCTCATCGAGGCACCAATAGATAAGTACATTAGTCCTTAATGGCATAATGAAGATATTATCAAAGATAAAATTAAAATAGCTTCCAATCTATAGCATAATCATATGGTAGATACTCTTAAAATCAAGCAATAGAACAATTTAGAGGTCCTATTGAGAGCATCTTCAGAGGTCTTCAGCCCTACCAAAACCAAATCTATGTTAATTCTAGCATCAAAAACATTAAGTGTGAATAAAATTCCTAATATTCATTCATTTCCCATTCATTATACATTCCATTATCACGTACCCATTTATTACCCACTTATATCATTATCACTGGCAACACTATCCTTTATAGAGGCTACAAAGTTATCTTGTCTCAACATTTGAAGGAAGCCAAATCAATGATCTATGAAGATCACAAGCACATTATTGAGATCCAAATAGACAACAAGTTCTTGATATCAACTTTTATAACTGATCATCTCTGTTATCTCACATATTGACTAGGATGTGCATCTCCCTGTCAACAAGAGAAACATAACAATTTTTCACTTTTTCAATTACCATGCATGCCTCATCTCATAGGGGAAACCCTATAGACACTTTTTAGGAATTATTATACCATTATAATCCATGAACCATGACATTTTAACTACATTGACTTGAGGTCCTTTGGGACTATGTAGGTAGCACTCAAGTTCTATTGAGGTTAGCTCGGTCAGCTTCTTTATGATCTCACCATTTTGTGAGTTTTTATTCTAAGTTTGAATGCTCTCATCATTTTGTGAGAAAACTAAGCCTATGGTCTTACCATTTTATTATAAATTTAATCTAATCATTGCTTGGGGGAAACTTTATTGCCACTATAGCCAATTATCTTCTGATCATTTTCTTATACCATTTTATTATACCATTTATTTACTATTGACCAAAGCCTATTGTTTGTCATCCTATCTCATCCCATTTTGATCTTGCTTCATGTTAGCTAATTTATACACCCTTAAAAATTAGCTAAGTATAATCTTTTAATCCATCTATTCCCTTCCCAAGGGATCCTTCCTCAAAGTCTTTCTCTCATTTTAAGTTTTTGTTTAGCCTTTATAGGAAGCCTTCCTTATCTCTCCCTAGATTTTAAATTCATTTGACCTTTTGTCTCAGACAAAAAGTCCAAAATAATCCTTCCTTGAGTCTTTCCCAAAGTAACTCTTCAAAACTTTTCTTCCTCCTTCCTTCTTTCAAAGTGTCATTCAAAAATTTTTCAAAGGGACACTTCTCTTCTTCCAAGTGCCCTTCAGACTAATCCAAAGGGACACTTTGTCTCCCAAGTGCCCTTCAAAAAAGTTTCAAAGGGTCACTTTGCTTCATCTTTACCCTTAAAAATTGTTCTAAAGGCTTCTTTCTCTTTCCAAAGTGCCCTTTAGAAAATTCTAAAGGGCGTTCTCTCTCCTCCAAGTGCCCTTCAGACTTTTTTAAAGGGACACTTTTCTTCAATGTGGTCTTTAGAAAATTTATGAAGGGACTCTTCATCTTCCAAGTGTCCTTTAGACTTTTTCAAAGGGTCACTTCCTTCCAAAGTGCCCTTCAAAAAAATTCTAAAGGGACTAATCCAAGCTAAGTGCCCTTTAGAAAAAATTTGAAGTCACACTTTCTATCTCCAAGTGCCCTTTAGAATTTTTTCAAATGTCACTTTCTAAAAGCCAATATAAGTAAAAATCTTGAAGACTTGGAGCATGAAAAACCTAAAGTAAGGAGCCTCAAAAATCCTAAAGACTTAAAGAAAAGACAAGTACAAATCTAGTTTCCAATAGTGCTTATCTTCTGGGGGTTTTATGAGTATAATTAATTTAGGTACATGAACCCAAATTACTCATGGATGGTGTAAATTGGACTCTCTAAAGGTAAAGAATCAAAATTTATAATTCATGAGCAATGGGAACCCCAAAACAAGTAAGTTGAAGCAATCAGAGAACCTAAATGGGTCTACAAGTGACAATTAGGTTTCTAAGGATGCTTAGCTTAACAAACTTAGTTCAATGAGATGGTACCACCATAATTTTTAGAAAAATGAGAAGTTTCCATGTGGCATGAGCTAGAGTAGAGTCGGTGAGTTAGAGACAGATGGAGGATGATCTATAGGCATATGTGACTAGTAGATCAATGAATCAGAATCACTAATTTGAGTCATTCCTTAAGGACCAATCAAAAAGGAAAGACAAAGCCAAATATAATAAAAATAACTTCTCTCCATGTAATTATGCATCACAATAAGCTAAAGAGAAGTAGTTGGGCACCAAAACAAATCTCCAATAGGTGGCTCCATTGGAAATAACCATTTTTGGTGACATCTCCTTATAGCTCTATTCTATTAAGCATCTATTGAAAAGCATATATAAGAGGGAAAGCCAAGGGCATTCATGAGGGTGACATGGATCAATCAGAATTCCCTAATGAGCATCATCAATAAAGTTAGTTACAACTAAAGATGGATACTTCCAATAGAAATGATTCCTCTTATTGGTGCCAAAGACCTCCTCTTCTCTCTCTTCTCTTTGCTATAAATATAGACCTTGGGATAGTGTAAAAGTCAACCACATAAGTACAGTGAAGCCCTACTAAATTATTTTATCATTTCTTACCTTTAATCAATCAAGCATAGGTATATTCATTTCAAGTTTTGAATAGTTGTCTGAGTGTGTAAGAGACACAAAGTGACAACAAGTGATGGTTTCATCCTTGTGTCCTTTGTCCTTCACATTTTGAGTAGGATTTTTATTCTAATAAGGCACGTAGAGTGCATCCAAATGTATGATATTTTACATCTATATAACCTTTTCCAAACTATATAGGTTATATTTTAGTTTCTTTACCTTATGTGATTTTATACATCTCATCTCTACATTAAAACATTTATGTTAGAACTTTTCATATCTTGGAAATATGCTTGCATTCTACTATATCATGCAATCATGTTTGACATTTATGTGTAGGACAATTTTAGTGCATCACCATTTTTTATATAATATTTAAATTATGCATTTATAACCCTTTTCCCTTTATCAATCTAGTTTAAACAGTGGTCATTTTGTAGACACACATATAGGGAGCTAGCCCTTCAAACCTAGAGGTTTATTTCCACCTATAGGCACACCCACATGCTTGGAAATGTCCCAAAATTTTCCAAATCTAGGAGATAACTAAGCACTCTCTTCTATGGTGCAAGATTTGGAGATAATAGTTCTAGCATGCTAGGTGGGACCCTAGTTCTTAGTTATTTACATGTCAAGATGAATGTTATTCTTGATAATCTTGAGTTTGTACTCTTAATAAAACATTTGGTGACTCCAAAAGGGTGAGAATCCCTATTTGTATATCAAGTTTTTCATATTATACTTCATGGTACTCACTATGTCATCTAGGATTTCTAATCAAACCCCTTTAGCTGAAACTCTTCCTAAAGAACAATGCCCTGAACCACTCTTAGCCCTAAGAGATCCTTGTCAAGGAGGTTTTTGAGAAGAAGAGGAAGAATTTAAAGAAGCTAAAGAGGTAGGAAATCAAGGGGAAAGAAGAGAATAGGATAGAAATCAACCTTTCCTAGATTTTAACAACAAAAATCCCACTAACCTTCCTACAAACAACCCTATTCCTCCCAATGCTACCAAGAGTATCCCTATTTTCAATGGTGAAGGTTCTATTACATCATATGAGAATATTAGAGACATTTCAAACTTCTGTAATTTACATAATGTCACCTAAGCCAATATATCCATTAGATTATTGGTTATGTCTCTAAAAGGTAAGGTACTTGACTACTATAGAATGTTGGGAGGTGGTTGCATCACAAGCTATGCTGGTTTTAGGGAATTGATGGTAACAAGATTTGAAAGTAAAAGTGACTATACTTCACTGATTCATTATCTTAATATAATAAATAGAGGTCCTAATGAATCGATGGGGAATTTCAATGAAAGGTTTAAGAGGACATTGCATAGGCTACTACCTATCATGAGACCACCTCTAAGCTTTATGTTCCCCACTTACATCAAAGGTATTGGGATTGATGTAGCTATTATTTTACAGTCAATAGGAGGTTTCATTCTAACAGTCATATATGAGCTAGGCATTAAAGCTGAGAATAGCTTAATATAGGCTTGAAATCTCCCTCTAAGAGTCTACATGCCTTTGTTATCACACAATTAAGTTGAATCTATGAGCATAGCACAAGTTCCTAATGCTAATGTGAATCCAAGAGCCTTCCCCAAGAACATGGATAATGTTGTGGACAAGGATGAAGAGGTCCAATCATTATGAGCTCAACTCAAACAAGCTCAATTTTAGATGAGTGATCCACCTAAGCATCAATATTATCCTTAAGAAGGATATAGAGCTCCACTCCACTAGAAATACCAAGGGAGAGTACAAGGTTATCAAGGTTACAATAGGTAGCCCAGTACCTATAATCCTAATTCCACTCCTCCTGTGAGGGTTGTTGTTTCAGTGCATGCTAACCTAGTTTAAGAAGAAGATTATTTGGACCAATGGGGAAAACCTCAAGGCCAGTTCATTCATGATGATAGAGGATCTTGTGAAGCTTTATAAATGCAAGAGGAGGTCACTCCTTACATGACATTAGAATAATTAGGTCCCAACAAAAGGGATACGCATGGAGAGGGTAGCAGTCAAAGTATTAAAATGATGGATTTTCAAGATAAAGATGATTATGTGTTAAAACAAAGCATGTCAGTTAAAACCAATATAAAAGATAAGAAGAGAGAATTGGGATAAGATCAAGGAGTGCATGTAACTCTAAGTGATGCCTCTCCAAGGCCATAAATTATGAATCCTAATGTTGTACTTATTGTAAGTCATGCTCCTCAATAAAATCAAAGTGTAGGTAGGATTGTAAAACATAAAGAATAGTAGGTTCAAACTCCCACTATACCTTCAAAGGTCTAATAAAATGTGAATTATCCCTCTCTAAACATTATTTATTCTTTTAAGAATTCCAAGATAAGCATATCTCTTTGGGAAGTCTTGTATATGCCTGATTAGAAAGAGTTGTAGGAACAACTTAAAAACATTCATGTAAACCCTCAAACTTAAAATAATAATGGCGTATCCCTTAAAAATGACCCAAGCCATGTCTTATGACCCTCCACCAAGTCTAAAAAGGCTCCAACTTTCTATCTCACCCTCATTGTGAGAAACAAGCTGGTCCATAATTGCATTGTGGATAGTGGAGCAAGTACCACTATCATGCCTAAAGTGGTGGCTAAAAAATTAGGGTTTAAATATGATCCACATAAAAAGGGTGTATTACATATTGATGGGACTCCAAAAAAGATAGTGGGATTGATCAAAGGTCTGAATGACTGCCCAAGTTTTCCAATTTTGTAAGATGTTATGGTGGTAGACCTTCAAACCCATTTTCTATCTGCTTGTCAAGGGATTTTAAAGCTAAGATAGGAGGATACCTTTCTGATGACTTGTCTTTTATAGCTTTAAAAATAAGATATGGGACCAAGGTGACTATAAGGACTCAACCCTTAGCAAGGTTTCATATTGAGCCATACATGGAAATAAATTTAGCTCAAAATTGTCTAATTAGTAAAGAAGAAGAAGACATCATAAATGGTGAAACATCTTCCCCTCTTGAAGATATTTCTAATATTTTTCTTGAAAAATACAACACTAAAACACATGTAATTTATACATATACTTTCGTTTAAGAGACTAATTTGGGATTTTATTGCATGCATGAGAAAGAGGTTTCTATTCCTTTACTCACTAATGAAGATCATGAGCTTGAAAGAATTTGGGAAATGTTTTTTGATGGATCAAGAAGTAAAGTAGGTATATGCGATAACATTATGTTGGTTTCTCCATCAAATAATAAATACTACTCATATAGATTCCACTTTAGCTACACTTGAAATGTAGTAAAATATGAAGGTCTAGTCCATGGTCTCTAATGGGAAAGGATAAGAGGAATCAAGAATCTAAAATTCTTTAGAGATAGTGAGTTGGTCATCCACTAAGTAAGAAGTCAAGTTGAAGCCAAAGATACATAACTTAAATCATACAAGCATATGGTATGGGACTTTCTTGAAGACTTTGATTCCTTCAACATATAACCCATACCAAGGGATTCCAACAAGCATGTTGACAAATTGGATGCCATTAGTGCAAGGTTTGATACAACTACTAATGAGGGACAAGAGAAGGATCAATCCCATATCAAGATCATTGCGATACCCTCTATTCCAAATAATGAAGTTCCATGGTAGGTGTTTGAAAGTGATGAACACATTACACACTTCTTGTAGAATGAGGTAGGTTTCTCTTCAAAAAACCAAAGAAGATTACATGATCAGTATGAGGAGCAAATCATTCAGCTAAAGACCAAAAAAATAACTAATGGTTTAATTAACTTAAGAGTGTTTTCAATGAGGATGAACAGATGAAGAAGGAAAGAGAAAGCATGTCGACAAAGGAGGAAAACTATGAAAGAGTCATGATTTACAAGGAAAAGCTCCTAAAGATTGGTAAGCTTTACTCTTTGTCTAAAAGGTATGCCTTTATTAAATTATGTAAAGAGTTACACAATATATTTGCTTGGGAATACAAAAATTTGAAAGGGTTTGATCTATGTCTAACTCATCACACCATTGAGTTGGAACCTAGAGCTAAAATGGTCAAGCAAAAGCAAAGGCCTATCAATCCTAAGATAAAAGAATTGATGAAGAAGGAGCTGACTAAGCTGATTGAGTTTGAGATTATATTTCCTATCAAGAACTCAACTTGGGTAGCTAATCGTGTACCTATCTGTAAGAAGAATGGATAAATCAGACCGTTTATGTATTTTTGAGATATTAATAGTGTCTCATAAGGATCATTATCCACTACCTTCCATAAATCAGATTATGCAAGTTATTTTAGGTTCTCAATGCTTCTCACTTCTTGATGGTTATTCAAGTTACAATCAGATATTGCTAAATGAAGACTATTAGTTCAACATAGCCTTCACTATGAAATGGGGGACCTTTACCTATAAAATATGCCTTTTGGTTTATCAAATTATGGAGCCATGTTTTAAAGGGTAATGGACATGGATTTTAAAGGTCTCATAAATAAGTTTCTATTGGTGTATATTGATGATATAACCATTTTTTTAAAGGATGTTGTTGATCACATAGAGAAACTAAGGTAGGTGTTTGATAAATGTAAGGAGTATGGAATATCCCTTAATTTGAAGAAGTAAATCTTTGCTATTTATGAAGGTAAGCTTCTGGGTCATATAATTTCAAACAAAGGCATGGCTATTGACCCCAAAAGGATTGAGGCTATCTTAAGCTTGTCCTTACCTCAGCACAAGAATGGACTGCAAAGCTTCTTGAGGAAAATAAACTTTGTAAGGAGGTTTATTCTAGGCTTTGTAATTGTCGTAAAGCTTATCATATCCATGCTAAAAAAGAACCAATATTTTGCTTGGACAAAGGAACGTAGGAAATTTTGAGGAAATCAAGAGAGAAATTGTAGAATCTCCTACTCTCTTGAACCCAAATTTTTCCAAGGATTTCATACTTTACACCTTTGATAACCTTCACATGATATTAGCTATGCTTATGTAGAAGAATGATGAAGAGGTTGAGCAGTCAATTTCATTCTTCAGTGAAGGGTTGGAAGATTATGAGGTCATGTATTCTTTTTTTGATAAGTAGGCTTTAACAGTGATTAGAGTGCTAAATAAATTTAGGGAAATGGTTTCCAACAATAAGATAATGTCATGGTTTCTCCTCCCATCACCAAGAAGCTTGTCCTAAGCAAGGACCTCAATGAGAAGAGAGCTAGATGGATTAAAAAGGTGATGGAGTATGATGTGGACATTAAATTTATGAACTTGGTAAGGGGAAGAGGATTTTATGAGCATTTATATTTAGATATTTAAGAGCAAAAAGAGGAAGCCTTGGTCAACTAAGTTCACTCCCAACTAGCTAATCAAATTTAAACTCAAAGTTGGACACAAGACATCATTGGTTTTCTTCAAAATGGTGAATATCCCAATAGCTTAAACAAGTCTCAAAGGAGATATTTTAGACTATAGACCATTACCTATTACCTTATTGATAATGTTATCTTTACAAAGGACATAAATGGTGTGCTGTTGAGATGTGTTGATAATGACCAGTTTGATATGTTGATAGAAAAGTTTCATAATGGTGATGATGGAGGTCATTTCTCCCCTAAAAATACAAATAAAATGATAATGAGGGATAGTTACTATTAGCCTAGTCTTTTTGAATAATATTATCATTGGGCTACAGTGTGTCATCAATGTACCTTCTTTATAGGCAAATAGAAGTTTGTAACCATTCCACTAAAACCTATCCAAGTGGACCAACCTTTCATATAATGGGGTCTCAATTTCATTGGCATGATCAACCCTCCATCAATTGTTGGACACAAATGGATGTTGACTACTATGGACAACTTTACAAGGTGGGTAGAGGTTGTTGCATTGAAAGAGGCAAGTGAAAATGTTATCCTGGAATTATATGATAGTATTTTGACAAGGTTAGGAGTTCCCCATGTTATCATTTCTGATAATGCACATACTTTCATAAGTGTTAAAACTTTTGATTGGGTAGTAAGGAAAGGAGTTCATTTGAGTAACTTATCCAAGTATTATCCTTAAGGTAATGGATTGGATAAGTCTACAAATAAGAACCTCATAAAAATAATCAAGAGAAAATTAGAGAAAAATAAAAGAGCCTGACACAATAAGCTAAAGATAACTTTATGGTAGACAAAATTACTCCCAAGAAATTAATTGGTAACTCTCCCTTTGTACTTATTTATGGGAGAGATGCTAGGTTGTCCATATCCCAAGAAATCCCTACCAATAAGCACAAATAAGGTTTCCATTAGTGTTCCTCTTCCAAGGGTTTCATAAGTATAAGTAATTCAGGTTTATAAACCTAAACTACTCATGGATGATACAAACCGAGTTCTCCAAAGGTGAAAACTCAAACTTTATAAGTCATGAGTAATGGAAACCTCAAAGCAAGTAAGTTGAAACAATCAAAGACTTGAATAGGTCTACAAGTACAAATTAGGTTTTTAAGGTTGCTTAGCTTAACAAACTTACTTTAGTGAGCTGGTACCATCATCATGTTTAGACAAATGAGAAGCTATCATGTGGCATGAGCTGGAGTAGAGTCAATGAGTTAGAGACGAATGGAGGATGATCCACAAGAATCCATACCTAGTACATCAATGACTCAGAATAACTAATCTAATTAATTCCTTGAGGACCAATCAAAAAGTAAAGACAGCCAAACATAATAAAAACAACTTTTTTCCATGCCATTATGCATCGTAACAATCCAAGGAGAAGAATCTAGGCATTGAAACAAATCTCCAATAGGTGGCTCCATTGGTAATAACCATTTTTGGCACCATCTCCACATAGCTCTATTATGTTAAGAAGCCATTGAAAAACATCTCCAAGAGGGCAAGCTGAGGGCATTCAGGAGGGTGACATGGATCAATCAGAATGCCCTATAGTATCATCAATAAAGTTAGTTACATCTAAAGATGGAGAATTCTAATGGAAATGATTCCTCTTCTCTCTCTTCTCTTTACTATAAATACAACCCTTGGGATAGTGTAATAGCCATCCACAAAATTATGATAAAGCCTTTCTAAATTGTTTTATCATTTCCTACCTTTAAGAAATCAAGCATAGGTCTATTCATTTCAAGTTTTGAACAGTTGCTTGAGTGTGTAAGAGACACAGAGTGACAAAAAGTGATGGTTTCATCCTTGTGTCCTTTGTCCTTCATGTTCTAAGTAGGAGTTTTAGTCTAATAGGTCATGTAGAGTGCATCTAAATGTATGAGATTTTTCATGTGTATAACCTTTTTTGAACTATATAGGTTGTATTTTAGTTTCTTTACCTTTTGTGATTTTGTACGTCTTACTTCTACATTGAAACATTTATGTTAGAACTTTTAATATCTTGAAAATAGGCTTGCATTATGATATATCATGCAATTATGTATGAAATTCATGTGGAGGATAATTTTAGTGCATCACCATTTTTAGATCAGATTTACCTTATGCATTTCTAACCCTTTCCCTTTATCAAGCTAGTTTAAACAGTGGTCATTTTGTAGACACACATATAGGGAGATAGACCTTCCAACCTAGATGTTCATTTCCACCTATAGGCATACCCACATGCCTAAAAATGTCTTAATGTTTCCCAAATTTGGGAGAGGATTGAACACTCTCTTTTAGGGTGCAAGATTTTGAGATAACAGTTCCTTTGATTCATCTTGCACTTTTTATGAGGGGATTATAATATGGTTTCAAGATTTTTAAAATTTTATGTTGAATGATAGTCTATGGAAGTAGTATGGCATTTTATCTAACAAGTTATCTTTCATCTATCATCTTATTTGGTATGTCTAATTATAAAAACCTATGGGAAAATTACTATTGTTTTGGTACCCCTGATTATAACCACATTTGGGAAAATCAATATTAACACATTGTTTCCTAACTATAAATACCTATGGGAAAATTAGGTAAAATTCCCTTTTATCATGCATTACCACATCATTTGATCATTACTATTATCATTTGTCTTTTCATTCATCTTTGTTTGTGAAATTGTTGTGACCTAGTCAGTTTTTCATTGCCTTTTGTGTGGGCTGAATTATTATGTCTTGGAATTATTTTGAGGTTATATAGGTCATTATTGATTTAGGTTAAGGTCAACTTAGTCCCTCTTATCATATGCTCTCATTGTATTTTGAGCATTTTAAGTTGGTGTGCTCTCTCTATTTCATAAGTTGGACCATTTTGTATCTCTTAATCCTCAATCGAATTTAGATACTTAGAAAATTCCAATAACATTCATAAAACATTCAAAATTCAAAAACATTTTGTGTGTTATTTGTCATGCTGGTCTTTTATTTTCATGTTTGGTATTTCTTGTTTTATTTTACAAGTACATCTTGATGGTCCACATAAATCTCTATTATTTGTATCTTTATCTCATGTTGTTAAGATGTCTTATTTATCTTTTTATTTGTCTTTGATTTTTTGTTTAAATGTAAATAGCCGTAACTCTGATTTTGGTCCTTATTTTACCATTATCCTTAGTTATAGATATTCACATTTGAATGGACTTAGTGCAATTGTAAAATTATGTTGTTTTAAGTTATTTATACTTATGATGCCTAATTTATTTTGTTATAGCAATCACTTTGTGCTCAAGTCTCAAAGTATTAAATGTCAACATCACTCAGATGAATATTTCTCTCAAGAACACTTTAAAAAATATAGGCTCATGATATGGAATAAGGCACCTAGGTATCATGAATTTTAACACCTCAACTCTATGCTTAGATGTGCATCTTTTTCAATACATTGTGAGTCTAATCAATTCTTGGTCAATTATCATCATTCCTCATTCCATTATCTCCCAAACTTGGGTGAGGTACATTGGCCTAAAGTTCATGTTGTAACATGATTCCATTGAACTATGTAGGTAACATCCACTTATTTTATACATCTGGAGTCAACTTAGCTATCTTCATTATTATTTTCATCTCTCTCAACACTTTGTATATTCTCATATGCTTGGTTTTATATGGATTTCTAAGCAATTACACTATCACATGTACATTTGTACCCACTCACTTTAACATATTTGTTGGATTATATCCTTGAGCTATTTTGCTTGATAATTTACCATACTAGGGCACACCATCTGAACAACATTCAAATAAAATCAACTCTATAGGGGAAAAACATTATTTATTCTTCATCACTAATTAAAATTAGCCTTACTAGGACAAACTATTTTATCATGATCACATTTTCTCTATTGGAACACCTCTTATTATCTTCTCTTCAGAAACCCCATTCTAGTGGTGTTTCCCTTCCTAAAATAGAATGTTTTCTCTTTTAATATAATTCTAAGATCTCCACACTAATACCCATGATGGCAATATTTAGTGTACATCTTGTCTTAGGATTGATTAATGTCATAAGTGCATAGCTTGTACTCTCAAATTAGGTATGTTTACAGTGTGTCCCTAACATTTATGGATTGTATCTTTCCCATTCCAATTGTCTCTATGGCTTATTATACCTCTAATTATATTTTGATCATTGATGATAATCATGCATGTAATCATTATCTCATCTAGATGTGATCTATTCCATGGGTTAATCTCTCACTTTCTATCTCTTTTTGAGATTACATCCTTTTCTTCCATCCTAGTATGTTGTCTTGAGGGGGCATCATGGGTCTATTCCAGTTTATTCTTGACAACTCTTTTCTTTGAAAATAAAATTCTTCACTTGAATGTCTCGTTATGCCTTTTTGAACATGGGTAAAATGTAGACATCCAATTCCTAACACCATTTATGTTGAAAATGTCAATCTTACTTGAATTGCAATAAAATTCATATTTTAGGTCAAAATCCATAAAACACACTAAATGGTTTGAAATTTTCATTTAAAATTTCTAATTTAGGTTAAAGTATCCTTAAATGGGGCAATGCAATTTATGGGTGAGCTAACTTTGATCAATTTAGTTTGAGTCAAAATGATGATTTTACCTTTTTGTGCTTTGGATCACTCTTTTCTTATAATTCTTGGTACACATCATGTATCTTTGTTATTTTTTGTTAGAAATATCCTAAACATTAATATGGTTCTAACACATCTAACATCACCTTCCGATTCTTCTTGAGTCAAATTATGACCTAGTAATATGACTTTTTGACCATTTTGATTAATAGAGGGCTAATTTCTAAATAATTGCATAAATGTTTGACTAATCATGTTATGTAATCCTATCTACATTTTATTCTTATTATCTTATATTTGGATATCCAATTCAAGTGGTGATTCCTTTTTTAAAGAAGAATGTTCTCTCTTTTCCTCTAATTTCAAGCTCTCCACACTATTGCCCATGATGGCAATATTTAGTGTGCAACTTTTCTCAAGATTGATCAATGTTGTAGTCACATAATTTGTACTCTCAAATTGGGTACATTTAAAGTGTGTCCCTTAAATTTATGGATTATATCTTTCCCATTCCCCCCATCTATTTGGGCCTATTATACCTCTAATTAGATTTTGATCACTGATGGTAATCACATGTACAAGCATTAGCTCATCTGGATGTGATCTATTTTATAGGTTAATATCTCACTTTCTCTCTCTTTTTAAGATTCCATCCTTCTCTTTAATCCTAGTGTGTCCTCTTAAGTGGGCATCATGGGTCTATTCCAATTTATTCTTTAAAACTCTTTTCTTTGGAAAGACGTTACTTTGCTTGAATGTCTCGTTATGCCTTCTCAAATAGGGGGAAAATGTAGAGATCCAATCCTTAAAATTTTGTGTTAAAATTTTCAATATTTATCAAATGCACATTTTAGGATAAAATACATAAAACACCCTAAATGTTTTGAACTTGTTGTTTACAAGTGCCAATTTAGGTCAAAGTATCCCTAAATGGGGCAATGTAATTTATGGGCCAGCTAACTTTGATCAATTCATTTTGAGTCAAAATAATGATTTTTCTTTTTTGTGCTATGGATCACTCTTTTATTTTAATTCATTGGTGCACATCACATACCTTTATTATTTTATGTTAGAAACATCCTAAATGAGAATATGGTTCCAATGAATCTAATGTCACCTTCCAATTCTTCATGAGTCAAATTATGACTCAGTAATATGACTTTCTAACCATTTTGATTAATTGAGGGCCAATTTCCAAATAATTTCACAAATGTTGATTAACCTTATTTAAGGATAATTAATCCAAATCAAGATCTTAAGTGAATTTTCCATGAGAGTTTTTGAATATTTCTTTTGGGAAATTGATTTATATTAACTACATCATCAGGTGACATCATTTCTTGGGAAGACATCCCTAGGACATAAATACCACAAAAATTAGGAGTATGGGTCTCCCATGACTCATAATGACCCTCCATGACTCTTCAGTGCCCCTTTTTTAAAATTCATGATGAGGAAAATTATATATTTAATTCCAAATATTGAATTAATCCTCAACCATAGATCTTCATCTCAAGATGGATAGTTAAATTTGATTCGGAGAAATCTTGAAAATTTATAAATAGATAGGCCATAAACATAATTTTTAAGCTTGATTTATGAAAATTTATTATGCTAAATTATCTCCACAATCCTTTACATTTGATCATTGATTTTGTATGCAAGCTTCATTGATAGGCTAGTTTAGTGATTCCAAATAATGAGCCTAAGTTTTATGAGTTCTTGAGACATTGGAGGAGTTGTCCACCATTGTTGTCGAAGACAAGATTTCTTGATCAAGGGAGAACATGCTTTTGAGCCACATTGGTATGGTGAATCCATTTGGGAAGGTGATATGATGTTGCTTTATTTCAATTGTTTTATGTTATCCTTTGTAATTCCCACATGAATAGATATGCTTAATTTAGTTTGTTCTTATTCATTCTTCCTTTGATTTATTAGACTAATGTTTGAATAATCATGTTATGTAATCCTCACAACATAGCTAGACCTATTACCCTATGAATTTTTGAAACCATTCCTTTGCTTACCACCTCTAATACTACTATTATGACCAACAAACCCAACACTCTATTTACAATATCCTTTACTTAGTTTTCACTCATGTTTTCCTCAAGAGTAATTTAGACCATGATAATGGTAGACACCAAGAAAACTACAAGGAATAAGCTTTTATACATTATCCACTCAATGCCACACCTAGGAAATATAGACTAGTCAAATAAAATATGGCCTTCCATGCCAAGTCTAGTTCTTAAGATTGAACCTTCAAAAGATATCTAGATAGAGGCACAAACAATAGACCTAAAATAATTGGCACTTCTAAACTAGTCCAAATAACTAGGAGATTTAGCTTGTAAGAGCCTATACCTAAAGACTACTAAGTTACCCATTTTGAGATCATTATTTGACAAGTCTAATGGCTATGTATAAGGGTTAAAGAAAATAAAAATAGAGGACAACATTGGAAAAAGTTTGATTCTTAAGGAAAGGGAAGAAATATTTTATCTTTTCAAGAGATAAGATAGAATAATGGGTATGTCCCCTTACATTGAGGACTTTAGGTCCTATCTAGAGACCCATGTTGGATCGTTGATAAAACTCCACAAGGGTACTAAGTAGGTGATAAAGGAGATGGAGAAATAATTTAAAAATATCACAGAAAAATAATAGGTCATCCATGTTCCCTCTGATATTGAACATGGTGTTCAAAATGTAGCTTTGAAGTTGTATGGTATATTAGAAACTATTGGTTCTTTGAGGACACAATTGGCCTCTCATTTAAATGAAATGGCCAAATTTTTCAACACTCTAAAATAATATGAGAAAAAATTGCTTTTTTTAGTTTTATACACCCCAAATAAGGATTTCATTCATATTGACTTAATTTCACCCTTGGTATCATCTAATTCATTAAATTTAATGGTCATATAGACCCAAGAAGAAAGGGAGATGATGACATTGGTTGATTCCTTATTCTCAAGAATAACTAAACATGAGAGGCAAGTAAGACACATTTTGAATGAATTGGAGTTGGTGAATGCATGGGATGGTACTAGAAGGTTGGTGGTGAGGTCCATTTTTTATCAACTAATTCAAAAAGATTTATTCTACTTAAAGTAGAGTCCACAAGGGTTAAATTTCAAAGATATTGAGGATAATTTGAGTTTTATGAGGAATAAATCCATAGAAGTGGATATATTTTGAAAAGGCTTCAAATCCATAAAAGCTAAACATGAGAGATTAATAACATAGGTTAATAGGGTGAATAGACCATCTATTTTGGATATAAGCATAATAAGAGTGTAACAAACTATTGGGTATAAACATTCCCAAGAGATGGAGGCTAATAGGAAGTCTAGATCCACTCCATCTACCAATTCCACTAAAGTGTTAGTTTTAACACCGCCTTTATCTACTAGTTTAGCTACACAAAATTTAATTGTGAGAAAACCATAGTTATTTTAATATCAATTATATATGTAATTTTGCATGTAAGATTTATTATAACTAGCTACAACTAGTTATGCTTCATAACATGCACACATTGCATAACTATATAAAAGTAGAGCTATTGTAGTTTATGAGTTATAACATGTAGTTTTTCATTAAATTAGAAATTAAGATCTATTTATTCTATGATGTAATCTAAATATTTAATAAACTTGGAGGATGAGGCAACTGCTTCCAAAATTATTTAAATACATGTAAAAACCTCTGTCAAATGGTTATATTTTTTTATCAATATAGGAAGAAATCAAGTTATTGATTGTCATGCAATCATGTTGGTTCTTTCTCCTTTTTCTGTGTTGTTAAGATTTTAGCTTCTTTATCTATGTCAATTCAGTAATTTTAAAGTGTTCTAAAACTATGGATAAATTTGATTATTATAATTAATGTATAGTAATCATCGATGTGAAAAATCTATTGAAAATTAGTAAATTCCATCAATTTTAAATAATCAATTTAGATTGTGTTGATATTCTAGGGTGTGTAGGAGTGTCTCCCTCTAGTATATTCTTCTAGGTGGGTGTTATGGATACTCTAGATTACTTCCTAGTTTGAACTATAATATCTCAACTAAAGGTGTGTAATATCAACTCTAAAGAGATCATCATTTAACTAATACCCCTAAGTTTCCTATACTTACTTTCTCTAGATTACTTATCTATGTTTGTTCGTGAGTGTGTAGTAACTACAAATGATAAGACTTGGATTTAGAAATACTCATCCACTAAGAAAACAACCTTATAAGTGACTCTTATGAGAAGATATGACCTTATTTTCAGCCTTACCTTTCCCTCCTTTTTTAAGTTTATTTTAAGATCTACCAATCATAAATTAATTATCTACCCAACCAACTCACCTAATGTATACTTATTTTAGATTCCATGCATCCATACATTTGCCTTGTTAAATAACCTACAAGCTCAACCTTTTATAACACCAATTGGTTGTTTTAATTTCATATCTACAACTCATGCACTAGAGTGAAACTTTCTTTCCATAGAGATCCTAAAACATTAGAGTCGACCTTGTTCAATTTATGTGTTGTGCATAAAATATATATCAATAAAAAAAGTCAGCATTATAAGGAGGGAAAAATGATGTGTTTTCTCAATAGTAGAGGTTAGGCACTATGTAGAGTTTTACTAGAGATGCCTAGAAGAGTAACAAGGTCTAGGGTCCAAGCTAGCCTTTTGGTATCACCTTTATCAAATCATGGAGGCCTAGACTAATACCAATCATCCTTGAGATACGTTTAGCAAGGACACCTTACCTTGTGAGAAACATCCTACTTATCAACCATCTTATGGCTAAACCTTGCTTAGTCAAATTTAATATTGTCATTATTGGATACCAACATGATTTACCAAGGAATCTATAGAAATATTGCCTACATTTTCCCCTTCAAGTGGGAGGATGGTAGAGGAGCATATTAAATATTTAAAGTCTACTCTAAGAATAATGAATGCCATTAATTAGGATGGCACACTTTTGTGTTTTATCAATAGTAGAGTTTCATTGGAGAAGCTTATAAGAGTAAAAATTTCTAAGGCCCAATATATCCTTTTGATTTTACCTTTGTCAAATCATAAAAGGTATAGACTAGTACCAATCATCCTTGACATTCACTAAGCCATAACACCTTTGTTAGTGAGAAACATCCCACTTATCAACCATCCTATGGTTCAACCTTCATTAGTTGGATCTTTTATTTCCATTCCTAAAGACTAACATGATTTATTAAGTAATTTGGATAAATAATTGCCTACATTTTGACCCTCAAGTGGGAGGATGATAGACGAGCATATTAAAGATTTAAATATTACTCTAAGATTAGTGAATATAACTAATGAGGATCTGGCATGTATACTTTTCCCATTCATTATACATGATTTTACTTATGATTGGTATCTTAACTCACGATAAAATTCCATCACCTCATTGAATTCATGTCAAAATAATTTCCTTACATAATTTGGGTAAGTTACTAATCCAATTTTGGTGTATTAGAATTTCACTAGCATGAAGAGGGAACCTAATAAGTCAATCTAGGCCTTTAATTCAAGATTTTAGAAGATGAATACTTGGTTGAATACTGCATAAAATATATAAGTAGATCTATCACTTAAGATATATAAGAATCATTTAGATCCTATAATTATAGTGTTTTTATAGAGAAATACTATGACCAATACTTTAGCCTTGGCATATGAATAATTTATCAACATTAACAAACAAATCAATTCTCAATTTGATCCTTAGATGTTAGGGGATCGATGTTCAATAATGGTTTTCCATATTTGAATCCAATTTTGTGTACTCATTAGGAATTTCCCCACATTCAATAAATTTTTTTTTACACTCTACCTCCCATGACACAAGTGAGAAATGAAAATTATGGTTTCTTGAATAATCAAGCACAAATGATTGACCATTAATAGAACTAGGAAAATCAACATCTAACTCATTTAAACATAGTAGTCACTCAAGGTGTATAAATCACCAAGGTTAAATTTGATTATATACAAATAATGGTCAAAAAGTTGAGAAATGACTTCTTGAGTATGTATAGAAAGATGGGAAGTACAACAAATCATAAAAATAACTAGAATTATTTTTTTCCAAGATATAACAAGACCTTCAATAGACCCACCAATAATTTAGAACAACAATAGTCCACTAAGCTACAAAAAATCAATATCATGGAATTTTTTTTGCCTAATTGGTGCAGAGTTAATAACACATCACAACATGAATAATTAGAGTGTGTGGATTTCTATGAAACATTTGAAATTTTCCAAAGGGAAATGGTTAAAATATAATTTAATGATGAATCCCCTAGATCTTCCTCATAAATCTAGCCCCTCAATTACAACTATGGTCTTTAAAACTTAAAACTTTCTATTGGAAGTAGATACTAAGAGGGGGTGAATAATTAGACAATAATTTATATTCAATTTCATTTACTTTAATAATACATCAAGTTGATCTTGTAAAAACAACATGAAATCACATACATAAAAAGCATGAAACAAGAGCATACATCATATGAACACGAGAGATATGTGTGAAAACATATTGGGGGATAAAACCCAATAAACCATGCACATGGAATATTATAATATAATTATAATATCTAATTTATACCAGCATAAATTGATCAAGGAGTACCTACCCCTCAATCTAGTTAAGTAACCACTTGACCTTTATCTAGGTCCAACTAGCAAGGAGGCTAAAACCCCTTACATAACTAAGTTACCTTGATATTAATATACACCTCTAATATAATGTTTGACATAAATAATTATGTAATCATATTTATTACACTCTTCACCCTTCAACCTCTTTCAAATAGCCTCTAGGGCTTACTCGCTAAATGTGCCTCTTCTAGGCTCATTAGGTCTAATGACCTATGTATTCACCTATTCCAACTTGATCAAACAAAAATGATTGATCCTCTTCACCCTATGATGGTCTTCACTAACCTATTCCTTCTCTTTAAAATGTTATCTTATTCACTTAGCTCTACATCTATTCAACTAGCCTAAATAGGCCAATTAGGTCTTGTACTTATATCACTCTCTTAGTCTAACCCATTTTGGTTGGACAAGATAATTTAAAAAATTAAATAATATTAAAAATTGGTTCATAAACATGTTAAATGTTATAACCACACACTTCATAGGTCAGCCATAGTCCATTGAGACCAATTTCACTATTAGGCCTAATGGAGACCTAAAGGAAATAGCCCTTCAAATCCACACATTACACATACAACCTCTTGGACCACTTTCAGCTTCAAAAAATTATTAAAAAACATAAAAAATGTCTCTAATAGACCATATATTTCCCCCACATATTTCCATATCACTTAGAACTCAAATTCACACCTTGAACCTAACAATTAAGTCTCCTCGCTCTTTACGCTTTCATACATAGAAAACACTATCTTATAAAACTAAAGAATAATATAAATTTTATAAAAAAAATATAAAATAACATTTATGAATATTAAAATACATACTAAACACCTATATGTTCCTTATAAACTCCAACATAGGCCAAAACACCTCAAGAATCCTTATTTAAAAATAATACATAAAGCTGCTTAAACTACCAAAAACTTATTCAAGGATATTTAACATATAATCATAAATTTTATATTAAAACATGACCAAAAATCACATGTTTTTACACTATATAACCTAAAAATATTCTCCATGTCCATTGGACATCTTTTCACAAGCTCTAAGTACTAAAATCACCTCTCTTAAAATGACCACTCAGACTGGTCACATAGTCAAAATATAGTCAAATAATTTTGACTCTCCAAACCTAAATATGGGAAAAATAAGACTTAAAATTAATTATCATGAAACATTGAGACTTATATAACAACTTAAACCTCATAGGATTCTTCAAATCTTCTCAAACAAACTCTAACTCATTTCTTCAAAAAGACCACTTAAACTACCTATAACTGCAAATAGTACAATCATGTAGTTGTTCTTGTATATCACTATAAATCATGTTTCCATGACATATAATCCAAATTTATATATCATTTTATTCTTATATATCAACCTAAAATATCTATTTATCTTGTTCTAGCAACATTCATGGGTCTAATAGACCAATTCCTTAAACCTCTTTCTCATAGTCTTCACTACTCAGATAAGCTACTTTGAAATCATTAATTTACTCTTATCTGAGTAACATCACCACTAAAAAATCAAGTGAAAATAATTCATATGTACTAAAAAAATAACCCAATACATTTTATCCATCCCCATTCACCTGTAACTCTTCCCTAAACACTTATTCACTTGATTAGTTTTTTTTCACTATTTTCACTATCTATAGATTTAGCCATAGGACAAAGTGATTGACCAAAATTATTTAAATAGTGAATATTTCATGCAAAAAACACTCCATATAAATTAATAACAAGTCTTGGCCTTCAATCTCCATCAAATTTCATGTATTGACCTAGTCAACTCTGATTGTGGTACCAAATTCTCTAAAAATAAGCATATTTATATACCTTCTACTCACTACCCTGAGAAAATAATACCACCTGGAGATTCATAGAATATTATTCTACACCATAAAATATTCAAACCTTGTCAAATAATCCATTCTAGGTCCTTTCTAGAATGTTCTTTCCAATCACTCTACTATGAGAGTTTATAGAGGGTTTTAACCAATTTACATTCTTAATGAATATTTATAATACTTTATACCTAAAAACATTGAAAAATACTTGGAAAACCTTCTTATGTCAATGTTAAACCTCTCCTAAAAGGTTAAATTAACCATGCAAATTATACATGTGCCAATGAGCAACTCAACTTCCTTCTCGGGCTTGTAAACCTTGACTCTGCATATATAGGAAACCTTCCAACATTATTTGTTGCTTTTTCTTCATACTCATGACCTAAAACTTGGTCAACACCTTTGACCCAACCTGTAATACCTCATTTCATGATTATATGAGTTCTTCCATCCTTCTTATTTTTATCCTCAACCAGCTCAACACATTAGGCTATCAAGCTTATGCCACTATGTAAGGCTATCAAACCTATGCCTATGTCATGGTTCTCATACTTATCTTCTCTCCTTGACCTAAAACAACACTAACATGATATAATAAACATGAAAAACCTAAAAAAAAACTTACTTAAGATCATATGTATCTAAACTTGATCAACATGCCTCATTAGGACACCTACAACTTCTTTCTTACATGCACTAACATTTTCAAAAATTCAAGATCAAAATCATCCCTACATTAATGAAATCACAAATTTGTCATTACCTTTGACATAAATGCACACATGATATCATATTTTGACATCAATGACTAAAAACTCTCCAACAATTTCCCCCTTTGTCATTGATGGAAACCTCTCTTCTCCTTTTCCCCATTTGCCATTAATGACAAAGTTGATATATCTTCCTCTAAGGTTTATATATATTTTACTCTAATCTTAAGACTTTACCACTTTAAAATATCCCCCTTAGTTTATTTATGAATATTCAATACAATGTTAAAACTCATGACTTGGTTTGATCAAGTCATCATATAAACTTCTTGAGGTCACAACTGTAGCATACTTCTCCACATTTCTATCATGATTAGAAAACCTCACATATGCTCCCCTTCACATCATGATTTACGTAGAACAATATGCCTTCAAATATAACACCTCAACCATCTAGGTTTGCAAGAAATTCTTCAAGCACTGTATACATATAGTTAATAACCTCATGGAAATACCAATAAGTCTCATGTAGACCTAGTCAACATGGATTTAGTCCTTCATGCTTACTTTTATCCTCTTAGATCATTTAGAACATCTAAATAAATATTATAAAAACTTAACTAAATTTCAAATTAATTATTCATTGATCTTTAGATCATTCTTTCTTTCTGAAACAACTCATCTATAAGGCATAGCCCCAAAGGCAAATTTTGAAAAATAACTCAAACTCTATCTTTATGCAAACTCAAAAATTCTTGTCAATATGAACACATAAGAAATAACTTCTAAAAACTCCTTATTTATTAAATCATATTTATCTCCAAGATACTTAAGACATGAAGGCTCCAAACACCACATGGAAATTTCTCAGAGAAAACACAATCAAGACCCTAATTGAAATGACTTAGAATGTGTCATCTTCAAAAAATTGATCATCTTCATATCATTAAAAACATTGAAAAACATCCCCTTATGATCTTATGAGGTCACCATGACATCAAAAAACACTCAAAATAATGAAACAACTTTGATGGAGTACTCTAGCAACCTCTTTCATAAAAGTTTACATAAAAAACATGATGTTATAAGAATCTTTCACCTTTAGAATATTATGAACTCCATGGTTTATTTAGGGCATACATAATGTTGACGCTAGAAATTGCACCCTGTGGCAGGAAAATGGATTCCTTCCCTCTCACCGCAACATGGAAACCCCTCTCTTGCCTGTCGGACGGCAAAGTAGGAGAGGAGAGTCTCTAGGTATGGGCTAGTTCCCTCTGATGTATCTTGTTTGTTTCAGGTAGCGCAAAATATAGGTATATAGGTATACGGGGGGGATGAAAAGAGATAGAGAAAAAGCATGAAAACAAACAGCCTACTCTAAAAGAGGTGATACACCAAAAATAGGTTGACCTTCCACATCCACACTCAGGATCAGGGAAAAACATACATACACTCAGATCTGGCAAAAAAGACCAGGTCTCTGGGATGACAGGGAGGTTCTTATGGAAAGCACAAGAAATAGGGACTCACCAAGGTGCTGAGAAATACACACTGTAAGTGACCTCACCTATTTTATACCTCCAAAATAGAACTCTACTCCTACTCGCAACAGATAGTGGCACTTTGTAGATCGCAGGTTTGCTGGTGTTGAACCTGTGAGAGCATCAAGAGACAATGACTGGACACAGATTAACATTCAATGCATACACAGAAAGATCCATCCAAATGGAGGTAAAACTGTCTTTTATTGATTCAGGTGGAAAATTTGGAGAGCAGTGCTCTTTACAAAAGTGGGGAAGATCTCTTGATAAATGAACAAGTCTGCCCATTTATAGAGAAAAGCCAAGAGGAGTCTCATTGGAAAGAGTGAAAAAACACTATTGATGATGTCATAAGTCTACCCAGACCATGCTTGTTGCCTCGTTTTGCATGCTGGTCTTCTCCTCTGGTGGTTGGGCAGGTTTTTTCCTATGTTTTGCAAGTGTTTTTTGCTGCCTCATGTTGTGGGCAGCGAATTTGCCACCCGCTGCAGTGGATTGCATGTAGGACTTCTACCGACGTCGGCTGATAAGCTGCCGACTGCGGCAGTTTTGCTGACGTTGGCCTATGTAAGCTACCGACGGCGGTAGTTTTGCCGACGTCAACCGATGTTAGTGGCCTCTTTTTCTCTGCCGGCGTTATGGGTGGTGATTTTGCCGCCCTTTGTATTGCATGTAGGGGGTCTCTTTTTACCCGCCCATGTTGTGGGGAGCAATTCTACTGCCCTCTGTATTTTGTCTACCCTTCCTTTTTTGCTAAGTGTCAAACGCCCCAGTTTTTTCCCTTCTTCTTGTGAACGTTTGAAGACTCTGCCTCTTGCTACTGTGAATGCCAACAAACTAGGCCAATGAGCCAATGCTTTGAAATGGAGCTGTCGAACCCTGAAGGTGGACCTTGCAACTCGAGATGACTGGCCATGCAAAGCAGGTGTAGAAGGTGACCGAGATTTTTCCTGAGGGACAAAATTGGGTCAACAAATTGGTGACTCACAGGGGAAGCGTGCCTGCTAGTCTTAGAACTCAGTTGCCTTACATTCCATTAGGTGCAGAGTCAGATGGTGACTTTTGAAGAGAGTTATCCATAACTTGATAATCCTAGAATCAAAATACACAAAATTTACCTCTAAAACGAAGGGAAACACACAAGCCTAAAAACAACTAACTGTGCAAACTGCAGTTAGGGAAAATAAGGAAAACAACTGAAAGCAAACTATTATATACAACTAACCAGGAATGTTCACATCCATCCTGGATCGAGGAAAATTTATTAAGTCCCCTTCCTAGTGAGGAGACTTATCGTGACAGGCAAGTAGCTGAAAGAAAATGAGATTTGGTGACTTGCTCTTCCTGCCTATCACCTGAGTTGGCTGGAAATCGAGGGGATCAAAATCGAACATGCCTCTAATATATACATATTCTGATTGTTCTGGGAGGCCTATTGGATGTTGGTCCCTCAAATTGGTGCCCCTCACCAAGAAATCAATTACTGTTAGTTTATCACCATAAGTCTTCTGATCTACACAATTCTTCTGCAATGTATCATGCTCTGATTTATTTCCCTCTACTTCGTTGAAAACTCTGTCAGACTCATCCTCTGCTTCCTCTTGGCCTTCTTGAAGAAGGGCGAATGTGGTAATGTCTAAAAGGGGCTCACAAAATGATTGCTCATCCCATGGAACATCACTTATCTATTTAAAGTTCAGTTCTTCAAGGTATTCCTCCATGAAGACAGACTTCCCCTTTTCCTCTTTGCTGATCAGGTTCTATAGATTTTCAAAAATATCCTCCTGATCCTCCTCTAACTCAGGTTCTTCAATGTAGTCATCCTCATCAATACAACAAGGAAGTTCATCAACCAGAGGAGAAGAGATCTTACCACACATTTGTTCCTCTTCAAATTGCTGGAACATCTGCATATACGCAAGGCCTGCATCTTCTCCACTACTGATAAGGTCTTCACAAGGGGCATCAATGACAATTTTTTCTTCGTTGTCACTCATGACAACCTCCTAAAGGACTGCAAATTGGATATTTTGTTCCTCTCCTGCCTCTTGCAAAATAGGTTCTTCCTCAAGAAGGGGTGAAGTGGAGAAAGCAGGTGGAAGAGGGAACAGTCCTTGAGCTAGAATCGAATGATTCTCCTCTCTCCACTTAATCAGCACTTCATCAATATCAGGGACAGCCTGATAACTCTCTTGGAAATGTGTAGGTGGGGTGTGTTTAGGCATGTAATATGCTATTTGGTCTGAACTATCCATCACACATTGACTGAGGGAAAACTCTCTAAATTCCAAATCTGCTATTCTCTTACCTAGATCTTCTTGGAAAAGCTTTTCCTGGAGGCTGCCAACATCATCACAGGCAGGCACAGCTTCAGCTTCTTCAAGGTTTTGAGAAAAACCTTGCTTTTCTTCTTCCTCTTTGCTGCCCCATGATTCCACTATCTTCCCCCAATTTAGGATCTCTAAATTTGAATTCTGCTCCTATGAACAGGCAGCAACTTTGTTCTCCATGAGGTCCTGAGGCTCTTCCATAAGGTCTGAAAAAATTAACTCCCTTTCAAGGAGTAGCTTCATCCTAGCCTCTAAGTTTTCAATTTGTCTGGCTAGGTTTTCTTGGAAGAGTCTTTCTTGGAGGTGGCTAGCATGATCTTCTTCAAAGCTCTGAGCTGGTCCTTGGCATTCTTTCCTCCAACTTGGAATTTGCACATCATGCTGGAAAACTTGGGGAGGCTGAAGAATGCAAGGAAAACACTATTGGTGCATTGGAGGAGCCTCTAGAAGAGGGACGTGCTGGTTGGTGGTATTATATACAATGGAAGATTCTTGATCTAAGGAGTTGAAAAGATTGATCTCCATGGGAGGTTGCTCTGATACCCTTTGGTGTTGGAAAGCCAGGCGCACGGGATTGGAAGCAACTGTATTTGATGAGTTGGAGTGAGCAAGTGCAATTTGATAAAATGGATTTGGTGCAAAAGAGGGGGTTTTCTTCAGGGTAGGAGGGGGCACACAAGGCTGACTACCTTGAAAAGATGGATTTCTCCATTTTGGCACCTCTTCCTTCATGGATTGTACAGCCTGCGCTTGCCTAAACAAGCACTCCTCTTTATACATCAGCTCCTGCTGATACTTGTGCTGCTCTTCCAAACTGTCGATTTCTTTTGTCTGCTTCTCAAATTCCAACGACACCTCCCTTATAGTTATAGGGAAACTAGGAGAGCTACTTGAGGGGATTCCATAAATATTTTGAGTCTGATCGATATTATATGAAGGAAAACAAAATCCATGATTTTTTGCAAAAGAAGAATACATACAAAGAAATAGATGATTTTTGGTGGCACCAGGCTACTTAACCAGCAAATTTACTTTGGAGTCACCAGATGCTGAAGAAACTTGATTTGTTGTAACAAGACCAGCATCAATCCTGAAACCTTACTACGTTATAAAAAGTTGTGGTCCCACCGGGCGTGCCAAAACTGTTGACGCTGGAAAGTGCACCCTGCGGCAAGAAAATGGATTCCTGCCCTCTCCCCGCAACATGGAAACCCCTCTCTCACTTGTGGGATGGCGAAGCAGGAGAGGAGAGTCTCTAGGTATGGGCTATTTCCCTCTGATGTATCTTGTTTGTTTTAGGTAGCACAAAATATAGGTATATAGGTATACTGGGGGGATGAAAAGAGATAGAGAAAAAGCATGAAAACAAACAGCCTACTCTAAAAGAGGTGATACACCAAAAATAGGTTGACCTTCCACATCCATGCTCAGGATCAGGGAAAAAAATACATACACTCAGATCTGGTTGAAAAGACCAGGTCTTTGGGATGACAGGGAGGTTCTTATGGAAAGCACAAGAAACAAGGACTCACCAAGGTGCTGAGAAATACACACTATAAGTGACCTCACCTGTTTTATACCTCCAAAACAGAACTCTACTCTTAGCAGCAGCAGATAGTGGCACTTTGTAGATCACAGGTTTGCTGGTGTTGAACCTATGAGAGCATCAAGAGACAATGACTGGACATAGATTAACATTCAATGCATACACAGAAAGATCCATCCAAATAGAGGTAAAACTATCTTTTATTGATTCAGGTGGAAAATTTGGAGAGCAGTGCTCTTTACAAAAGTGGGGAAGATCTCTTGATAAATGAACAAGTCTACCCATTTATAGAGAAAAGCCAAGAGGAGTCTCATTGGAAAGAGTGAAAAAACACTATTGATGATGTCATAAGTCTACCAAGACCATGCTTATTGGCTCATTTTGCGTGCTGGTCTTCTCCTCCGGTGGCTGGGCAGGTTTTTTCCTATGTTCTACAAGTGTTTTTTGCCACCTCATGTTGTGGGCGGTGAATTTGCCTCCTGCTACAGTGGATTGCATGTAGGACTTCTGCCGACATCAGCTAATAAGCTATCGACCGCAGCAATTTTGCCAACGTCAGCCTATGTAAGCTGCTGACGGTGGCAGTTTTGCCAATGTCAGCCGATGTTAGTGGCCTCTTTTTCTCCACTGGCATTGTGGGTGGTGATTTTTCCACCCTCTGCATTGCATGTAGGGGGTCTCTTTTTACCCGCCCATGTTGTGGGTGGCGATTCTGCCGCCCTCTGCATTTTGTCTGCCCTTCCTTTTTTGCTAAGTGTCGAATGCCTTGGTTTTTTCCCTTCTTTTTGTGAATGTTTGAAGACTCTGCCTCTTGTTACTATGAATGCCAACGAACTAGGCCAATGAGCCAATGCTCTGAAATGGAGCTGTCAAACCCTTAATGCAGACCTTGCAACTCGAAATGACTAGCCATGTAAAGTAGGTGTAGAAGGTGATCGAGATTTTGCCTGAGGGACAAAATTGGGTCAACAAATTAGTGACTCACAGGGGAAGCATGGCTGCTAGGCTTAGAACTCAGTTGCCTTACATTCCATTGGGTGCGGAGTCAGATGGTGACTTTTGAAGAGAGTTCTCCATAGCTTGATAATCCCAGAATTAAACTACATAGAATTTACCCCCAAAATGAAGGGAAACACACAAGCCTAAAAACAACTAATTGTGCAAATTGCACTTAGGGAAAACAACTAAAAGCAAACTATTATATACAACTAACCAAGAATGTTTGCATCCCTCTTGGATCGAAAGGAAAATTTCTTAAGTCCCCTTCCTGACGAAGAGACTTATCGTGACAGGCAAGTAGCTAAAAGAAAATGAGATTTGGTGACTTGCTCTTCCTGCCTGTCACCTGAGTTGGCTGGAAATTGAGGGGATCAAAATTGAACATGCCTCCAATATATACGTATTCTGATTGTTCTAGGAGGCCTATTGGATGCTGGTCCCTCAAATTGGTGCCTCTCACCAAGAAATCAATTACTATTAGTTTATCACTGCAAGCCTTCTGATCTGCACAATTCTTCTACAATGTATCATGCTCTGATTTGTTTCCCTCTACTTCGTTGAAAACTCTGTCGGACTCATCCTCTACTTCCTCTTGGCCTTCTTGAAGAAGGGTGAATGTGGTAATGTCTAAAAGGGGCTCACAAAATGATTGCTCATCCCATAGAACATCACTTATCTATTTAAAGTTTAGTTCTTCAAGGTATTCCTCCACAAAGACAGACTTCCCCTTTTCCTCTTTGCTGATCAAGTTCTCTAGATTTTCAAAAATATCCTCCTGATCCTCCTCTAACTCAGGTTCTTCAATGTAGTCATCCTCATCAATATAGTAAGGAAGTTCATCGACCAGAGGAGAAGAGGGATTACCACGCATTTGTTCCTCTTCGAATTGCTGGAACATCTGCATATACGCAAGGCCTACATCTTCTCCACTACTGATAAGGTCTTCACAAGGGGCGTCAATGAAGATTTTTTCTTCATTGTTGCTCATGACAACCTCCTGAAGGACTGCAGATTGGATCTTTTGTTCCTCTCCTACCTCTTGCAAAATAGGTTCTTCCTTGAGAAGGGGTGAAGTGGAGAAAGCAGGTGGAAGAGGGAACAGTCCTTGAGCTAGAATCGAATGATTCTCCTCTCTCCACTTAATCAACACTTCATCAATATCAGGGACAGCCTGATAACTCTCTTGGAAATGTGTAGGTGGGGTGTGTTCAGGCATGGAATACGCTATTTGGTCTGAACTATCCATCACACATTGAGTAAGGGAAAACTCTCTAAATTCCAAATCTGTTATTCTCTTACCCAGATCTTCTTGGAAAAGCTTTTCCTAGAGGCTGCCAGATTCATCACAGGCAGGCATAGCTTCAGCTTCTTCAAGGTTTTGAGAAAAACCTTGCTTTTCTTCTTCCTCTTTGCTGCCCCATGATTCCACTGTCTTCCCCCAATTTAGGATCTCTGAATTTGAATTCTACTCCTACGAACAGGCAGCAACTTTGTTCTCCACAAGGTCCTGAGGCTCTTCTGCAAGGTCTGAAAAAATTAACTCCCTTTCAAGGAGTAGCTTCATCCTAGCCTCTAAGTTTTCAATTTGTCTAGCTAGGTTTTGTTGGAAGAGTCTTTCTTGGAGGTGGCTATCATGATCTTCTTCAAAGCTCTGAGGTGGTCCTTGGCATTCTTTCCTCCAACTTGGAATTTGCACATCATGCTGGAAAACTTGGCGAGGCTAAAGAATGCAAGGAAAACACTATTGGTGCATTGGAGGAGCTTCTAGAAGAGGGACGTGTTGGCTGGTGGTATTATTTTCGATGGAAGATTCCTAATTTAAGGAGTTGAAAAGATTGATCTCCATGGGTGGTTACTCTGATACCCTCTGGTGTTGGAAAGCCAGGCACACGAGATTGGGAGCAACTGTATTTGATGAGTTGGAGTGAGCAAGTGCAATTTGATAAAATGGAGTTGGTGCAAAAGATGGGGTTTTTTTTAGGGTAAGAGGGGGAATGCAAGGCTGATTCCCTTGAAAAGATGGATTTCTCCATTTTGATGCCTCTTCCTTCATGGATTGTACGGCCTATGCTTGCCTAAATAAGCACTCCTCTTTATACATCAGCTCCTGCTGATACTTGTGCTACTCTTCCAATCTGTCGATTTCTTTTGTCTGCTTCTCAAATTCCAATGCCACCTCCCTTATAGTTGCAAGGCAACTAGGACAGCTACTTGAGGGGATTCCATAAATATTTTGTGTCTGATCGATATTATATGAAGGAGAACAAAATCCATGATTTTTTGCAAAAGAAGAATACATAAAAGAAATAGATGATTTTCGGTGGCACCAGGCTGCTTAACCAGCAGATTTACTTTGGAGTCGCCAGATGCTGAAGAAACTTGATTTGTTGTAACAGGACCAGCATCAATCTTGAAACCTTACTACGTTATAAAAACTTGTGGTCCCACCGGGCGTGCCAAAACTTTTGACGCTGGAAAGTGCACCCTGCGGTAGGAAAATGGATTCCTGCCCTCTCCTCGCAACATGGAAACCCCTCTCTCACCTGTGGGATGGCGAAGCAGGAGAGGAGAGTCTCTAGGTATGGGCTAGTTCCCTCTGATGTATCTTGTTTGTTTCAGGTAGTGCAAAATATAGGTATATAGGTATACTGGGGGGGATGAAAAGAGATAGAGAAAAAGCATGAAAACAAATAGCCTACTCTAAAAAAGGTGATACACCAAAAATAGGTTGACCTTCGACATCCACACTCAGGATCAGGGAAAAACATACATACACTCAGATCTGGCAAAAAAGACCAGGTCTCTGGGATGACAAGGAGGTTCTTATGGAAAGCACAAGAAACAGGGACTCACCAAGGTGCTGAGAAATACACACTGTAAGTGACCTCACCTGTTTTATACCTCCAAAATAGAACTCTACTCCTAGCAACAACAGACAGTGGCACTTTGTAGATCACAGCTTTGCTGGTGTTGAACCTGTGAGAACATCAAGAGATAATGACTGGACACAGATTAACATTCAATCCATACACATAAAGATCCATCCAAATAGAGGTAAAACTGTCTTTTATTAATTTAGGTGGAAAATTTGGAGAGCAATGCTCTTTACAAAAGTGGGGAAGATCTCTTGATAAATGAACAAGTCTGCCCATTTATAGAGAAAAGCCAAGAGGAGTCTCATTGGAAAGAGTGAAAAAACACTATTGATGATGTCATAAGTCTACCAAGACCATGCTTGTTGCCTCATTTTACGTGCTGGTCTTCTCCTCCGGTGGCTGGGCAGGTTTTTTCCTGTGTTCTAAAAGTGTTTTTTGCCACCTCATGTTGTGGGCGGTGAATTTTCCACCTACTGTAGTGGATTGCATGTAGAACTTCTACCGACATCGGCTGATAAGCTGCCGACTGCGGCAGTTTTGCCGACATCGGCCTATGTAAGCTGCCGACGTCAGCCGATGTTAGTGGCCTCTTTTTCTCCACTGGCATTGTGGGCAGTGATTTTTCTGCCCTCTGCATTGCGTGTAGGGGGTCTCTTTTTACCCGCCCGTGTTGTGGGCGGTGATTCTACTGCCCTCTACATTTTGTCTGCCCTTCATTTTTTGCTAAGTGTCGAACGCCCCAGTTTTTTCCCTTCTTCTTGTGAACATTTGAAGACTCTGCCTCTTGCTACTGTGAATGCCAATGAACTAGGCTAATGAGCCAATGCTCTAAAATGGAGTTGTCGAACCCTGAAGGTGGACCTTGCAACTCGAAATGACTGGCCATGCAAAGCAAGTGTAGAAGGTGACCGAGATTTTACCTGAGGGACAAAATTGGGTCAACACATAACATGATATAAAGAAATATATGATCCTAATTTCATCCTTCATCTCCTTGAGCATATAATTTTTATGGTAAATAATAGTAAACAACTCTACTAACAATAATATTCAACCTCTATCTTCATATAAACAAGACCTAGCCTGATAACTCATAACCATAATCATTTCCAGATCAATGTGAACATTCATGATACTTTAAATATATCATCACAACCTTATAATACATTATGATATTAACATGTCATTAAATAAAAAATATTAATTCATATCATAATCATTCATATGAAAAAATTGGGTTATTAGCACCATGAACACACACCTTAGGGTTTATAGACACCAAACCCTCAAGACATAAATTTTTACCTCTTAAACTTATTCTTCCATGCAAGAAACAAATAAAAAAATAACATATATAGGATATTCAATACATTTATAACCTATAAAAATACTTAGGATAATACTCTCGAATCTCTAATAACATTAAACAACTCACCTTGACACACAAGTCTACCAACAAAAAGTGTCCTTCACACATAGTCACCTTTCATGAAGATTTTCTTGCATAATCACATGTTTCAAATCTTCTTCAATGTATAGATCAGGGAAAAAATGAATTATCAAAGTCATAAAATGATTAGAGCAACAATTGAAAATCTATAGATAGGTTCTAATTCCATTCTACCTTCCTAGGTTCACTAGGAGAAAACCCAATCAACTACAATCAACTTTGATTCACATTTATTGCACCTGTATATATACCTAAATAAAACCATTACTTGGAGGGTGTTCTAAACTGAGTCCTCTTCAACTTTTCTTCTTTCCTCATATTAATTTAAATTAATCCATGACACCTATAATCTATTCTTTACAAATTAGATTCCTTTGATAAATTTGAATTTTTAAATTCAAATGGTTACTTTTCAATACAAAATCAACTAAGTATGAAAAACTAAGAAAACTACCTATGAAACCAAATTTGTACCTTAATATCTTGTGATAGACATCATGTCAAGACATAAAATTTAGACTATATAAACTATCCACAAAACTTAATAGACCCATGTGACCATTTACTTCTGACATTTTTACATGCGTGAATGATGACATCATTAATCTACTCACTCAGGTTGATGACAAGTAGACTGTGATGACCTAAACCTTCATAAGGATACTTAGATTATTTTCAATTACAAGAGTAAACTAAGCACTTATTACACCCCATAGGTCATCTACATCAAGAATACATCATCATCAACATTCTCTATCATCCCAAAGACCTGTACCATTATTATACACTCACAAAACATCCTCTTAATCTTCCATCATGTTATCACCACTACCTTCAGAGGCTTTCATAGACTGAAATAATGTATCCATGAAGCCTAGAGATATAAATCCTTACTTCCCAAGGTCTTAGAACAATATGAAGCTAGGATATGCCCATATATCCTCTCTTACCTCCTTGAGACTCATGTAATTGGTAGACTTATTAACTTCCTTCTGAGACCTCTTATGCTTTTCAACCATCTTTGGCATATATCAATTTTTTCTTGTATTCATATCTACCATATAAAAAATAACATCTTGAGGCTTAACTTGATCACTCCTAATTATATTAGGTCTCCAAATCTAACTTTGACATCTTCCTTGCATTCTAGGATCTATATACACCTTCTTGTGACTTTAGAGATTGTTTTTACAATATCTTACAATATGACCAACTTGATGACAACTAAAATAAACAACATCATTCATAACTTTTTCTTGATGATGACTATGAATTGATTTTGACTAATTTATTCTCATCATATAGTCTCTTGCCCTATGACCACCAAGATGACATGAGTAATAGTAGCCATTAAAAGACTTAGCATACCTAAAATCACTTAGTTTCCTAATATACTTCTTCACTTTGCTCATTGTATATAATAAAAAATTCATCATGTCTATAAATCAATCCTATCTTGGAGAAGATAGAGCATACCTATAGTTCTGATTGGGGATACACGTGTTAAGTGGAAACATGACAAATATGGGGATATGTTAGACCCAATTAGGGGATCACTTGTCACAACATATAATGTTAGGAAGGGTTCCAAAGCCTATAGTCTAACACAATCACACAAAAACCCTAATGGATTCCTAAGGTTTAAACCATTCACTTATTCTAATAATAAGAAATTAATTCTAATCTATTGCACACCAAAGCTTGTGGCACAAAGTGGGGGTTAGAAATAATAAAATAATTAAACTAAACATGTATTAGAAAACATATACTCATGTTAATGTCTAAAAAATCCTAATACATCAGAGAAGAATCCAAATGCATTATATATCTACTCTTACAAAGGAGAAATAAAGTTAGGAATACTTACCTTTGAAAATTAATCGACCAAGCTTCAATCTCTCCCTTAGCCAAGGTGCTTTGTAAGATATTGTTGTGGTATGTAAAGATAATAAAGATAAATCAAATCTAGGCTACACAACCTATCTAAGCATATAAAATACTTCTCCATAAGATAAGATCCATATTTCCAAAGAAAGTATGGAACCTTAAGCTTAATTCCTCAATTAGAATGGCCAATAAGAAGATGTTAGTTTGCACTTCTTCACTATTAATTATTATCTTATGAAATGGTTGGAAATTAACTTGTATATATTGGTGGATCTTTCCCTAAATAATACCAAAAATGTCAACTATATAGGGTTTATCCAGTCAACCTAATGTGTTTTTGGGGACAACTCACTAGGTCTCAGCTAGGTCAGCTGAAAGGCTAACAAGTTAAGAAAGTGAAAAATACCCCTAAATTGTACTAGGTCAACTCATTTGACCTAGTACAACTGATTAACCAAAATGGAGTTAAGGTAATAAAAGGAGGGATGGAAAGAGTAAAAGACTAGAATAGGTAGGAATAAGGAGAATAAGATTAAGGTAAATGGTGTTAGGAGAGAAGTGTGTATATGACAAGTGGCAAAAGGGACAACAATCTTATGAAGCACTAATGGTCTGCCCACCCCTTTCCTGATGTACCCATTAAAGTATGCACTTAAAGAGATTGAGACTCAATATGTTATTACAAGATATAATGTGTCAATAACCAATAAAAGTTTGAAAATATCATGTGTATACATATGCCCCACTCAAAATCATCACATTTCACCTAAGTACAATAGAGGATGGTGCTTCATGATAGAACATGATAAAACACAACATTGATGCTAAGTAAGGTGTAGTAAGTAGTAAATAAGATTAATTAAAGGACTGAATTTAAAAACACATACCTTTAACTTACCTTACTACCATAGATAAATAAGTAGATTGCAAGAGATGTGAATCTATCCAATGTAGAGAACACTAGACAAATCATGTAGAAGTTAGTGCAAAAAAATAGTTTTTTTTGGAATAAAAGCATATGGTTGTTAGGAATGACAAAGAAGATAATTGGAAATTTAGGATTGGTAAATCAAGGTTCTTAGAATATTGAAGGGAAATAAATGACAAAATAATGACAAATGACTGGAAAATGAATGACAAATGATTGCAAATGAATGACAAAGGAAAGAAATAAATGACAAATGATATTGGAAAGCATGTAAAGCATAAATGGAAAAAAAGAATGTCAATAAAAGAAAACTCTAACAAAGATATGTAAGAAAGTGAAAAGTTAGCTCATGTAAAATAGGAAAAAAAAACATGAAAGAAAGAAAATGAACTGTAATTGAAGATGGAAGACAAACATGAAGAAGACATATTTAATAATGGCAAAAGGGTGTGGACTCAACTGTCCACAATAGAAGGGTAGTATAATAATGAAAAATGAAATAAAAGCGTGATCCATAATTACTTAAACATGTTGTTTTTATCTAGGGATAGATAAAACTAAAACAAAGTAATGCTAGAATGTTTTTAAGAGGTGAATAAAAAGGAATTAAAGAAGAAGGGAAAATAGATTTGGAATCACAATTTGTCTATCAAGGGGGGAAATGAAATGGGTGGAGGGGAGATTGAAGTAAAAAATAAGGTAGAGTAACTCTTTATCAAATTCAAGACACTCAAATTAGGTTTGTCAAAATAAGAGGACTATCGACCTTAAGGACTCTAAAGAACTTTTCTTAGCTACACAAGTCTTAGGTCAACAATTGTATTATATAGATCATCCCATGAAGGTTTTATGAAAAGTAAAATGGACCTACCTCCCCATAACATGTTCCCCATTATTTAGGACCCCTTATATATCTATTGGTCTACTGTGAATATTGGGTACTTGCATGAGAAAGTAGGTAGCACCATAGAGTTTTTTGAATTGCCCTATTCCAATATATTGGCCTATCGTACCCCAAAGGACCTCGGCTCTATGTGAGGCCAACTTTGTAGTTTTATCTTTGATTGTAGATATGAGATGCACTTGTAATCACATATTTTGGTGTGATTTTAAATTTTGAGATTTATATGTTGCCTTTTAGATATCATTTCCTTTTGTTTCAAATGATTTGTCTTTTAACTTTCATGATGGATTTTTCTATCCCTCTTCCATACAGATTTGGAAAAACAAACATGGGTGATAAAGATGAATTTCATTTGAATACTTGGGACAAGGTTTATAAGAGATAAAACTTTTAAATAGCATGAGGTCTAAGAGTCTCATAAATTTAGGTGAAATAAAAGTGTTATCTTGACTTTGACCTTGTTTTAACCAATGTGGAGATGAAAGGAAGGGGAAATAAAGAGGAATGACACATGGAATAGTTTGAAATACGTCAAATCATTAAAAAAAATGTGGAAAAGGGAAAAGAGGGATATAATGATAATAAAGTGTGATTCATTATCATAAGAATGAGGGAAATGGAGGAAAACATGATAACATAGATTTTTATGTAGATTTCATCTAACAAAATAATCAAAATCTAAAATTGAGAACAAGGACCAAAAGCATTTTCTAGAAAAGGAATGACAAGATGGTAATTTTATGAGGAGATTCAGGTCTTATCCATGGTATTATATTGCAACTCATAAAATAAAAACCCATAAAGGTGCCAAAAAGCAAAATGTGAAACAATAAAATGAGAAAATAATCAAAGGTGGTAAAAATAAACATAAAGTAACTAAAGCAAATAATTAAATAAAAAGACAAAAATGAAAGAGATATATAAGGACAAAAATGAAAGTAAATGCCAAATGTAGTGTGTAAGAAAATTAAATAATCCAAAGGTGAAAATGATGATGCTAGTAAAATGAAAGTAAAAAAAGGAAATAAAAATTCAAAAAAATAAAGAAATATGAGACAAGATAACAAGTAAGACCTATGATAATGTCTATATCAAAGATGATCATGTGAAATATAAGTCTACAAGTCTTGAATGTTTTCTTGACGCTACATTTGTTTGTTATTATGCATTGTATAATAAAAGTGGGCATCACAAGATGCCCCAATAGGTAAGTGGATGTAGGGATGGGAATCGTAAGATGCCCAAAAATTTGAAGGGACATGTGGATGGGCATCACAAGATGCCCCAACATGTGAGTTAAAGTGAGGTAACATTGAACCATTAAAATTATTTGCATTGGGTTGGTAGATGCATTCAAAGATAGGTAAATGTGTTGGTTTGTTAGAGTTTAAAGATGTTAAATATGACATATGATGTGTAGGAGAGGTAAAATGATCCAAAACTCAAAAGCTTTGTTTGAAAGATAATTAAATAAATAAGAACAAAATAATTCAAATAATGTTATCTCTGAGAAGAGATGTTTTATTGATCAAATTTATAGACCCAAACATATGCTTATCTCTGAGAAGAGATGTCTGATTTCCATTTTAGGTTACATATTCATTTATACATGTTTTTAAGGTTTGGTGAGGATGTGGAAGGTCACCAATCTTGAGGGAGATGAATTGTTTTGACTTCCATGATTTACAACAATACAGAATTCAAGGAATTACTATTTTTAGACTACATTACTAAAATTAAAATTTGGGACACTTCCATTATTTTTTAGGGGGTGAAAATTCATTGATCAAAGCTATATTCCATCTCAATATGTTTACCTCATTATTATCTTTCCAATGGTTCAAATGGTGAGTCAATTGGAGCTACGGTGCAAAAGTTATGGCTCCTAAAAGTTTTGTCATCAATTGGGGTGGACCCATCACATGAATTGTCATCTAAATTATTGCTCGGATCATACAAAGAGATAAATGAGGTAAAGGAGGACAATGGATGATATTATTTGGAGTAGGAATTTGAACTAGTTACTCTTTGGTTAATGTGGCCTAAGAGGTTGAGGTGCAATGGAAGCCATACTATGTTTAAAGTTGTTCATGTTAGCTATCCTTTCCTTATTGGTGTAGGAAGAAGTATCAACTATGGCTTGAAAAAAATTAATGGATGAGGTTTTTATATTAGGTAGTTGATGTTGATATGATTATGGTTCTTGATATTGACTTTGAGAAGCTTGAAGATAGTATTGATAATGTTGTTTTATGAGAGTTTGAAGATTTAATTCTAGACCAAGCAAGGAATAAATAAGAAATTAGTAAAGATCATGATAAGACTCATGAGAATGACCTATAGTATCATCCCACCAACAAAAATTATCAGAATTATACCATTTTGAAGGAGGTTTAGAAAGATCAAAACTAATGGGTTTAGATGGTGTCCATTTCTGCTTAAGTTGTTCTATACTCAAGAGAAAGTGGGTTGGGTTAAAATTGGTTAAATTAGATGCTCCATTTTGAGGTTGGGGAAGCTTGGATGAATCAATGGTATGAGAAGAAGATTGGAAAGATGTTTTGGTAGTTGTTTGAGATGGTTCAAATTGAGTCATAAGAAAGTCTTGTATTTGTACTTGGTCTAAGGCTTTTTCTAAAGTTTTAGGTGAAAAGATTGGAACTTTGTATTGAAGGGGAGGTTTAAGAGCAATGAAAAATAGTTTTAAAAGAGTATCATCATTTATGTTATGGTCCAATTTATGAGTGAGAGACTTCCATATTTTGATGAAAGTATGAGTAGATTTATTAAGATGTTACTTGGCATTGATGAAATGTCTAAGATAATTTTCAAGAAGGTCATCATGTTGGAATTCTCACTAGAGCATTGAATAAATCCTCTATTTATGATATGGACTATTTAGGAAGTTGGTTGTACCATTTAAGTGCATCACCAATAAATGTTTTGGCAAAGAGCTTGGTGGTAGTAAAGGTGTTAGTTTAGATCCATTATTTATAGAGATTAACAAAATATTTAAGAACAATAGTAGGGTCCTTAGTCCCATTATATGTGTTAGTTGGAGAAATGTTTCAAATATCTATGGATGAAATTAATGGGGATAAAGGTTCATTTTGAATATGTTGAAGCATTTTTTTATTCATTGGAGGTTGAGGGATGATATTCCCATTAACATCTCTAAGAGGAGGAGAGATTTGGATTTGGTTCAAACTTAATGACTTGAGGTTGTTGACTAATCATGTTTCATAAATTTTGTTGCATGTTCATCAATTGATATTGATTGGTTGTTTACGTGATGTTCATTTGTTGTATGACTTATGTAAGAATTTGAGTTGTATTAATAGGTGAATTTAAAAGTGGGGCATTAATGTTGGTAGGAAAATGATTATTTGTGTTGGCAATAGGAGGATTATTTTTAGGTGGATGATTCCCAAAATTGGTATTGGGAAGAGGATTACAATTAAGGGGCTCAACTACATTACATTGTGTAGTGATTGGTTTTGGTTTAGGAGAAGAGGAAGGAAGAAAGTGGATACTTTCATCTGAAGTAATGAAATAAGTGACATTACTATCCAAATCCTTATTTATGTAATGTTATAGACTAAGATAAGGTTAAAAATATGCCATCATGATGAAATAAGACTAGATAACCACACAAGGGGAACAAAAATAGATATAAAATAGTACAAGGTTAATTAGGTCGATCTTGTACAGAAAATAGAGGCTAAAAAGGGTCTAAAAATGGTACAAGATCAAATAGGTTGATCCTATACAACAAAAAAAGACTAAAAAAGGTATATAAATAGTACGAGGTCAATTGGGTTTATTGGGTTTAATGGATAGATGCTAAAAAAGGTTTGTAGATAGTATAGCGTCGATTGGGTCAACCCTGTACAGTGAATAGAGGCTAAAAATAGGTAGATTCCTTATTTTGTATATATCTTTATTTCTACTCATCCATTTTTCAAACCGTAAAATGCATTGGATTCATAATGGTGTATATAATACAAATAGGGAAGATAATAAAATTTATAGCAATTTTTTAATAATATAATTTTAAAATTAATGTAAATAAGTAAGTGTTAAAAGGAAATAAATATTCAATTATATCAACACTGGCCAATCCAATTGAGGTACATAAAGCAAAACCTTACACTAGTGTTGGATAATGCAAGTTTTTTCATAAAAAATGATCAAAGAGTAAGCAATCAACTTGAAAAGTAAATATAACTAATTGGTCAACCTAATTTTTATTTATATTATCAATAATTATTTTAATTGTGATGGTAAATTGGTTGTAATCAAGGTACTATATATCAATCTAGAGATGGTTTTAAGTAGTTTAAGATGAAAAGGAATGTAGTGGAAATGATAAAAGATTGGTATTGGGGCATACCCCCTCACTTCACACACCATAATGATAAGGGTATTGGATTATATCCATAATATACCATTAACCATGATTTATACTTGGCCAAAGGATCAAGTTGGCTTTCCATCAAGTCGGCTTTCCCCTTGGTGATGAAATCCAAGTAGGTTATCCTAGGGTAGACAAAATGTTAAAGTGCTTATTTATGTTATGTGATTTGGTCATGTGTGCATAAAATATATATAGTGAAATTAAGTGATTAATTAAAAATACCATAATTAAACTATGTGAGCTATTCTAAGCATTCAAGCAACAAGAAAAGAATTGTGTGAGATAATTACTAATAGATATGAGGTTAAGTCTAACTTAAATAAGGTATAGTGTGGACACTATATACACAAAATATATAATAGGGTCAATAAGTTTGAACGTATACTATGGAATCAAGGTCTGAAAATGAATTGGGTTGATAGGGTCAATCCAGTTATTTTAGACAACACACAAAACATAGAACTAGATCGGTAGGGTCAATCCCATTGACTGTGTAAAGGTAATTTTGAAGACTACAAACTATGAAAATAAACACAAAAAATAAATAAATAGAGAGGTATAAAGGAACCTTGGTGGATTAGAGATGTAATAAAGGAATATTATTGATGAAGAACCTTGAATTATTCTTGAAAAACCTACAAACTAGGTCAATATGATCGATCAAGCTGTACAAGAACTTGTTGCAGAGTGTTGAAACTATAAGGGGTCAATTGGGTCGACCTAGCAGGCTGAAATGGATGTTTGAAAGGCTAGAAACCTATATTGGGTTAACTAGGTTGATCCAATTTCCTATTCTTGGAAACCTGCACACAAAAAAAAAAGTTGGGTTGATAGAATCAATCCAATATGTCAAAATATATGACAAAAATGATGATCAAAAGATTTAACTAAAGTGAAATAAATATTGAAAGGGCTAGTTTCATGTCAGGTTCACCATAATGTAATATGAAGGTGAAGACAAAGTGAATACTAATAATAATAAGAAAATTTAAAAAAATGGAAACGTGAAGATAATCTAACCAGTGGTGGGATAGGATTCACATCTTGTTCACAAAAAATGTATGTAATTAGATATGCATCATGTCTATAAATCAATCCTAGCTCAGAGAAGGTAGAGCAGACCTACATTTATGATTAGGGATACACTTGCTAAGTAGGAGCATGACCAATATAGGGATTTGTTAGACCTAATTAGGGGATCACTTGTCACAACATATCATGCTAGGAAGGGTTCCAAAGGCTACAGTTTAAAACAATCACACAATAAACCTAATGGAGTCCTAAAACATAAAACATTCACTTATTATAATTACAAAAAAGTAAATGTAATATAGTGCACACCAAATATTGTAGCACAAAGTCGGGGTTAAAATAATAAAACAACTAAACTAAACATATATTAAAAGACATATAATCACATCAATGTTTATGGAATCCTAATACATGGGAAAACAAAACAAATGCATTATCTATCTACTCTTAAAAAGGAGAAATAAAGTTAAGAATACTTACCTTTGAAGACAAACCCACCGAGCCTCAATCTCTCCCTTGGCTAAGGTTCTTCACAAGAGATTATTGTGGTATTTAAGGATAATGAAGATAAATTATCTCTAAGCTACACAACCTATCTAAACATCCAAAATACTTCTCCACAAGACAAGATCTATATCTACAAAGAAAGTATTGAACCCTAAGCTTTATTCCTCAAGTAGAATGTTCAATAAGTAGATGTTCCTTCACACTTATTCACTATTAATTATTCTCATATGAAATGATGGGAAATGAACTTGTATATATAGGTAGATCTTTCCCTTAATCCTCTTGGAAATGTCAACTGTATAGGGTTGAACTAGTTGACCCAGTGTGTTTTTGGGGACAACTCACTAGGTTTGAGTTAGGTCGGATGAAAGGATAAAAAGCTAAGAAAGTGAAAAATAGCCCTAAACTATATTGGGTTAACCTAGTCAACCTAGTAAAACTGACTGACCAAAAGGGAGTTAAGTCAATAAAAGGAGCGATGAAAAGAGGAAAAGACTGGAATAGGTAAGATTGAGGAGAATAAGCTTAGGGTAAATGGTTTTAGGAGAAAAGTGTGTAGATAAAAAGTGGAAAAAGGGACAAAAATATTATGAAGCACTAATGTTCTGCCCACCCCTTTCCCATTGCATCCCTTAAGGCATGCACTTAGAGAGATTGAGACTCAATAGGTTCTTAATAGATATAAAGTGTTAGTAATCAATAAAAGTTTGAAAATATTATGTGTATACACTCTTAACCTGATTTGATTTGTCACATTCTTTCTCTAAATTTCTCGTCTTAAAAATGATCTTCTCATGCTAATCCTTTATATAAACCAACTCTACCTTCATTTGCTTACATTCTTTTTCTTTTGACCTTAAACTTGTATTGGCAATCTCCACATGTTCCTTAAGACCTTGAATAGTCAATTTATAATATTTGACTATTTCACTTATTCTCTAAAACTTGGTTTGAAGATGACTCACCTTATTTTCATGTTCCATGAAATACTTTACTTGTTATATAAGGTTCATAACTATTGACCTCAACTCTTTATTCTCTTTCCTCAATTGCTTAGCCATCTTATGCTACTTAAGATCACCTCTAAGTTGTTAAGCTTCCTCCAAAAGACCTGATCTAATACTAATTATTAGAAATAGCTATTGAGAGGGTGGTGGGATGAATCAATAGACAACAATTTATATTCAATTCCATTTAATTCAATCATACATCAAATTTATCTTTCAACAACAACATTAAAGCACATACATACAAATCATGAAACAATATCATACATCATATAAACACAAGAGATATGTGAAAAAACCTCTTGGGGAATAAAACCCACTAAACCATGCACATAAAATAGTATACTATAATGAGAAGATCCAATCTATACCAACACCAACTGATTAAGGAACATCCACCCCTCAATATAGTCAAGCACCCACTTGACCTTTAGCTAGTTTCAACTAGAAAGGAGGCTACAACACCATAGACAACCAAGAACAAAATCAAATACCTTGATACCAATGTCCACCTTTAATATAATGTTTTAAAAATCTAATTATTGAATCCTTTGGCTTACACCCTTCACCCTTCAATCTCTCTCAAATAGCCTCTAGGACTTACTCACTAAATATGCCTCTTCTTCTAGGCTCATTAGGTATGATGACCTATGTATTACCTACACCAACTTAATCAGATAAACATGATTAATCATCTTCACCATATGATGGTCCTCTCTAACCTATTCCTTATCTTTCAAAGGTTATCTTTTTCGGTTAGATCCACATCTATTCAACTAGCCCAAATAGACCAATTAGGTCGTATAATTATACCACTCTCTTGATCTAAGCTATCTTGGTTGGCTAGGATAATTTACACACTTGAATCATAATCAAAATTTGTTCATACACATGTTACATTTGAAAATCACACACTTCATAGGCTGGCCATAGTCCATTGATACCAATTTCACTATTAGGCCTAATGGAGACCTAAAGGAATTAGCCCTTCAAATCCACACGTTACACTTACAACCTCTTGGACCACCTTAAGATTCTACCAACTTTTAAAACACATTAAAAATGCCTCAAATATACCTTATATTTCCACCACATAGGTCCATGTCACTTAGAACTCAAACTCACACCTTGTACCTAGAAATTAGATCTCCTCATTCTTTAGGCCTTCATAAAAAGAAAACACTATCTTCTAGAACTGAAGAATACTATCAATTTTATCAAATAAACACCAAAAAAATTACATGGATTAATCCTTCAAGACCTATGAAACACTTTCATGTGCCTTATACACTCTAACATAGGTCAAAACACTTCAAGAATCCTTCTTTAAAAACACTACTAGAGCTGCTTCAACTACAAAAAACTCAATCAAGGATATTGAACATATAATCATATTTTTTATATTCAACCATGACCACAAATCACATGTGTGGACACTATATGACCTCAAAAAAATTTCCATGTCCATTGGACATATTTTCATAAACTCTAAGTACTCAAATCACCTCTCTCAAAATAACGTCTTAAACTACCTATGGGAAAACCAAACATCCAATGACTTCTCATGAAAACTTATATAATAACTTCAAACTCATATTACTCTTCAAATATTCTCAAACAAACTCCAATTTAATCTTTCAAAAAGACCACTTAAACTACCTATAGATACCAATAGTAAAATCAAATAGTTGTTCTTATCTATCACCTAAAATGATGTTTTCATGACATATAATCCACATGGATATGTCTTATGATTATTATATATCAACCTAAAATATTTATTTATTTTATTCTAGAAACATTCATTGGTATAACAAGCTAAATCCTCAAACTCTTTCTCACAGTCTTCACTACTAAAATAAACTACTTTGAAATCACTAATTTACCTATATATGATTAACATTACCTATTACCAATCAAGGTAACATAAGGAATAAGTATTAAATAAATCCCCAAATAATTTTATCCATTCCTACTCACTTATAACTCTTCCCTAAACATGTATTCACTTGAATGGATTTTTCTCACTATTTTCACTATCTGCAGATTTAACGATAGGACAAAGTGATTGACCAAAATGATTGACATAGTGATTATTTCATAACAAACCAAATCCATGAACTTCATGAATAATTATTTTCCTTTAATCTCCATCAACTTGCATGTGTTGATCTAAATAACTATGCCTATGGTACCAAATTCTCTAGAAATAAGCATACTTATGTACCTTCTACTCACTACCCTAACACATGAATGCCATTGAGAGATGCCTAGAGGAGTATTATATACCATATAATAGTCAAAATTAGTCAACCAATCCATTTTGGGTCCTTTCTAGCAAGTTATTTCCAATCATTCCACTGTGAGGGTTTATAAAGGGTTTTAACCATTTTACATTCTTAACAAATGTTCATAAAGCTTTGTACCTAAACCATTGTAAAAGACATGGAAAAAATTCTTATCCATGTGCCACTTATCCCAAAAGGCTTATGTCACCATGTCAAGTATATGTGTGCCAATGAGTAACTCAACTTCCTTCTCATGCTTGGAAACCTTCATTCTACATACATAGGAAACATTATAATGTTATTTCTTACTTTTTATTTATCCTCAAGACATGAAACTTGGTCAACACATTTGAACTAAGATATCACACCTCATTTAATTATTATATGATTTCTACCATCCTTATTATTTATATCCTCAACCAACTCAACACACTAGGTTACCAAGCCTATGCAACTATACAAGGCTATCTAACCTATGCCTATGCAACTATACAAGGCTATCTAACCTATGCCTATGCCATTGTTCTCATACTTGTCTTCTCCCCTTGAACTAAAATAACACCAACATGCTAGAAGAAACATGAGAAACCTAAAAAAAACTCACTTAAGCTCATATGTGTCCAACCCTAATCAACATGCCTCATTATGACACCTACAACTTCTTTATTACATGCACCAACACTTTCACAACTTCAAGCTCAAACACATCCCTACATTAATGACATCACCGCTTTTCATTACCTTTGACATAAATGTACACATGATATCATACTTTGACATTAATGACAACACACTCTCTAATATTTTCCCTTCCTTATTAGATATGATGATGTTTTAGAGGATAATTATGATGAAGTATAATCATTTAAGTAGTTTAATAGGAACAATTACAATCTAAGGAACTTTTTAGCCTCTCACCACTTCTACTCCTCTTAATAATACAATTATTCCCCTAAATCCTAATGTTGATAATAATCATCCTTTCTAAAAATGGAATGATCATCTTGATCATTAAGAAGAATATATCAAGGAAGGATATAATATTATTGAGGATACAAAAAAGGTTGAGGCTAATATAACTCTCCTTGAACTGGCACAAATCATAGAATAGAAGGAACTCTTATGGAAGTTTATCAAAAGAAAGTCTATTAATAAAAAATCCAAGATGATGAATACAAATGTCATATATAAAATCAATCCTGAGGTCTCACCTTTCTTGCCAACAATCCAAGCATTTAGTAAAAATATATACACTATTTGGTGGATTCTGGAGTTTTAGACACTGTGATACCAACATCTATTTACAAAAATCTTGGATTAACCCCATTTAAATCCAAGAGGAATATTTCATATCTAGATAAAATAATGGTACCTATTATAGGATAACTTAATGATGTATGCATCTAGGTTGCATCATAACCTCATGTGCAGATGACTATTGACATACTAGTAGTATATATTCCTGAAGGGTATGGGATAATGTTGAGTAGAGATTTGTCAAAGACACTCAATGGATATCTTTTCATAGACTTATGTCATATTTAGATACCATGAAGAGGAATTTCCAACCAAATTAGAATATATTAGGAGCTAAGGATGGAGTACCCTATTGTATAGAATAATAATACTAATAAAGAAGTAAGTTACAAATATCCTAGTCTTAGAACATATACATTTATTACAAAACATGAAGTGCAGGGACCTTCCTAATTATGGGCCCTTCATTTTGATGGAGAAATATCCAAACAAAGATTAGGTTTTGGTATTAAGTTGGTCAATCCATAATGGAATAATTACCTCACAACATATAGCCTCCAATTTTTATTCACCAATAATAGAGCAGAGTATGAAGCCATAATTTTAGGATTGTAGTTTGTTCTCAAGAACAACATCAAGGAAGTGATAATATATGGAGACTTAGAATTAGTGATCAACTAGGTCTATAATAAGTACCAATGAAATATATTATAGTTAAATATATACAACCATAAATCCTAGTATTTAATTAAGTCATTTAAGGATTTCAACATAGTGGCCATTCCAAGAGAATAAAATAAAGATGCTGACTCACTAGCTGCTTCAATAGTAAATTCAACACCCCTATAGGAGTCAAAAGCTTAGAAGGTCTCTATTTATTTGGTACCTTATTCATTAGTACTATAAAAAATTTATAATCTTAAATATTTTGATGATGATCAATAGAGAATCCATTTTTTTATCAATTTTGGACAATTCAAATCCCAAATAATTGATGATGAGGAAATAAACCATTTATGCCATGAGGAATTGGGTGAAGAAAAGATCATCTAACTAAAATAAAATTTCCTCCCACTAGGGATGGTTGAATTGGAAATATAATTTGACATGGATCCCCAAATCCAACATCAAAGGCAACCTCAGGCTAATGAGTTTGAGTTCAACTTAGAAAATTTGGGTGATGAAATAAACTTACATCTTGTCAATATTGGTTTAAGTTGCACTCTAAAAAAAAAACAAAGGGTCAATGACATGATAATTAGATATAAAGACATAATTTCAAGGATGTATCATGATTTGAGGATATTTAATCCTAGGGTCATCACCCATATAGTCCCACTCAATTCATAGCATAAGCCATTGATTTAGAGATAAAGACTAGATAATATTATTCTATAAAAATTGATCTAGGAGGTAGAGAAGTTGCCAGGATGGTATTTTCTATTAGGCATTCAACTTGGGTGGATGATATAGTTATAGTAATAAAAAAATGGTGAAATTAGGATGTATGTCAATTTTAAGAACCTTAACAAATATTTTGAGAAAGATAACTATCTTATGCCCTCATTGGATGAGGTGATCTAGATAATGTGCAGTTTTTGAATAATGTCTTTATTGGATGGATTTTTAGGATATAATCAAGTGTTGGTTAAATCAGAGGATAGAATGAAAACTTCATTCACCATAAAGTGGAGAACTTATTTATATAATCAAATGTCATTTATACTAATCAACACAAGAGCTACTTTTCAAATAGTCATGGATCTTGCATTCCAAGGGCTAATAGGTAAATGCATAATAATATAGATGGATGACATCATTATTTTATCAAAAAATAGGATTGATCACAAAGACCATCTCCAATCCATCTTTGAATGATGCAATAAATTTGGTATCTCACTAAACTCTGAATTGATAGGCCATATTATCACTAAATATGGGATTACCATTGACCTAGACAGAGTTAAAAGAATTTCCAAAATAATTTTTTAAAATAGAAAAAGGGTGGTTAAATTCTTATTTGGGAAGATTGATTTCATAATAAAATTTATATCAAGATTTTTATAAATTTTCAAACTTCTAAATTCAATGCTTAAACAAGACACCATAGTGGAATGGACACGTCAAGCCAAAAAGTATTTCTAAGGCATTACAAATGCTATATCATAGGCCCCATTATTGGTAAGCCTATATTTCACTAAGTAATTATTATTTTAATCATTCACTTTGGAACATATAATCACTTATGTACTCACATAAAATAACTAAGAGAGTGAACATCGTATCTTTTTCATGAGCATGAACTTGAAATACATAGAGATTAAATATTTATTGATTGACAAGAAAATATTTTCCCTTGTCAAATTGGTAAATAAGTTATGACACTAAATTCTTAGGAACAAAACCATTACTATTGTACCAGACCCTACTACCAAACTTACATTGGGACAAAATGAGTTGGGATAGCATAAGGGTAAATAGATGGAAAGATTTCAAGATTTTGACATTAAGATCAAACTTGCCAAGACCATTAGAGGAAAAAGTATTATTCAATTGATTATTGACCTAGACCCACATATCACTATTGAAGAAGTTTGTGAAACACATTTTTTCCAAAGAGAATGGTATTCATATATCATTCAATTACTACTTACTAGAACATGTCCCCAAGAACTCAAAAGATAATAAAAGAGAGACTTGAGGCTCAAAGTTGATCATTATATGATTAAGAAGGGAATTATATATAGGAATAACTATGAAGGCATATATTTGAGATATGTATGACATGATGAATCCTAGGAGATTATATAAAACCTACATCAAAATATTGGCAGTGGCCATCCATATGAGATTACTACAACCCATAGAATCCTCAAAATGGGTTATTATTGGCCAATATTATTCAAGGATGCTCACTCCCATGTGAGGATATGCTATAAATGCCAAGTTTTGGTAAAAAGAGTGGTGCATGCAATAATTCCACTACATCTTGTGATCTAGGATACATTGTTTTCCCAATGGGGATTATATTTCATTGATGGTATCAACTCAAACTATTTAACTAGGCACAAATTCATGCTCACGACTATAGATTATTTCACCAAATGGAATAAATAAGTAACCACAAAGAATTCAAGAGCATAATATGTGATCAATTTCCTCAAGGAGTGAATCAAAACTAAGTTTGGTATTCCTATTTCATTAGTTTATGTCAATGGGCCAATCTTCCAATTAACTAAATTTACAAAATGGGTCCATGATAATTATATTACCATTAGATCATCTTCCTATCACTACCCACAATGGAATGGATCGGATGAATCAAATAACAAGAACCTCATTGATTCTATCAATAAATCAACTATGGATAAACCTAGAGAGTGACATCTCTTATTAAAATATGTGATTTGGACACATCAAACTTGGTATAAGAAGGCTCTTAAAGCCTCACCATATCTGCTAGTCAGTGAAAATCATATCTCTAAGATTTTGGGTAATAATGATTTTTTTTAGGGACCTCTACGGTAATGAATTGACATATATTGATCAATGGATAGTTTTTGAAGTACTATTTCATACCCACTCCACCTAAAGATGTATCTAAGTAAAAAAAGGCATCATAGTAGAGGTAGGGGTAGGATAGATATGATTTATTTTTTAGTTTATTTATTTTAGTCATTTGTTTTTATTAGAGTATTTCATGCTTTCTAGATTAATCATTCTCATTTTATACATATTACTTTTCTTATTATAGTCTCCCACTTTTTTTAGGTAGTTTACTACTTTTTAGGATAGTTTTCCTTTTGATTTAATGGTATTTTGACTCATTACTCTTAGTATAACCAAACAAAAACTTATTTGAGTGGTGTCTTAAATTAGGGTACATAACAGTACATGATATCCAATGATCTACTTGAGATCTATGTCATCATTGATACTCATGGTTGCCTTAGTGTTGGTGACCCTAGTCTGAATCTCACCACTAAACTAATCTAGTTTGTCTATGTGATGTTGAGCTTGGAAAATAATGAAGGAACTATACAAAAGTTGACTCTACTAGTTGATAATGTAATCATGCATGCTAAACCAAACATTAAGCAACTCTTAAAGTGACATGTCATTCTCATCTATAGATTTAGTATGAATACCCATTGTTACCTTAGTAGTTGTGGCCATGGTGAATTTTTCACTACAATTAGATAAAGAATCATCTAATTGCTACTTCCAATCCATCAAGTTATGCACAACCTATTTTGATTTTAATATAATAGTGTCTAACATGCTTTGATACTCTTCTAGTAAAGTTATGAGGGTTACAAATTTTGTCTTCACACCATGGCCCAATGTGCTAACTACACAAAGTTTTTGGGTTATGCACTAGTCCTTGGTTAACTCAAAGACTAGATTCTTGATTTTGCATTGGTCAGACATGACCTGGTCCCTAATTGTTCAAGTGACCAACTCTAGGTAGGTGTCCTAGTTGAGTTTAGTAGCTTCATGGAGGTGAGCTTTCAACTTAACATTCTTTAACTTAGATTAATCCCTTTCCTACTCAAAAGAGGTGTCCTTATGCATAATGGACTCCTAAAATACAATTTTTCCCTCAATTTATTTCTTTAATGGGAGCTTGGAGATATTTAGTGATGATTTATGATTGAAAGGGAGTGATACCAATGTGATTATAGTCATTGAAGGGTCTATTCATGGAATTTTAACAAGTGGGAGAAAAAAGGTGGTTCATCAAACACCAACAGTCAGGATGTCCCAAAGATAAACTCTTCCCAGGGGTAATTTTGGGAGTTTAGGACCTATTGTATTTGAAAATGGTGCTTCTTCCTATTCTAGTTATGTTTATTCTAATTTTAGTTTCTTAGGTTCTTATTAGTGCTACACCATGGCCTTTATTTCTGGCTTGAGTTACTGTGCAACATATTCAACTTGCTTTCTTATAACTTCTTCCGCCTCCTCTACTTTCTTATTCATCTCTTCCTACACACCTTGTTACTTGGCTTGTTCTTCCTCTTCTTGTAAATTTTGAACATAATCTTCTTATTATTTCTTTTGATCTGATAGGGTCATAGCCTTATCTTATTCATTTTAAGCCTTATTCCTATGTTTGTGCTTGCATCTATGCCTGTTATTGTGTTTATGCATGTTATTGATGTAGGGATTCATCTTATTCTTCTTTTTTATTCTATTCCACTTCCAAATCTTGATATTATGTGTGTGTGGAATCATCAATGGCTTGATTTACCTACATAACTACATATTATCTTTCTTTATTATTCTTCTTCTTCTTTTTCTACTGCTACTACTACTTTAGCCTTAGTAGTGATCTCAACATCTTTATCCTTTTGCACTTGTACCTCATGTGATTTTTTAGCTGAATTTACATCTTCCTATTCCTTATTTGATACTTCATTGGCTTTATATTGGTCAACCTCTATATCCTTAGCCTTTTTTATGGCCTTGACTTATTTGGCTTGGTGACTTGCTTGTTTTTGTTGCTATTGAGCCTGCTCCTTTTCATGTTTCTTCTCCTCATTTTTTTACTTGCTGTTATGCTACATGAGATTATTTTTACCTTGATTCATTTTGTTCTTATATTTTGGGTTTATTAGGTGTGATATCTTCAAAATCCTAAGCTTGTGGTGTTGGTAGTGAATTAACTAGCTAGACCACTGAGCTAAAAATTTGGGCTTTCATACATCCCAAGGTGACAAATCAACATTTTGGTGGTGGTGAAGTGGAGGATGGAGTAGGCTATGCTTATTTTGAAATTTTTGGTTTACCAAATGTGCATTCTTCAAGTGACTTAGGTGGGATTTTTTGAAAAGGCACAAAAATATCCTTAGCTATGAAGGTAGTAGAAGATTGAGGCTATAAAAATTCAATCCTTCTCTATAGTTTCTCTACTTATTATCACACATTATCAATAATTATAGATGTATGGAATGATGGTATGTCAACCCACATATTTGGAGGAACCTATTTATGCACTTAGACTATGCACATAACCTTATAAAAGAAGAATTCCTTCTCCTCTTCTCTATCATAGAATTCTCTAGCCATGTCAACAATCATTACCTAGTAGACTTATTTTTCATCCATCCCCATCTATAGCAGCTCACATGATATTATGATATAGGGAACCTTGGGATCATCTAACTAGGTCACTATTCTCCTTGTCTTATGCTTCAATGGATGAGATGTAGATTACTGATCAGTGGAAAGCTTGTGCTTTCCCTTCTATGGCTATCAATTAGTGGCTTATTTTGGGTAATAAACTACATGGATGGTTGTGATAGGTGGTATGGCATGTAGTGTTTTTGCATGCATAGATACAAAGGCTTTATGTTTAGTGACTTTGGCCTACACAATGGTCATAATGATGAAGAACGGAAGATTTGTAAAGGTAAACCTTGATAAGTCTTGAATGTTTATGAATATAACTCTTGGAAATAAGGTGATAGTTACATGTTATTCTAAATATTGCATTACATATGGTGACACTCAAGGATTTGTGGTGATCAACTCTAGGTACTCTTCCTACCATGATTTAAATTTTAATTCATTTGATAGGGATTGATGCTTAGGTGTTCATATGAGGTTGGGGAATTATTGTACTAGATAATAATTAGTGTTAGGGTACACCTCTCCCTTTGAGGACTTTCATTGTGTAAATCAAAGGATAAATATGAAGAATTGGACTAGAATGTTTTCTTATGTGATGTATGACACTTGTCAATATTTGTGAGTAGCTCTTAAACAAAGTTCTAGCTAGTTGAATTGATTGTTCTAGTAGATCATGTAGTGGGTTATGCCCATGAATCCTTTTAGAATTTATTTCATAAACTTAGTCATCTACCAAAACTTCCTTGTGAGTCATTCGATGAGGATGTGTAATAGCTCATCATGAATTTACTCAATTTGGATCCCTATAGATCCCCAAACATATAAATATTTGACCTCTTGTAGAATAGGTAGTATTCTCATCTTATATAAATCCTAGGTTCTCCTCGCACATGCATGCCCAAAGCTCAAGCCATGGACTCTATGTTGATGATAATGTTGATGTCCAAGCCAAGGTATATATTGCCATCATTATATCAACCAAACATGACTTGTACAATCTACCCCAAGTTTCTAAAATTTGGCATCCAAAGTAGGCACTTGACATCTATGTTGTGGAAGTGGTGGGGGAATGTGAGAGCGAGTGGTTACACAACATCAATGGGGTTTGAGTGAAATAAATTCTATTCTACTACTTGAAAGAAGTCAAAGGGATATAGATCATTTAGTTTTATCTACCTTAGAGCCATATCAATGTCCATTACTTATTTTTATGTGTCTGTCAGACCCTTGATGAGATCTAAAGTATCCATGACTGTTGAAGTGATAAAATTGTAATGTTATTGGCTCTTTATGAAATAAAACTAGCTCATTTCTTTGAAATTTTAAGATACAAAAATATGTGCAAAGATGAAATGTAGACTTATTTTTGTGAGTTTATGCCTTTATATATTTTGTACCTATTGGTTTCTACATAGATTTCATGTTTAACTACCCATTCATCATGAATGCAATGGTTGATGTGAAAAATCTTATTCAATATAGCAATTAAGATAATTAGTCATTGGTACATGTATGAAGATACATAATTATGTTCTTTATTATCTATATGGGAGTACAAATACATCACTATGAAGATGTTGATAGGCTACTAATTTATTGAAGATTAAATCAATCAAACCTTGGATTTGGCATTAACTTCTTGGGGATGACTATTATACGGTGAAGATATTGTTGATGTGACTTATCCATACCTTTCCCAAACTTAATTACTTTCTTTCACTCTTTCTAACATCCATGATTGTGTACGTAAATTATCATATGCATGGTTGGTGAATGCTATACTTGGTATCTTGGTTTTTGAATGGAAGTGAAGAGATCATCTACAAACACCCATAGATAGAAAAATAAACACACAATAAACATACAAAAATGAGAAATCCTAATCTAATCAATGTTACTCAACACCCACTCACTTAGCAAAATGAGATCAATTAAGACTATTGGTGGTAGGGCTTAAATCTATAGCCATTCACCCACCCTAGAAAAATATTTCCCTAAATATCTCTCAAAATAATGGTTCCTTACTATGATATTTCATGTATAACATAAGGCCCTTTCCATCGAATCTATAATTTGATTGAAAATGATTAGAAATGACTATCATATAATAAAACTAATTTATCTTTATGAAATTCTTTATGGAACATATTCCTATCATGCCATGTTTTTTGGATCTAATTATGAACTTCCTACATCTATGATGCTCTGTATCAGTATTCATCTATTCTATTTAATTCAATAAGTTTGTTAGTGAGAGAATCATAATCTCCTAGCTTCATGACCATTGTAATGCATAGACTAGGTACCAAATATTCTATTGACATAACTATTTCAAGCCTATAAATTAATTGAAATAGATTAAAGCCTATAGCTCTCTTATAGTATGTGTGATATGACCACACATTTCTAGGAATGAAATATTCCCAATCATCTCTCTTGACATCATATATTTCTGTCAAAATTTTATCCAAGACTTTATTATAATCCTCAGCTTTTCCATTATCTTTAAAATGATACACATTACTTTTATGATGATAAATCTTGAATTCTTTAGTAAGCACCTTGATTTTTTTGTTCAAGAAGTGTGTCCCTTGATCACTAACAAGCTTGATGGGGCATCATAAACTTGTAATAATGTTCTCATAGAGAAAATTTATTACATCCTTCATACCAAATATGGGTGTTACAATAGCTTCAACCCATTTGGTAAATTAGTCAATCATAGTGATAATATACCTTGCTTTATTATGTTTACTCGATGGATGTATAGGTCTAACAAAATCAATGCCCCATTATTTAAAAGGTTGTTCCACTAACAAAGTCTGTAAAGATATTTCATCTCTTTGTAGTGGTTTACCCATGCATTGACATACATCACAATGTTGTACTACTCTATGTGCATCCTAAAAAAGATTCAACCACCATAACTCACTCTATAAAAACTTATTTGCAGTAGCTTCTCCAAAAAAAATCATCATACTATTCCTTGGTGTCCCTCCTATAAGAGTTAAGGTCATTCATGTCCTAAAACTACCCCTATGTACTACATCCTTCCCTAAATGAGGAAAAACCCTATTAATGATGGTATATAGCAAAGCTCTAGTGTTAAACTAATTCTTATCCCTTTCTCAATAGTGTGCAGGGAATACTCATTTTTCAAGGAAGTTGGCAATTGCTTCTAATTTTTTAAAGATCACAAAAATGAGAAATAGATGATCATCAGGGAAATCTTCTTGTAATTCTTTTGGTTCTTTTCTATTGGGAATACGATTGAGATGATATGGTCCCACATTTTCTCTACCTGACTTGATGTTAATATAAAATTAGAATTCTTGAAATAGTATCAACCACCTAGAGATGTATCCTCCCAACATCAACTTAGTGATTAGGTAGTGTAGAGCTTGATGATCCATAAAAAAATCAAATTGTGTCATAAAAATAGTGTCAAAATTTCTATAGTGAGAACACTATAGCTAGTGCTTCTCTTTTAGTTGTCATGTAGTTCTTTTCTATATCAAACAAATTTCAACTTGGAAAATAAATGGGGTAATCCAGTCCACCATCTCTTATTTATGTAAATAAAACACCAATGATGATACCTAAAGCATCAATGTACACATGAAAGGGATTATTCCAATCTAAAAAGACAAGGATAGGCACAATGACCAATCTCTACTTTAGTTCAATAAAGGCTGCTTGACATTCTAAAGTCCAAAGAAACTTTCCACTTTTATGTATTAAGTATTATTTACACATATAAATTTGGCCACCAATGGCTTCACATCTGACTTTAGACCAATTCTTGACAATCATTGAATATCTAGCCCAATAATTTTTATTAGTCTCGAATTTGGCTTCATAACCTTGCATTAAATCAATTTGACCTATTAAATAAGGTAAATACACATATTGAATTAATCAAAATCAAACAAATGACTAAATATTTTTAAAAAAAATAACTTGGACACCCTAATTAAAAGCAATTAGCAAGTTAAATCAGTTTCAAATCCTAATTGCGTTCACCTATGAGCTAATAAATCAATTACTAAAAATGAAATTCAAGAGAATCTTACCTTTGTGAATTGTCACTTTTGGAAAATATCTAAAATAATATCCTAAGAATATGTGAAACTCAACCAAAGTTAATAAACTCAACCATGGTTGTCAGTTGTCACTTTTGAAAAATATCTAAAAGAATATCTTAGGAATATGCCAAACTTAATCAAAGTTAATAAACTCAACCATGGCCAGATTTAACCCATTCCAAGAGATTTGAAAGTCTATAAAATTAATTCTAGAGCTCTTCATTTTGGGAGCTCAATCCAATTAGAGTTATACTGTAGGAATAGATTCATGAAGTTAAAAGCCTAGTGTTATAATGTTGAAATTTAGCCAAGCTATATCAATCAAGCCAAACATTTAATAATGGTGTATAGAGAAGATGATGTTATCCATATGTCATTGATGAAGACTTATTATGCATAAAATAAGAAAGACAATGAATAAATCATTTGAATCTCTCAAGAAAGGTAAATATTATTGTTCTTTACATTTTATTTGGGTTTTCAATTGTTGTTTGTTCATTAAGCTCCCCCTAAGATCTAGGCTTTAAAATGTTATTATGTTAGTGTGTTGATTTCATGGTTTTATGGAATAACACTTGGTCTAACCTCCTCTCTTTTTCAAATTCATTTATCACAAATGGCATGCTCGGTGGGACTATCTACATGATTGTGAAACCCATAAATTTCTTTGTATTCATAGTTTTAATTATTTTTTTTGTTATTTTTTCTTTGTTAGAGTACAAATGACCCATAAAGAATTAATAAATTTTTATTTACATAATTTTTTTTTTAATTTTTTTATTAATATATATAAATATTTTATTGATATTCTATAAAAAATTTAAAATTCATATCTTTATATTTTATAACTCTTTTAATGACTGTCACTTTCTATTTTTTAATCTTCTAGTAAAAATAGTTAGTACAGAGCTAATAATTTTTTTTGTTATTCACTAGTTTGACTTGAATTTTTTTATATAGATGCAACCTAAACCTAAAAATCACCTCCAAAAAATTCATGAAAAAATATTTATATTTTAAATGTTATGGCTAAATTATTGACTATAGTTTTTTATGATTTTTGTGTTCGGTTTTCTTTTTTTACCTTCTAACTTGTTTGCATGTTTCATAGGTTTATTTTATTTTTTTTAAGTTTTGTTCTGAGTTTTTATTGATATTTTTTCTATCATTTTCCTAAACTAACATGTTTTATTTTTTGAGGTTTTGCCTTCAGGTTGATAGATTTATCCCTTCAAAATTGCTTGCCTCATTTGATAAATAAGATTCAAGGCTAAACAAAGTTCTGACCATTTATTTGCAGAACCTATTTTTAGAAAACCATTTCAATCTAAATTAGTATTTTCACACTTCATTTGGATATCTAAAAAAAACTATGAATCCTTCATTTTGGTGTTTAAAGAAACTTTTTAGGGTGTTTTATTGGTTAAGTTTTTGTGGTTTCTTTCAAAGTTCACAACTTAAAGCCAAGGGGCTAAAATAATGCCACCACACATTTTTTTTAGTGATATAGAATTGAATACACTTGAAAACAAATTTTAAGTTATTTTCATTATTTGTTTAGTCTAATAATTTTTGATTAAATAGGGAGTTGTGCATGTATGCTCTCCCATCCATCTCCTTTAGGGAACTTTTGGGATCAAAAGCACCAACTTATTTTTGGGTGGTTTGAAATTATTTTCATTTGCACTTCTTAAATCTAAGGGGCTAGTAATGAATATAATCAAACAATTTTAATTTATTTCAATGAAATTAACTTCACTTCAATTATTTGCAAACTTACTTGTTGATTTTGTGTTTTTGTGAAAAGAGACGTGTGTGTATGCTCTCCCATTCATCTCCTTTAGGGAACTTTTGAGATCAAAATTTCCATCTCATCACACTTTGATCCTAGTTCAAGGCATGGAAATAATGTCATTTAAATACTTTCCTAAAAACTTTTAATAGTATTGGGTGATCTTAAAGTGACCATAAAGTCTTTCTATTATGTCATTTATTTCATGCATCTTGGCTTGTGAGGGGGACTTCATTACCTTCCATGAGTTATTTATGGAAGTTTTGACCCAAGGTTTCATCTCCCAACATCAACTTTATCAACCCCACTAGGATAAGAGGTTTGAGTGGTTAAACCACCTTTTAGTGTTGGGGTTAAGTAATGAGATGTATCTGCACATTGGACATCACACTACACTGAGCAAGCAATGGATATAGTGGTTGTAAAAAGGGTAAGACCTATTTATAACAAGCCAAGTGCCATGGAAACCTAATTAAAGTGTGTTTTTTTTCATCATTTTGTGTGAAAGTCATTGTACAATTGATCCATCTAGAAAATTCATAAAATAATTATTTTTAGTCAACCCCACTTTACCACACCCTTGATAGGAATTTGGATGATTTACTTGTATTTTATCATTTTATTGCTTAGTGTTTTGAGACTAAAAACTAATGTGTTTATTTATAAACCATGTCAAAAACTAATTTGTTTATACGCCACTCCTTGATCGAAGAGGAATTATGCTAGCCATTTTATATTACACTTATGCCTTGTAATTTTTGATAAACATGTTTATGTGTGTGTTACTTGATTGAGGAGGGTACCGTTATGTTTCAAAAATCATTATAAAATTTATGCCTTGAAGTATTTGAAATAAAACATTGATCACATCATTAGAGTATACTTACACTATTAGGTTTCTCATTTTTTTTCAAGACATGTTTGACTTTTTATCAAAAACCATTGTTTCAAACCAACCAAACCATGTCACGTATATTATTTGGACCTTGTTCATACACCATCATGTTGTCAAATATTATCTATCTTGTTTAGTCTACTATTATTTTTTGACCATTGAGTTTTCAATTAACCTTTACAAGTTCAAATTCAAACATTAATTTATTTTTATCTAGGACTTGCTTCATTGGGGCCGATACACATATCTTTATCATTTGGGTTACATAACTTAGGTTAATTGATTGCCCAAATTTTAAAACTATCACTTATTTACTCATTTAGGCTATCCTCATTTTTTTATACTTTTATTTGGGAAAACATAGTCTTTTTTCTAGGTGTCTTTTGCCTTATGGCTTATACCAACTAATAATGTTTATGTTTGATTATATATGTCATGTCTACAAAATAGTTGTTCTAACCTTGTTAGATTAAATTAAATCACATCAACCTTTACTTCAAAGTCTATCTTTTGAAACTATTTGGCCAAAAGTCCAGTAGATCATAGTTGTTTGATCTTAGATTTTGACTTCATTTTTTGAAAAAAGCCCTAGCAACTAAATTTTTCCATTTCTTAGTTTATACTTTGTTTACCAAAATTTGGATTAGACTTTGACATGTTTGTTTTATTTAGATACTTGACCTTTTATCTGTATGACATTTAATGTTAGACATTTGAGTTTAGACTATTTTATGCCAAGTTTTAGCACAAACCATTTTGGAGATACAACTCTATGATAAAATCATTGTTTGGAGATACAACTCCACCCCTTTTAACCAAGATAGATCACTTTTGAACCCTTTATCCTTTAGACATAGTTTTTTAGAGTTTTTAGAACTCTAAGCCTTTTTGTTTTTCAAGATTTCTTTATTGATTTGGATATGTCTAGCTACACTTATGGTGGACTCATGTACAATGAAAACTATGATATAATGGCCACATAAAATGGCTTTAGTTAAGACCCCTTTGATGATAATATGGTTTATGAGACAAAATTTTATCCACCTTGCACAAATCAAATTGAAGACCAAAGTCAAGACATCAACTAGAATAATATGGTTAGTGAGGAGGAATTGGGTACATACCTATATGATGATGATGATTACAAGATAAATTCATACCTTCTTTACAATAATCCATTTAGGGACCAAATATAAGAGATGATTTAAAATCCAACTCAAGACCCTGACTAGGATGACATGGTTTATGAGGAGGACTAGGATGCTTGGCTTATGTGAGAAATCAAGATCTATGATGCCCTACCATTTCTATTTTAGGACCTCATCATTCAGCTTATGTGAGAAATCAATCTCTACAGTGCCCACCCATTATCCAACTATCAACCATTCCTCATCTAGTGCCCATCATTCCCAACTTTAGAAAACCCTAGCTAATCCAAACCAAATATCAACTAATCCAATTATGATCCCAACCAATAATCCAATCATGATCACAACCTATCATTTAGCCTTAGCTAATAATTCATCCTAACCCTTATCCCATCATTTAACCTAAACATAAACCAATCCAATCAGTACCTACCCAATTGAGCTAATCATTTAAGGACCAAGCTATAATCAAAGCTAGTATTTTCTAACTCATTGGGAACCAAGGCCAAGAGAACCAACTAATCCAAGATGTTTTTGTTGAACCAAGAATTTGTGACAAATCAACCTATGATTAATCAGCTTTCAATCCTATACCTATTGTTGAGGAGTGTCACTCTGATTAACCAAGTTTATTGAGTCACTTCTTAATGATTATAACCACCTTTGGTCAAATCATTACCTTGACCATATGCCTATTTTTCAAGAACCCCCCTTTGATAAGCCATCCTATAAAGAATTGTCTCTTGACATTTTTCCCATCTTAAAGGAGTCTCACTATGATAAAATAGTATTAGTAAAGCCTATTATGCCATCACAGGTCATTACTTATCTAATACCAAACATTTAAATAAGACATCATTGTAATATAGTGCCCATTAGATGAAGAATAAAAATTAGATTCAGGTTCTACTCTTAAATTAACATCAAATTTAGCATCAGAAGTAGAATCAATATCAATATTAACCTTAGATTTAGACTCCCTTGAGTCTAAATTAGATTTAGATACAAAATATGTTCATGACTATTACAACATTGGTTATGCATGCCTAGCAGATTAATATGAATACATTTATGATCCTTCCATGGTTTTTGAGGATGATTACTTCAGCATTGACAGAAGTTCTCCTAATATATTCTAAAAGGATTGTGTATATTCTTCCCATTTTATTACTATTTCACATAACATTACCACTAACTATCATATCCATGTCATTGACATTCCATCTCCAACTAGTGTTGATTAGGACCAATAAAATCATACCTTATTAAATTACATCCATAGTGACATATCAGATGAATAAAAACAATGAGGCCAAAATCACAATCATATAGTAGAATAATAATCTCTTAGTGAAACCTTTTCAAAGGTGGTAAGAGGAAATCAAAGTTAGAACTTAGCATATTCTAGTGAAACCTTTTCAGAGGTGCTATGTGAAAATCAAGATAATTTCATTGGTAAAAACCTCTTCAAGGCACCAATTGCTAAGCAAAAAAATTCTTTACTACTTAATGAAGACATTATCAAAGATCAAATCAAAATAGCTTTCAATATATAGCCTAATTAGATGGTAGCTACTCTTAGACCTAAATAATAGATGAATTTGGTGGTCTTATTGAGAGAAAATTCAAAAGTCTTCAGCCCCACGACATACAAAGTTATGTCAAATCTAAAATCAATAACATTATGTGTGCCTAAAACTACCAATATTCATTTATGTCCCATCTATTATACATTCCATTATCCTCCATTATTCTATTTCAAAAACAAACCTATCAACCAAAATTTATCCATATTTATCATCCATGGTCCACACTTCACTTTCTAGAGGCTACGAGGATATCTTGTCTCAGCACTTGAAGGAATCAGAATCAATGACCAACAAAGATCACAGCAACATCATTTGCATCTAAATATGCAACAATTTTTTGATAAATCATCTATTTAAATTAGGCGTGGGCTAGCAATTTACATGATTGACTATTCTAGTTATATCATTTGTTGATCAAGATGTGCATCTCCACTTCAATAAGAACAATAGAATCATTGATCATACCCAGGCCAACACCAAACATTTTCCATATCATATCAATTTATAAATATTTTTGTCATTATCACATATCCTAACCCATTCACCTTATCACTTAGGGGCAACCCTATTACCATTTTATCCAATCTATCAAACCATCAATATCCTAAGTAAGGCCATCCTCTCATTTTGACATTCCAACTAGACTGTCTAACTATTATGTTCCTACTCAACCAAACATGTTTTGATTCCTATCAACCTAGCCCATTTGACCTTGGTTCATCCATTAGTTTCATGTTTTTAGCATATAGAATTAGACCAATTTTTATAATTATTTTAAAAAATTTAGATAGAGTTAGTATTTTAGAGTAGTATGATAGAATTTTTGGAAATTACATCCTTCATTTCTTATTCCATTCTTATCAAGTTTGTTTATGTGAGCCTGATTATATCACCTATTGGGGAAAATCAATGTTCATCAATCTTGATACTAATTATATCACCTATTGGGGAAAATTGGTATCATTTATATATCAGTTGTATCTTAATTATAAACACCTATGGGAAAACTAGGGGTAACATTTGTTTATTGTACCTTGACATATCACCTAGCCATTCCTATGTCATACTATGCCATCATACCAACTGTGACCATTTTGTTTGAATTGGCTGTTACACTAGTCACATTCCTTTACTATGAGGTGAACTAATATAAACTAAAACCATTTTGGAGCTATGTGGGTCATGTTTAATTCATGTTGAGGTCATTTCAGTCCCCCTTCAGCTACCCTCTCATCATTTTATGAGTATCATTTCAAGTTCTTTCACTCTCACTATTTTGCGAGCATCACTTCAAGCTATAATGCTCTCTCTATTTTATGAGCTTGGACCATTTTAGTGTCTTATCATTCTCTAGTGAGTTGAGATGCTTTGAAAATTACAAAAAAAATAAAAAATCATTTAGGAAAACCAAAAAATTGAACACTTCTTTTCCTTACAGATTTTGGAAACCCTCACTAAGTCACAAATATACCACTTTTTCTTTAGTTTATTGATCCTTTTTGGCTTTTTATCTTACACTATCCAAATTTTGTGAATTCATACCTATTATTATATCACATATATCATGTATTCTATCAAATCATCATTTTCTTTCCATTTCTTGAGAGAACTATATTTGGCCTAAAGTTTTGTTGGATTGTCATATCCATGAAACTATGTTAGCAACATCCACTTGCCTAGCACATATGGAGATAACTCAGCCACCCCCTTCCTTTTATTCTATTCCCCCATCTTGTTTGTTTGTTTAGTTGTCACCTAGTTTCTAGAGGCAATGTTTGTCATGTTGTTTATACTAACATAGGGAGTAACACTTGTTTATTTGTTTCTTTGTTTGTCTATTTTGTTTGTTTGTTTATTTGTGTGCCTATTTGTTTGATTTTAGCACTATGACTATGATTCAGTATATGTGTATTCATTATGTGACTCCTTACACATTATTATTAAATCTATCCATATTAAAACATCTACTTTGTCATCATTGTTTTTATCATTAGTGTAATTGTTTTCCATTGAGTATCAGATATCAGGAGTCAATCCTTATGCATGTTTTGGCCAAGCCCCCATGGTGTTCTATCATGAGGCCTACCATCAAATTCTATATAAAAAAATATCTTTGAGAGGACTAAAACATCAATGCAACATTATTATCTCCTTGAAATTGACATCAACAAAAATCCTAATCCAATACCCAATCATAGCCCAAATAGAGTAATTAAGTAATGAAAAGAATTTCAACCTTTATTAGTTTGGACAAGCATCTCCCTACTAGTAGGTTATCCTAATTTATATTTATCCTCTATATCAACAAATCAATCATCAACCATCAATCATGTTTTCATAATTAGGGTATACTACATCAGCACTATACACTATCTCACATGCATTCTCAATTATTATATCGCCTATTAGGGAAAACCATTGTGTTATCACCAATTTTCCTTTATTATTTTTCTATCATAACTAGGGAAGCTCCATCTTCTCAATGCTTATATTACCTACTAGGGCAAATCATTGTGTTATCATACCATGTTGCCATAACTAGGGTATAATGCTTATAACCACCTTTGGGAAAACCATTGTACACCATTCCACTTTCACTTTTTAGTGATTTTACTAAACTTTGGGTGAATCATTGTGTTTTCACACCATCATCTTCTTTTTTTTGTTCCTCCCATTTCACTTCTTTCTTTCAAGGGACCATTTGTTGACCCACTTGTCAACCAGTCCCTTGAGGGGGTAGCTACAGTTCAATCATTACCATTACAGTCATAAGCGTAAAAAACTATTTTATTTTTTAAAAATATTTTACTATGATTAAATCTTGAAACATCTTCTCAAATAGAGTAAAACTATAGACACCTAAATTTAACCACCAATTGTTTCATATCTAAATTTAAACCAATTCTTATCAATCATTGAATACCTAGCCCAAGAATTTCTATTAGTCTCAAATTTGGCTTCATAACCTTGAATTAAATCAATTTAGCCTATTAAATTAATTAAATAATGTAAATACACACATTGAATTAATAAAAATAAAAAAATGACCAAATACCTAAAAAGAATTAATTAACTTACACAACCTAATCAAAATCAACTAACAAGTTAAATCAATTTCAAATCCTAATTGAGTTCACCTATGAACTAATAAATCAATTAAATCAATTGCTAAAAAAGAATTTCAAGAGCATCTTACCTTTGTGAGTTTTCATTTTTAGAAAATATCTAAAATAATATCCTAGGAATATGCCAAATTTAACCAAAGTTAATAAACTCAACCATGGTTGTGAGTTGTCACTTTTAAAAAATATGTAAAATAATATCCTAGGAATATGCCAAACTCAATCAAAGTTAATAAAATCAACCATGGTAATATTTAACCTATTTCAAAGGATCTAAAAGACTAAAAAATCAAGCCTAGAGCACTTCATTTTGGGAGCTAAATAAAAATAGAGTTATAATGTAGGAATAGATTCATGAAGCTAAAATCCTAGTGTAATAATGTTAAAATTGAGTCAAACCATATCAATCAAATCAAGAATTCATTAATGGTGCATAGAGGAGTTGATGTTAGCCATATGTCATTGATGAAGAATTCTTATGTATAAACTAAACAAGCCAATGAAAAATCATTTGGAACTCTCAAGAAAGGTAAATATTGTTGTTCTTTGCATTTTAGTTGGGTTTTTAATTATTGTTTGTTCATTAATCTCCACCTAAGATCTAGACTTAAAAATGCTAGTATGTTAGTGTGTTGATTTCATAGTTTTATGGACTAACACTTGATATAACTTCCTCTCTTTGTCAAATTCCTTGATCATATATTATAATAGAGATGAAGTGGTTGCATATCCTTTAATAAACTTGAGATAATACCTTATATTTTCAAGAAAATCTCGCACTTATGTTTCAATTTAGAGCAATGTGTAGAGCTCGACAACATTCTAACATGAGGCATAATTTAGATAAATGTTTTTTAAATAAATAAAAGACTACCCAATTATTGAGATAGACTTTTAGGAAGTCATGAATGAATTACTTGAATGCAATCACCACTACATGAGATAAAATTGTAGGTGAATTATTATGTTCAAAAGGCATTACCTTATATGCATAAGATCTCCATTTTATGACAAAAGTCATTTTATCTCTATCTTCTTCTGTGATGGGTATTTGATGATATCCACTAAAGCCATCTATGAAATAACAAACTTCTTGTCCTATGACAGATTCCAAAACTTCATCTATGAAGGAAATTAGGAATGGATCATTCACACATGCATCATTCAAAATGTGACAATCCCCACATACTCTGATATACCTTATTTCTTTAGGATACACTACCATAAGAGTAACCCAATTTACCTTTTCTATAAGATATATTATAATTTCATCTTACATTCTATCAAGTTTATCATTCACTTTCAACCTCATGTTTGGATTCAAATTATATGGCCATTTCTTTATGGGTCATGTGCACTCCTTGAGTTTGATATGAATTTCACCTAGAGATGAATAAAATCCTTAAACCTATGATGATTTAGTGGGAAAGACATCTTGATAATCTCATAAGAGTTTTATAGCTTCAAAAACTTCACCTTATGTCTAGTAATCACCTATATGCACCAATTTAGGAATCTCCTCAGTTCTGATGTTTGATACATTATTTTTAATGGGATGATGGTAAATATTATGATTTTACTCATCAAAAAATTATTGTATCATTCATTTCCATTCATATTTTATAATTTATATGTTGTGAAACTTGTCTTCTTTAGTAGGTTTTGTGCTAGGGTCCTTTACTAGTTCTATTGGCTGTTTAGGTTCATATAAATCAGTCAAATCAATATCACCATTAGTATATGAATCATCAATGTCCTCTTATTCAATTTTTATTTGGTGGCATGGCTATGTAAGAGATTGTTACTATTTCTTGGTAGCTTTATATATTTTTAATGTCGTATTTAGATCATAATCTACATTCTTCTATGTAGTGTATTTCATTGTGGTGCTTAAATCTTCTGGACACCCATGACATAGGAAATATTTGATTTTTAATAGTACATTGTGAATCTTTTAAATTTTTTTTATATAAAGTCACTTTTTACCTGCACCCAATGTTTTGTCTCCCTCTTGTTCTCTAGATGCATATACAATGTTGATGGTAAAGGAGCAAGTGTATAATGAAAGATGTGAACCCAATACTTCAAAGCGACACGTTCCTTAGTCTAGACTTTAACACACTTGTGAATATATATTTTAGGACTCACCTTTTTAGAAGAAGGCTAATTTCTTTTGATGACCCATGGTATTTATAATCTTCTAATCATGAGTTCACATGCATCATCCCACTCGACATGATCATTTCTATGAATTTCCCTCCATGTCATGGCAAATCCCTTCAAATCATAATTCAAATCACTAACCCACTAACTTATGGTAGGTACATGATCTTGTAGGCATAGAATGAACTGATTGAGATCCTCAATTATATTTCACACAATAAGCTATCTCTCATGTGTAAAAACCATTCTCTTAGGTCAGAGTTCATGATCACCATGAGCATAATTAAGTAGGTTCATGTATGAGTATCCACTAATAGATGAAGTTATTTACCAAGGTAAAGTGCCTTATCTAGTTGGATCTATGTAATCCTACATATGATCATCTGCTTGATAGAGAAATTCAACTTTTGAATGAGTAGGTAATTTTATAGACATAGATGCACAATCTTATATGACAAAATGGGTTGTTAAGGATGATTAACTACTAGTTTAGGCTTCTATTGTTTAGATATCTTTAAATGTTGAGTGAGTAAATATTGTACCTAAGGTTTAGTATGCTTATACAAAAATTTACACTTAGATGTGTATAGAGATTTTGAGTTCTCTTTATATTTTAGCTTCATCCAACTAGTTTCTTTCATGACATGGAAAATTTGGTTCAATAAAAATGATTTAAGGTTTTATGCCCTATTTAGAGTAATGACAACAATACTATCTCCTTAGTGCACCTTTAATTAATTTTTTATAGTGTTGATAGTCATCTAACCATCATATGCCCATTTATTTCCAATCAACGTAGTGTAATGTATTATTATTCTTTTCATATAGATGAATTTAAATTTACTTCATAGGGTCAGTTTTAAAAATTTGATCTCAATGTCTTCAAATATGCCAATGAGATCAACTCTTTCAAGTCAGCTAAGCTTAGAGTTATTGGGATGTAACTTAGAACTGGTCATCCAATAGCCTCCCATGTAGACCTAAGAATCATGTTGACTATATTTCCAAAATCAAAGACAACATTTATAATTTCATATCCAACAACCTCAATGTCAATTCATGTATCTACATCCTATGGCTTCTTTGTTTTAACATACCAAACAATATTTTTTGTCTTTTGTTGACCTCACTGAGCACACTCAAGTGGATTATGTATTAAGTTTGTAATCTTTTAAGAGATGTATTCATTGTGTAATGTTATTAAAAAATGTAGTATATTTTTTAACACATTAATAAATCCATCCTAATACATAATGTGCATGATCTAGCCATAAATTTGGGCATCTATTGTTGTAACATCTCCTTTAGTAGTGTCTTGATGTTAAATATTTTTCAACATCTATGCAACTTCATACATGAGTCCTTTTTTTATAGATGGGTATAGGTATTTATCTTATTTTGCATTTTGGATTCCCTAATTTTGATGCATTTCAAGAGGATGCAAAAATATTTTTGCATGTTGATGTCATGTAATAATGTTTAACAAGTCATCCTCCTTAGGCTATGCATTCACCATATTCACAATCCTAATGGCCTTATCCTTTCTTTGCCTTTCCAATATAATATAGTCTTATATCTCATGCTAGTCATATATTCTATTATATGCATAGTTAGACTATTTTGAGGATTCAAATGGAAATTATGTTGCATGTGATTATACTCTCCATATAGATAGCATTGTAAAGGAGTCCATTGACAATTATTTCCTCTACCACCTTGGTAACCACCTCTATCCCTAAATCCTCCTATATTAAATTGATAATGTCCTCTATACCCTCTTTATTGATGTGATGTATTCTAATGTTAATATTTGTAGGTATTATCTCTAATTCCAAATTATTGTTATGTAACTAGTGGAGTCCAACTCAGTTGATATTGTTGTGTCATTATTAGGCTCTAGGGTGTTACATACTAGTATTGTGGTGATGGTGGTGTCAAAATTAGCAAAGGAGGGGTCTAATAAGCCAAAATTTTATTTGATAATTTTCAATGATGTCATTAAGATGTCTAGGTGAGTCTATGAAATGCTTTGATAGTCTATATGAAAATGGCAAAGTGTGCAATGTACTTGACCTAGTATACTTGGTTAATTTTATGTTTTGGCATGGTCAGATATGTTTAGGGATGAATATGGAGTATTGAGCATGTGAAAAAGGTCCCTAATATTGTTTTATAATATTTGAGTTCTTGTGTGCATGATTAGATTTCATTTTATTGATCATTGTTATCATCTAGACATTTTGGGTCTAGTGGCAAAAAATCTGAGTAGGCAGTTTGATGACATCGCCATTGCCATGAGTGGATGAGTTATGGGGAGTTGGTCATATTGTTGTGATAAAATTATTCCTTGGTTTATTTTCACTAAATTTCATATCATGAACCAAAGTGCATTAAAATATATTCAATTACAAAGTTGGGCTCTTAGGCATTTTGATAGTGTTTTTCCATAGCCAAATTAACAATATGGCAAGAAGAACTGAGTAAGCATTTTGATGGTATCATATCATGAACATGTGTATATTTCAAGAGAATGTGATCATATGGTTTTTCACTTTTTTACCAATTTTATTTTCACTAAATTTTAGGTCAATCATTGTATCATGACAAAAGATATGCATGTTTAAAGTTGGCTTTCCAGACAAGTTTTTGACATAGTTGGCTCTGTGGCAAAAAAAAGAGTGAGCATTATAATTTTTTTATATTTCATGTTGAGCATTTTGGCACTGCAAGCCAAAATCAGTCCCCTTCTTCCCTTGCTATTCAGATCTAGTCATTTTTGGGTTGTACGAGCTCATCGAGCTTAGGTCAAGCAATTTTAGGTTCAACGCACTAGTTCAATGGGTTGGTTTAACACTTTGGTTCAACGCTCGGTTCAATTGGGCTTAGTTCAAATGTAGGGTTTATTACTTGGTTCAAACACTTAGATTAATGGGATCGGTGCATAACATTGAACCGTTGAATTGGTTTAATAGGTTGGTTTAACAGATTGGTTCAATCACTTAGTTCAACACCTTCAGTTCAATGAATTAGTTCAACGCTCAGTTCAAGTGCCTTCAGGTTCAATGTTTAGTTCAACCACTTGGCTTGGTTTGTAGTGTTGAACCATTGAACCAATTTAATGGACTGGTTTAATGTGTTGGTTCAATGCATTATTTTAACATGATTAATTCAATCATTCAATTCAACATTTGGTTCAACCACTTGGCTCAGCATGCAGTGTTGAACTATTAAACTGGTTTAATGAGTGGTTCAAGTGAATGGTTCAATGGATGGGTTTAATGAGGTGTCCCAAAGATAAAGGGAAACTACCCTTATGGAGGGTAGTCCATGGTTTAGGAACCCATGTGGAGGGCAAGAAACATTTCAAAGGCAGTTGAAGGGGTAAATTTTTTGAATTTTGTTTAAGTCAGAATTTCTTCAGAGTTTTTGTCTGAAGGAATTCCTTCAAACAAAAAGTCCAAATAAATTCATAGAAAGGCCACCAGTTCAAAGCAAAAGACCCATAGGAAAAAATATCATAGAAAAGACTCGATGAATTTTTTTTGAGGATGGTGACATCTCGAAAGCCATCAAATTTAATGAAATGGACTAGCCATTGAGTTTAATTTCAAGGTGACAACTGCATGAATGTCAAATTAACACAATGAAGTAAGCCATTTTTGTTTGAACTACCTAACCATCAACCATGGAAAGAGCCCAAGGAATGTAGTGACCCACCAGAAGATCACCCCTGAGGGTTGAAAGAGCAAGAAGAAGACAAGGAGTAGAAAAGACAAAGTGTCCAAGTGGCAAAGGGAAGGTGAGTTATTGCCAGACGAGTGGTGCAGCATGTTTTCTCTAGTTGGCATTAATGAGGGGACAAACTATAGTCTATTTTCAGAAAAGAGGCATGGCCATGTTCTTACATTAATTATTGAATGCCAAAGTCAATTTCAGTGATTGTACAACATGGTTCTAGTAGGCCTCTTCTGGAAGAATGACATTAGTAATAGTGGCTTCCTCTTCCCAAGGTTCAGAATGCACATGGCCCACTTGTGAAAAGAGTGCCAAAAAAAATATTTCCAAGGAATCACCAAGTTCTCTTCCTCTTTATATATATTGTAAATTTCTCATTTGGAGAAAGGATCCATCTCTCAGCCTTAAGGCAAAACTCTACCCAAAAATCTCTCGAGCTTGTAAGGTAGAGCTACCATATTTTTACCTTGAATCAGAACTTAGCTATTTTTACCTCTATCTGGACTTGCATTTTAAAGTATATGTATATTTTCTTCTTTTGTGATAAGTCATTATCTTTCATTCTTTCACAGATCAATCACAGCATGTCCAGTGCATTGTGAAGTCTCCTTTGTACAGGTCTTCTAGAAGTGTCTACAAGGAATATAGGTGCCTATGAATAGGCTATCAAAGTGTGTCCCAGAACACCTTTGCTAGTTCCTTCCTCCCTATACTTCCATAGACCCCTAGCTGACTATTGCAGAAGAGCTTCCCACTTTAAATGAAGTGTATAGGCACTTCTTTTTGGTGAAAATTGTATTTTTGGGCTGGGTGGGTCACATTTTCTAGTGTATCACCTTTTCCCTTTTTAGGTTAGGTTTTGTTTTCATCATCTCTCTCTCCCTTTTCATCCCTCCTTTTTTTTATTTTATTTGTTAGCAATAGGAAAAACCAGGGCCTAAAAGATACATCAGAGGGAGCTAGCCCTCATCTAGAGACTCTACCCTCCAACTTCATCGGTCCCATAGGTGAGAGAGGAGTTTCCATTGTTGCGTGTGGAAAGGCAAGAGCTCGGTCTCCTATCTTGAGTGCAAATCCACTATGTCAACAGTTTTTGGTATGCCCAGTGGGACCAAATAGGACAAGTTGTGTCCACAGAGTTGAAGAATTTTTGGTGTGTTCTTCAACCAACAAGCCTTTAGAGGCTTTTGCATCAACACCAATGGTGACTCTGAGTTGAATCAACTGGTTAAGCAACCCTGGTGCCATTGAGAAATCACTTTTGTATGTATAATACCTCTACACAAAATAATCGACCTTGTTTTCCTTCCTATAATTTTGATCAAGCTCAGCCTTTTTATGGCATCTCCCCAAGCAGCCCTCCTAGTTTCCCTATAATGATAAGGGAAGTTGCCCTAGAGTTTGAGAAGTAGATGATGGAGATTGACAGACTGGAGGAGTAGTACAGATATCAATAAGAGCTGATGTATAAAGAGGAGTGTTTGTTTAGGCAAGCTTAAGCCTTGCAATTCATGGAGGAGGTAACAAAATGGAGAAATCCATTTATTCAAGGTAGTCAACCTTGTGTTCCCCCTCCTATTCTGAATAAATCCCCCTCTTGTGCACCAAATCCTTTCTATCAGATGGCACTTGCTCACTCTAGCCCATCTAATGCATCTGCTCTCAATCCCATGCATTTGGCTTTCCAACATCAAAGGGCATCAGAGTAACCCCCCATGGAGATCAATCTTCTCAATTCCTTATATTGCGAATCTCCCATTGAGGGGAATACCATGAGCCAACACATTCCTCTTATAGAGACTCTTTTGATGCATCAACAATCTCTTCCTGGCATTCCTCAACCTCCCCAAGTCTTTCAACATGATGTGTAGATTCCAAGTTGGAGGAAGGAATGCCAAGAACCAACCTAGAGCCTTGAAGAGGATGATGCTAGCGATCTCCAAGAAGGGCTCCTTCAAGAAGATATAGCCAGGAGAATTGCAGAGTTAGAGTCCTAAGCGAGATTCCTCAGTCAACTTGTGATGGACCTATCTGAACATAGCCCATCCACACATTTCCAAGAGAGATATTAAGCCACACCTGATATTGATGAAGTTCTAACCAAATGGAAAGAGGAGAATCATTTGATTCTAGCTCAAGGACTACATCCTCTTCCACATGTTTTTCCACTTCACCCCTTCTTAAGGAGGAACCTGTTCAGCAGGAGACAAGTGAGGAGTAGAAGATCAAATCTACAGTTTCCCAAGAGGCTATCATGAGTAATAATGAAGGCAAAATCATCATGGAGGCTCCTTTTGAAGACCTCATCAGTAATGGAGAAGACTCGGGTCATGCATACATGTAGATGTTCTAGCAGTATGAGGAGGAACAAAAGCATGGTGAGTTCCCTCCCCCTTTATTTAGTGAACTTCCTTGTTGCTTTGATGAGGAAGACGACTACACCGAGGAGCCTGAGTTGGAGGAGGATCAGGAAAATATCTTTGAAAATCTAGAGATCCTGATCTCTAATGAGGAAAAGGAGAGGTTGGTCTTCCTTGAGGAAGGCCTTGAAGAAGAAAGCTTTGAATAGAGAGGTGATGTTCTATGGGATGAACAATCATTTTGTGATTCCATTTTAGACATCACAACTATCACCCTTCTTCAAGAAGGCCAAGAGGAAGAAGAGGATGAGTCTTATAGAGTTTTCAATGAAGTAGAAGGAAATAGGTCGGACCATGATGCACTATAAGGGAGCCATGCATATTAAAGGGCTTATGGTGATGAGCCAGCAGTCACATATTTCTTGGTGAAATGCACCAACATGAAGAACCAACATTCAACAAGCTTCCAAGAATAAACAGAGTATGTATATGTTATAGTCATGTTTGAATCTGATCCACTCAGATACAAGCCAATCTAGGTGACAGGCAAGAGGATCAGGTCACCAAATCTCTTTTTCATTCAGCTACTTGCTTGGCACCATAAGTCTTCTTACCAAGAAGGGGACTTAAATTTTTTTCCCTTTGATCCAAGAGGGAGGTAAATTTCTTGGTTAGTTGTACATAGTAGTTTGTTTTCAATTTCTTTTATTACTTTCCCTAAGTGTAGTTTGCATAGGTAGTGTTTTTAGCCTTGTGTGTGTTTTCCTTTATGTGTGGGCTAAAAGGCTTCATGTTTGATTATGGGATCCCTCAAGGTAGTGGCTAACTCTTTTATATCTACATCTAACTCTGTGCCCAATGGACAACAAGGCAACTAGTCTCTAAGCATAGCAGACATGCTTCCCTTGGGAGTCACCAATTTGTTGACCATTTTAGCCTTGTAGGCCAAAATCGGTCCCCTTCTTCCCTTGTTATTTAGAGCCAGTCATGTTTGGGTTTCACAAGCTCATCAAGCTTAGGTTTAAGCAATTTCAGGTTCAATACACTAGTTCAATGGGTTGGTTTAACGCTTTGGTTCAACACTTGGTTCAATCGGGCTTAGTTCAAATGTAGGGTTCATCGCTTGGTTCAAACACTTAGTTTAATGGGCTCAACACGCAGTGTTGAACCATTGAAGTAGTTTAATAGGTTAGTTCAATGGATTGGTTCAATCACTTAGTTTAATGACTTCAGTTCAATGAATTAGTTCAACACTCAGTTTAAGTGGCTTAAAGTTCAATGTTTGGTTCAACCACTTGGCTCGACGCGTAGTGTTGAACCATTGAACCAATTCAATAGACTAGTTCAATGTGTTAGTTCAACATGATTAGTTCAATCATTTAGTTCAACATTTAGTTTAACCACTTGGCTCGGTGTGTAGTGTTGAACTAGTTCAACAAGTGGTTCAAGTGAATGGTTCAATGGATGGGTTCAACGAGGTGTCCCAAAGCCAAAGGGCAACTGCCCTTGCGGAGGGCAGTCTATGGTTCAGGAGCCCTTACAGAGGGAAAGAAACATTTCAAAGGTAGTCAAAGGGGTAAATTATTTGAATTTTGTTTAAGTCAGAATTTCTTTAGACTTTTTGTTTGAAGGAATTCCTTCAGACAAAAAGTCTAAAGAAATTCATAGAAAGGCCACCAGTTCAAAGCAAAAGACCCGTGGGAAAAAAAGCCCATAGAAAAGACCCGATAGATTTTTTATGAGGATGGTGACATCCCAAAAGCCATCAAATTTAAGGAAATAGACTAGCCATTGAGTTCAATTTCAAGGTGACAGCTACGTGAAAATCAAATTTAACACAGTGAAGTAAGCTATTTGTTTTTGAACTGCCTAAGCATCAACCATGGAAAGAGCCCAAGGGACACAATGACCCACTAGAAGATCATCCCCAAGGGCTAAAAGAGCATGAATAAGACAAGGAGTAGAAAAAACAAAGTGTCTAAGTGGCAAAGGGAAGGTGATTTATTGCCAGACGAGTGGCACAGCTTGTTTTCTCCAGTTGGCATTGATGAGGGGACAAACTGCAGTCTATTTGTAGAAAAGAGGTGCGGCCATGTTCTTACATTAATGATTGAACACCAAATTCAATTTTGGTGATTGTACAGCATGGTTCTAGTAGGCCTCTTTTGGAAGAATGACATCAGTAACAGTGGCTTCCTCTTCCCAAGGTTCAGAACGCACATGGGCCACTTGTGAAAAGAGTGCCAAAAAAAAATCTTTCCAAGGAAGTGCCAAGTTCTCTTCCTATTTATATATATTTTAAATTTATAATTTAGAGAAAGGATCCATCTCTCAACCTTAAGGCAAAACTCTGCCCAAAGATCTCTCGGGCTTGTAAGGCAGAGCTGCCAAATTTTTACCTTGAATCAGAATTTAGCTATTTTTATCTCTATCTGGATTTGAATTTTAAAGTATATGTCTATTTTATTATTTTGTGATAATTCATTGTCTTTCATGCTTTCAAAAATATATCATAGCATGTCCAGTGCATTGTGAAGTCTCCTTTCTATAGGTCTTCTAGAAGTGTCTACAAGGAATATAGGTGCATGTGAATAGGCTGTCAAAGTGTGTCCTATAATACCTTTGCTAGTTCCTTCCTCCTTATACTTCCACAGACCCCTAGCTGACTATTGCAGAAGAGATTCCCACTTTAGATGAAGTGTATAGGTGCTTATTTTTGGTGAAAAGTGTATTTTTGGTTTGGGTGGGTCACATTTTCTGGTGTATCACCTTTTCCCTTTTTAGGTTAGGTTCTATTTTCAGCATCTCTCTCTCCCTTTTCATCCCCCCCTTTTTTATTTTATTTGTTAGCAGTAGGAGAAACTAGGGCCTAAAAGATACATAAAAGGGAGCTAGCCCTTATCTAGAGACTCTCCCCTCCAGCTTCACCAGTCCCATAGGTGAGAGGGGAGTTTCCATTGTTGCGTGTGGAAAGGCAGGATCTCGGCCTCCTGCCCCGGGTGCAAATCCACTGCATCAACATTTCACACATGTTATGGTCAAAAGATATATTTTAATATTTTTGTATTCTTATATGTGAGGATATAATATGATACAAATTTGAGAACATGCTAGTGAGTGAGGTAAAAGATATGAATGTGCACAGTTGGCCTTCCAAGCAAATAAACAAGGTTCCCATACTTAGTCTATTTTTTAAAATGTTAAAGATCATGATTAGATGGAGATATAATGTCTCAAGGGTCATCATACAATAAATATATCTGATACAAAACAATTCAAATAGTTTAAAGTGTTTGTTGGTTAATGAAATTAAAGATTGATCTCCTTATTAAAGGATCAATGGAGTGTGTTTGTTCTAAGGACAGAGGAATCAGTGAGATAAGGATACATGCTTAATGGTTAATGATATAAGTGATAAAAAGGCACATGAGGGCGATAATTTCATGATAATGTGGGTTATGAGTAATATTTAATGGTGATCATTGTAAGGTAAAGACCTGATTGATCCATAGAGATTGACAGTGAATGACGAGTCAACATTGCAAGAGTACACAAGATGAGGGCAACATGTTCAAGGTTTAACATTTAGCATTGGTGAACTAGGTGTTAAAGGTTGAGATTTATTAAATAATATAAATGGTGAATGATTAATATAATTATTTATTACTTGTGATGTGAGCATAGTGTCAGAAGTTTAACTGTGACCATTTGTATTTGAATATTTGAATTTACAAAGGAAAAAAATAGTTCTCTGTATTTTGGCCATATATTTTGATCTATATAGAATTTTCTCTTTGTGTAAAAATAAAAATTATAGAGGAATCCAAGGTGAATTTTAAAATATATATTTAATATTTTAAAGTGTTCATAAACATAGTTATGAAGGTTAAAATCTGATTTTATTTTTATATATGTTCTGCAAGTGACCTGAGAAGCATATTTGAGCTTGTTTTAATATTGTTTTGATATCTCATGGTGTATTATCTATTAGAGAGTTTTTATAAAACATAAGGATTATATATTTGTATCTTTTAGGTGTGATAAATATATATTGAGTATGAACAATTCTCAAGTAGTTTACTGTGTATTTATTCTTGATGTTCCTATGCACTAGGTCAGTGATTGAGTTGTTTAAAACATATGAAGTGTTGACCAAAAGTTGATTTTGATCAATATATGATGTCTTAGGGGACATAAGGAGTGTAACCATTTAACTTAAAGTGTTCATATGTTTTTTTTTTTTAATGTGCTAAATAGGTGAATAAGTCTCCATGAGATCTATAAGAGCTACAAGGGCCTTATTAAAAGGTGTAGTTACTTAAGGGTGACCCATAGATACTATGGATAACCTTGAATATTTTATTAAGATATGTCTCTATGAGATATATGAATTAAGTTTTAAGGAATTCCTAATGGTTTACCAATATGGTGATGATCATGATTTCTCTATAAATAGTGAAACTAAATGTATTGGTTTCTAGACTTGAGTGTGAGACTTGGGAGAGATTTGAGAGAGGCTTGTGTGTGTAAATTGTGGATTTAAGGAGGGGTAGAATGACCTATATATTATTTGAAGATAAAAATAAATTAAGGAATATTTTTATGACCTATAGGTCATAATTCTATTGGCAAAATAGTGATCTTGTTATTTGAGTATAAGCGAAGGTGAAGAGTGATAATCAAAGGTCCATCATCAGGTGTTGAAGACATTAGTTTATAGGTAGATGTGTTCATAGGTGTTGTTGTGTCAACTCAACATATAATGGGGTTATATCCTCATTACAAGGTGAAACTTGCTAAAATTCTAGTTGTTATTGTAGCTTAGTTAGATAGGTGTTGTAGAACTTTGTGGGATTGTAGTATCATTAAATAGGGAATATAGTTCCTTAATCAGTTGAATTTGGTCTAAATTGGATCTTGTTATTATAATATAGTAGTCCAATTGTAGGTTCTAGTGGGTTTTCTCCCCCAAGAGGGTTTCCCACATATGTCATGTGCTATGTGATTGATCTTGCATGATCTCTTTTGCTCATTTTTATGAATGATGTGTATGCTTCATGAATGCTTATGGTAACTAGTTAAGTGTTTGTAAAGATTGAAATTAAATTTGAATTATTTGGTCTAACTTATTTACCCTACCCCCTTTAGTGATTATACCTCTAATAATTGGTATCAAAGTAGGTCCTTCATGAAAATTTTAACCGCTTGATGGTGATCAAAGGTATAATGGTTGACAAAGATTTTATGGCTTGTCTTCAAGATAATCTAGTTTGTGCCTTATCAAAAGTTAATAGTGTGAAGACACAAGTTTAAAATCTAGAGGCAATAGTCAAGAATATGTAGGTCATGATGAATAAAGATCTTAATCAAAGAATGGAATAATTAGAAACTAAAGTCATCACTTACTTAGATGTAATCTTATGAAAGTATAAAATGGATTCCATCTCCACTAAAATGGTCAATAATAAAAATTCATGGATCAATAATTATTAAGACAAATGGAGGTTAAATATGAAAAATGTCTTCAATGGGTATTTCTTCTCCTGTAATCATTTTGGTCATAGATATAGAGATTGTGCTCTCTACTAGAGATAAAAAAGAATCTCATATGATAATATAACCAATAAGGTCATATAGATAAAAAACTATAAAAGTTATTTTTGGAAAAAAAGGATATACAATTTATTGACACTATCAAATGGTTTAAAGAGATTAAGTCTAAAGAAGAAAAGAATAAAAAGCTAAGTAGATCACCAAAGAAAAAGTCATTATTTTTTCAATCAGTCTTATATACTCAAGAAGATGAGATAAAGATATGGTTCATAAACATTGGATGCTCAAATAATATGAAAGGAGATAATATCAAGTTTATCTCTCTTAAAAAGACTAACCTAGGTATAATTATATTTAGTGATAACAAATCTACTAACATAGTCAGAAAAGGTAAAATGACTTTGGATAATGGTTATACTAGGATTGAGAATGTATTATATATAGAAGGTTTGAAACATAATCTAATAAGTATGAGCCAAATGTGTAAACAAGGAAATGTTGTAACTTTTCATGATGATGTATATGAAATAAGAAAGGCAAAGTTTTGTAGATTCATTGTAAATGTTCATAAAATAGATAACAACATGTATGTATTCCATGAATCCAAGAAGGAAGAATGCTTCATAAGTCAATTGGAATAATTATGGCTTTAGTGTATAAGGCTTGGACATATAAATTTCAATAATATGATAAAAATAAGTTTAAAGGTATTGGTGAGGCATATGCCTAATATTTATAAGATTCTTCATTATATTTGCAAGGCATGTATTCATGGGTAGCAAACCAAGAAAAGATACAAAACCAAGGAATTATCCACTACATATCCATTGGAGTTAATCCACACTAATATATGTGTACCTATGAGAACTAAAAGTATTCAAGGTAATAACTAATTCATGCTTCTCATTGATGATTTTACTAGGATGACTTGGATATTATTTCTTAAAGAAAAATTAAAATCTTTTGAAAAATTTGTGGCATTCAAAGCTCTTGTGAAAAATGATAAATGTTCAAAGATCAAGTGTGTGAGATCAGACATAAGAGGTGAGTTTTTGTCTCATAATTTTGATGATTTTGTGAAGAACATGGGATAAAAAGACAATATTCTACTACTAGAACACCAGAATATAATGGTGTGGTTGAAAGGAAGAATATAAATATTGTTCAGATGGGTAAAACCATGATTTAAGATGAAAAAATATCAAAAGGATATTGGAAAGAGGAAGCCAACACTTTTATTTACATCCTAAATAGGTGTCAAATTAGAGTAAATGGTAATAAGACTCCTTATGAGTTATGGAATAATAGTGTGGATAATGTAAAACATTTTAGAGTGTTTACGAGTAGGTGCTTCATCAAAAGAGATGAATATAATCTTGGAAAATTTGATTCAAAGTCTGATGAGGGCATCTTATTAGGCTACTCTTCTATTATTACTACCTATTGGTGCTTCAATAAGAGACTTCACAATATTTTTGAAAGTTCAAATGTAAGGGTAGATGAGACAAGTAGAGTTAATAAGTATAGGTAAGTGACTTAATTCATATTTTTTTTGCAAATAATGATGATTTATCCATTCAAAAAGATGATGAAAATGAAGAGGAGGAATAAAGATAATATTATAAAGCTTCATCTAGAAGAATTCAAAAATATCATCTAATCTCTTAGATTATTGGAAATTTTCATGCAAGGTTCTAGACAAGAAGGAGAATGTTGATCAATCAAAATCAACAAGCCTCATCTCTATTATCCATGATTGAACCCACAACATTTATGTAAGATAGAAAATATGAAATTTTAAATGATGAAATGGATGAAAAAATTGATCAAATAGAATGGAATGAAACATGGGACTTATTTCCTAGACCAAAAAATAAAAATGTGATAGGTACAAAATGGGTTTTTAAAAACAAGATGAATTAGAAAGGAGAAGTCAAAAGGAACAAGGCTAGATTGGTGTGTAAATTATATGCTCAAGTTGAAGGAATAGATTTTGATGAGACTTTTACTCCTATGGCAAGGATGGAAGCAATTAGACTCTTTTTGGCATATTCATGTTTCAAAGTTTTGAAGGTATATCAAATCGATGTGAAATATGCATTATTGAATGGAAACTTAGAAGAAGTCTACATTGAGTCACCTGAAGGACACTTCATGTCAAATAATAAAGATTTTGCATGTAAATTGAAGAAAGATCTATATGGTCTTAAACAAGCTCCTAGAGTTTGATATGACATGATATATAAGTATATTTTAAGTCAAGTTTTTATAAAGGGGGTAGATGATATTAATTTGTACATTAAGATAGAAGGTAATCATCAATTTATAATTGTATATATTGATGAATTATTTTTGGATATGACAATGAAAAAATGAGTAGATAATTTGTAAATACTATGAAGATTGAGTTTGAAATGTCAATGTTGGGAGAACTATATTTATTCTTAAGATTATATATTAATCAACTTGATGTAGGGATATTCATTTCATAAGCTAAATACATCATGGATATGCTAAGAAATTTTGGCATGATGGATTGGAATCCAATTAGTACTCCAATGATCATAAGATGCAAGTTAAGTAAACTGGATGACTCACTAAAAGTTGATCAAACTTTGCATAGATCCATTATTGGAAGTATTTTGTACTCTATTGCATCTATACCTAACATCATGCGATAAGTAGGTCTTGTAAGAAGGTTTCAAGATGGCCCTAGAGAATCTCACTTGAAATCAGTCAAAAGGATCTTGGTATCCCAAGAGTAAAGAATTATCTTTGAAATCATATACTATTTTTATAGGCTAGGATATGTGGATGATAAGATAAGTACCAGTGGTGGGGTCTTCTTCATAAGAGAATGTTTGGTGCCTTGGATAAGCAAGAAGCAAGCCTCAGTGTCTCTGTCAACTATAGAAGCTGAGTATATATTAGCTACCTCTTGTTTCACAAAAGTCATGTAGATGAAAAAAACTTTAGAGGATTAAAAGGTAATACAAAATGGACCTTTTCCTATTTATTATGACAATACTAGTGCAATTAGTATCTCAAAGAATCTTATTATTCACTCAAAAACTGAACACATGCCTATTAGATATCATTTCTTGAGAGAACAAGTGATTAATCAATGTGTTGATTAGGAGCATGTGCCTAAAAAATAATATCTTGTATATATTATGACCAAACCATTTTCAAATACTACTTTTGAGTATCTAAGACAAAGCTTGGGTGTCATTTCTTTCTATATGAATCAATAAAAGGTCTTTGGTTAAGGGGGAGCAATAAGTTAATGTTATTTCTATATAGGTTTGTGAAGGAGATATAGTATATGGTTAGTATGGGTGTTTTTAGGTGGCTTAATAAGATTTGGTAAGTAGCATGAAGTTTTGTTTATGGTTCTTATGGTAGCTTGAGAGAGAATGCTATTAAGCATGTGTGGTGGTTCTTCATGGTGTATGAAGATATAAATATTCTCGTATGATAAAATGGCTCAAAAATCTTAGGGGGAGTCCCTCTTAGATGTTTATTGGTGAGTTCCATCATATTTTAGTATTTTTGTGTGTTCTTTCTTCATTGGTTACAGTGCTTGTTTGAAGAGAATGTTGGTATGGAGCAAGAGGAAGTTGTCACAGCAAGAAAAGGTAGACTCAAGGTAGTGGAGAGTTTGTATCATATTTATAAGGTGGTCCTCTCCTATTTTTGGTCTTTTTAGGTCCTCAGGATCAGGTTGTTCCCACTTTATCATTGTGTCAAAGGGGGAGAAATCCCCTATTATGAAAGTACTTGAAAAGAAATAAGGAAGGTGAGTTGTGTATTGTTTTAGATTAAGGTAAAAATAGGTTTTGAAGGGGCCCCAAAACCCTTTACATCAAAAAAGAGATAAACCTTAAGCACACCCAGGATACGAAATAGCCTAGAACCTGCATAAGCAAGACCAGATTAACCAGGAATCTAAAAATAGCTTTCAAGAGCTGGACAAATGATGAATATTTTTTTTACAAGACCGAAGTTTCATGTCTAGAGGGGGGACCAAAGGCTTAGACTTCTTCCTCTTAACAGCTGTCCAACCATCCTCTACCTTAGCTACCTCAGCAACCCAATCCTAAAAAGGCCATGATCCATGAAGTCTAGGGGACATCGATGCCTCAGCAAAATCCTTATGAGAACCAGCCAACATCTGGCTCCTAGGAGAATCCTTCAAAATAGGTGGAGGAACCACCACCTCCTCAGTAATCAGTTCAGAGAGATCACAAAATCCAATTTCCACTGAACCTTCAACAGGATCTGTCTCCAGCGGAGTCTCCTAATCCATCGATTTAGAATGGATAATCTTTTCATTCTCATTCTCTGAATCAGTCGAAACTTCCTTAGGTTGTTTAGCAAAATAATGATCATGATCAGCTTCAGACCACCAAGAAGGTGATCTTCTGGATTTGGATTTCCCTACAGTACACTGGGCTGCAACATGCCCCGTCAGGTGACACTTTCTGCATCAAAAAGGTATACCTTCAAATTCTAACATTTGCATCCAAGAACCCCTGGGGGAGTCTAGACAAATTGCCTCAGGAAGGCCCTTAGAAACATCCACCTCAACCATAAGGCGAGCACAGGTCGAGTGGTAAAACCTCTTAGTTTCATCATCCTCAAATAAAAACTCCCCTATAGCATTTTCGATGGTTTTAAACACCGATTCATGCCATAGATGCATTGGTAAATTAGGGAGCCGAACCCAGACAGGGATCTTATTGAAGGTTTTCATGACAGGATTGAAATCCATATGCCACTGTTTGGTGAAAAGAGGGTATTTACCCTGCCATAAATTTTTTTTGTTGGACAGAATAGTCTTCCTATCCTCAGAGTTATGGAATAAGGCTATAAAAAAACCTTTACCACATGGGTAAATTTCAACATTTCCATCAATCAGTGGCAGCCAGGTCTTGGAGATCCAACCATGTAAATCTGCAAGAGATGGCCAGAAGCCACGAAATCGACAAATAGTTGCAAACTTTGAAAAATAATCTGCCCGATAAAATATTGCTTCAACTGTATCAGAATCAAGATTAACCCTGACAAGATTTAAAGCACTTACTGGTGATTCACCCAATCTCCTAGCAGAAGCTTGAAGTTTTGTGTCATGTATTTCAGCTTCAAGAGCAGCGACGTCCGCATAAGTTCTTCCCTTAGACCTAAGGACAGAACCAAAAATAGGGGATCCTTTAGCTAAATCCATAACTGGTAAAGAGCCCCCTTCCGCAGAAGAGTGAGCAATCAGGATCCTTTCCCCATTCATGGGTGAAGTCTCAGCCACACCAGCCACCGTATCAATGGCTACGTGGTACTGGATTTGAGTTCACGCTCGCGCAAGTGCACGCTCAGCATTCAAAATCTCCATGCATGTGTAGCTCAGCCTCAGCCAAAGTTAAAAGAGAGATAACATGTGAGTTGTGTATTGTTATATGATGGATGTTGACATTAATGACAAAAGGGGATATTGTTGGAGAATTTAAAATTATTTTATGATGATGTCATTAAGGTTTATAGGTGAGTGGATGAAGTTCCTTGATAGTTTATGTAAAAATGACAAAGTGTGAAATGTGTTAGTCCTAGTATGCTTGAAGTATGCTTGGTTGATCTTATATTTTGGCATGGTTAGAGATGTTAAAGAATGAGTATGGAGTATTGAAAATGTGAAAATTTCCCTAAGATGTTTTATAATCTCTAATTTCTTGTGTGAATGAGTGGATTTCATCTGATTGACCATTGTTGTCATCTAGACATTTTGGGTCTAGTGGCACAAAATATGAGTAGGTAGTTTGATGATGTCACCATTTCCACGTGTGGATGAGTCAAGGGGATTTGGTCATATGGTTTTGATAAAATTAGTCCTTATTTAATTTTCACTAAATTTTATATTATGTGTCAAATTGTTTCAAAATATATTCAAGTGCAAAATTGATCTCCCAGGCATTTTGACAGTGTTTTCCCATACTTAGCCAAATTAGTAATATGGCAAGAAGAGCTGAGTAAGTATTTTGATGTTATCATATCATGCACATGTGGATGTTTCAAAATAAGGAGATCATATGGGTTTGTTTAGTTTTGTACATAATTTATTTATTCTAACTTTTAGTTCAAGCACCATAGTGTGACAAAAGATATGCATGTTCAAAGTTGGTATTCCAGACAAGTTTTTGACATGGTTATGTAACATCAAAATCTAAGTGAGCATTTTAATGTAATTATATATAACATGTGTGAGGGTTATAGGATAATTTTTTCACATGGTTGGATTATCCTATGTGAAGAGATCATATGGTCCAAATTTTATAACATAAGAATGAGCGAGGTAAAATATATGACTATGCAAAGTTGGCCTTCCAAGCAGATAAGCAAGATTCCCATAATATATTTTGCACAATGTTAAAGATCAAGACTAGATGAAGATATAATGGCTCATGTGAGATAATATAGTGAATATCTATGGTTCATATGAGTTAAATGAAGTGAAAGTGTTTGTTGGTTAATTAATTTAAATATCGAGCTCCTTACAAAAGGATCAATGGAGTGTGTTTATTTCAAGGACTCAAGAAGCAGTGAGATGAGGACAAGTTCTTGATGATCAAAAATATAACTACTAAAATAGCACATGAGGGTGAAAAGTGTCATTATTATAGTGTTTTTTAATCAATATTTAATGATTATTTATATAATTTAAACATTTTACTAATCTATAGAGATTGACGGTGCATGATGACTCAACATCGCAAGAGTGCACAAGATGAGGTCAACATGTTCAAGGTTTAACATTTGGCATTGGTGCAATATGTGTTAAAGGTCAAGATTTATAAAATAATATATATGGTGTGTTTTTAATTTAATAATAAATTACTCAATATTCATGCATAGTGTCTAAAGTTTAACTATGATTGTTTGCAATTGAATATTTGAATTTGTAAAGGAAAAAAAACAATTCTCTATATTTTGGCCATATCTTTTGATCTAGATAGAATTTGCTAATAGTGAAAAAATAAAACTTGTAGAGGAATAAAATATGTATCTAAAAATATATATTTTATGATTATAAAGTGCCTATGGACATAGTTATGAATATTTAAATTTGGCAATGTTTTCATATATGTTTTGCAAGTGACTTGAGAAGGATATTAGAGCTTGTTTTGATATTGTTTGATATCTCATGTTGTCTTAGCTATTAGAGAGTGATTTGTAATCCATAAGGATTTTTTTTTGTATATTTTAGGTGTTATCAATATATATTTAATATGAATAATTATTAAAGAGTTGATTGTGTATTCATTCATGATGTTCATAAGCATCGAGTCAATGTTTGAGTTGTTTGAAGCATATGCAGTGGTGAGCATAGTTGATTATGATCATTTAAGGATTTATTAAGGGAAATAAAGAGTGGAACCATGTAATTTAAAGTGGTCATATGTTATTTATTTATTTATGTGCCAAATGTGTGAATAGGTCTCCATGAGACCTATAAGAGCTATAATGGCCTTATTAAAAGGTGTAGTTGTTTAAGGGTGACCCATAGATGCTATGGATGTCCTATGAATATTTTATTGAGTTTTTCATTGGTGATATAGATACATTAAGTGTTAGGTAATGCATAATATCTGACCAAGATGGTGATGATCATGATTTCTCTATAAATAGTGAAACCAAATTTGTTGGTTTTTAGACTTGAGTGTGAGACCAGGGAGAGATTTGAGAGAGGCTTGTGTATGTGAATTATGGAGAAAAGGAGGGTTGGATTGCCTTGTAGATGAGTTGAAGAGAATAAAAAAATTAAGTGTTAAGTATGAAATACACTAAGAGGGGGGGTGAATTAGTATATTATATATCTTTTTACTCAATTTGATTTCTTTTATTCAACCACTTAATCACACATTCAAGATATGCAATAAAAATGAAACAATAATTTGCACCACGAGAGAGAGAGAGAGACACACACAGAGAGAGAGAGAGAGAGAGAGAGAGAGAGAGAGAGAGAGAGAGAGAGAGAGAGAGAGAGAGAGAGAGAGAGAGAGAGAGAGAGGAGAGAGAGAGAGAGAGAGAGAGAGAGAGAGAGAGAGAGAGGAGAGAGAGAGAGAGACTAGTTTTTTTAATGTGGAAACCCAAAGTGGGAAAAACCATAGAGAACAATCTCAAATATATGAATGATCACCAACTCAAAATACAAGTTTGCAAGAACCAAATTGTAGGAGCACCAACCCCTTTTCTGAGCACCAACATAGAAACTATTTGTGAGCACCAACCCATAGGAGCACCAAGCCCTATTATGTATAAAACACAACTATCTCTCAATGTTTTTTACTCAACAAATGATATAACTGTATAATATCTCCTATTTTTCTCTCTTTGAAAACAAATATAAACTATGCACTCTCTAACATATTACAAATGGCTTCTCAAGCATTTATTTATAGCTTTCCAAATGAGCTTTAGCATTCACCCTTTGTGACCCTTTAATCCTCATGGAAAATAGTTCCAAACTTTCATGACCCTTCGTATCCTTGAATTTGAAAAGTCATATGGTGACCCTTCATAAGTAAAAGCATCCTTTCCTCTTTTGTCATATGGTGACCATTCATATGGTGACTTTTCATATTCCTCAAAGTGTCCCTTCATGGAAAAATGTGCCATACCTCTTTTGTCTTCACATGGTGACTCTTAGAATTCCTTAAGATGACTCTTCACGAAAAAAAATCATCCCATTCCTCCTTTGTCTTTTACCCCATGACTCTTTGACTTCTCCATGGGCCCTCTTTTGACTTATATGCAGCCAAAAAAACATTCATTAATATTAAATAAATATTAACACACATTATCCAAGATATGAGTATTAAAAACACCATTAAATGTAATGGGGCCTTTATCACCAAGAATGTTAGACCTTTGACATCAATGACAATATTTCCAAAAATCTCCCCCTTTGTCATTGATGGTAACCTCAAACTAAAACTGCCACATCCTAAAACCTACACATATTGCCATATAAAAAACATATAATAACTCCCCCTTATTGTAATAGCCTATACCTATTGAATGTACCTATTATTATCCCCCTTTGACATCCATGGAAAAGGGCCTACCTAGAGCTAACACTTAGCTCCCCTTCAATTGATGTTGAACCTCAATGGTAGGAAGTAAAAGAAATTACTCCCAACTTCTCTTGTAGATACTCAAATGTTTCTTTTGGTAGTTCCTTTGTGAAAATATCTACAATCTAATCTATAATATTGATATTTTCCATATCAACTTGTTGATCTACAACCTGATCTCTCAAGAAGTGATATCTAATGGGAATATTTTCCATACAATTATTTCTTCAATTTGCTTACATGGCTTCTAACATTTGAGAGAATAAATCCCTCAGGCTACTCAATCTAGACCTCTTCTTCTAGATTCTCATTTAGGAAGGTAGAGTGGACATCCATCTAAAACACTTTAAAAAATTTTAAACACTTCATATGCAAGAAAATTTCTAATAGCCTCTAACCTTTCCACTGGTGCAAAAGTTTCTTCAAATCTATTCCCTTAATCTGAGCATATCCTTCACATACTAATCTTGCTTTATTTATGGTCACTTCTCCATTTTCATTCAACTTATTTCTATAAACCAATTGTGTTCCTATCATATTGTGATCTTTTGGTCTAGGCACTAATTCCTAAGTATCATTATTTTATATCTAATTTAATTATTCATCCATATCCTTAACCCAATGCTTATCATGTCTAGATTCTGAAAAAGTTCTACGCTAAATTTTGGATAACAAAGAGAAATTAACTTGCTTAGATTCACTTACCATCATTCTTCTAGTATGAATTCCTTCATTTATGTCCCTAATGATGTCACTTTAATTATGATTTCTCTAAACATATTTGGATGGAGTTTTGGTGTCTTTTTTCTCCTTCTCATCTTCATTTGATTCTTCAAAATATTCCTCTTCAATGATTTCACGAATGTCTATTAGATCACTAATTCTTTATATTCCATATTCTTCTATCTTGACACTTGCACTTTCAAAAAATATCTTGGTCATTTTTGTAATAAAATTTATAAGCTTTTATTTTAAAATAATAAACAAGAAATATACCTTCATATACTTTGGATTCAAACTTACCAAGTTTTTCGTTGATTCTCTTTATGAAGCATCTATTGCTGAGAACTCTAAAATAATCAACTATTTTTGGTTTATCTTTCCATAGCTCATAAGGATTCTTATCACTATTGACTCTCAATAATACTCTATTTTGAATATGCACTATTTTAGCAACTACCTCTCTCTAGTATTTATTTGCTATCTTGGATTCATTTAACATTGCCCTTGCCATCTCCTGAACTATTTTATTTTTCTATTCAACTACTCTATTTTGTTGTGGAGTTGTAGCTACTAAATAATGTCTCTTTATTTGGTCTTCACAAAACTCAATAAATTTATCTAAAATGAATTCTCCTCCTCGATCTAATCTTAAACACTTAATCTTCAAACTAATTTCATTCTCAACTAATGCTTTGAGTGCCTTGAAATGTCTAAAAGCTTCTGATTTTTTCTTTAAAAACATTACTCAAGTCATACATGAAAAATCATCAATAAGCAACATGAAATATTTCTCACCTTGAGTACTTTGAGTTCTCATAGGTACACATAGATTAGTGTGAATAAGCTTTAGCATCTGAGTGGTTGAGTACTCTTTTATTTTGAACCACCTTCTAGCTTGCTTCTCATGCTAATAAGATTTACAAAGCGTGTCGAATGGATTTGTAATCTTTGGATGATTTTTGACTGCTTGCTTCTTGCTGATGTTGACAAGATTGTCAAAATTTATGTGCCCCATTCTCCTGTGCCATAGCCAAATTTATTCAATCTAACTCAAACAAAATCTTTGACCTTTGATGTCTGATAGCATATACAAATTATTGCCTATTCTCTGAGCATCTACAACTAACACATCTAAATATTTTCTTCTAATTTCAAAAACTTCTAAATAAAACTTTAGTGTGTGACCCTAATCACACATTTGAATTACACTCAAAATATTATGCTTAAGACCCTCTACATAAAAAACATTTTTAGTTTTAGTTCTAACATTATTCAAACTTAGTGTACCTTTTCCATTAATTCTAGCAGTATTATTGTCTCCAAATTTCACAATGCCACCATTGATATTATTCAAGTTTATGAACTTGTTATTGTTTATTATCATGTGCCTCAAACATCCACTATCAATGAACCATGGCTTTTCTTCATTTCTTGCATACAAAGCTATCTACACCAACATAGATTTTTTAGGTTGTTTCTTTTTCCATGAACCTGTTTAAACTTTCTTCTTGATGAATGGAGCCTTAAAACTTTGGTCCTTCTTGACTAACTCAAACATGCTTCTATATTAATGAGCTATGTGTCTAAAGTTATTACACTTATAAAATATTATGGCCTCTTCATTAAATACTGATAGAGGAGTAAAAGAGTTATGGTCTTTGCTTGACTCTGTATGAATTTCCTTCTCCTTATTTGTAAAATTGTTAGCCCTTTTTCAACATTCTATTTTCTTATGACCATATCCATTACAATAAAAATAATAACCATAAAAATAGGACATGTTTGTGTATCTCTAACTTGATTTCCTTTTGTAGCTCTATTCCCTCCAACCTTTTTTGTTTGAGATGTCCTCTGTATTCTTAACTTCTTCCTTTTTTATTTCTTCTTTTGTAAGAGCTTTAGCATAGCTCTTTCCTTTTTCCTTGTCTATGAAAATAGTGACCTCCTCTTTATCTTTTTCAAATCCAATACCTATCTTATCTAACATTTATCTTTGATTTTATAATATCTTATTCAACATATTAGCGTTATTCTCAAATTTTGAATCATTAGTTACTCTGTCATAGATTGATTTATTTGTTTTCTCAAGATCTACTTTTAAAGAAGTAATTTCAATAACATACCTTTCATATTATTTACTTATTATTTTCAACTATGCCATTAGATATTATTCATTCTTCTTGGCTTATTCAAAATGTACTTATATATATTTAAATATTTCCTTTGTCTCTTTTTCATTTTTCTTGATCTGGAGCTTTAATCTTTGATTCTTCTTTTCAAGAGCTTTTAACTCTTATAAGGCACAAATGAGTTCTCCTTCTAGATTCACTTCAGCTTCATCTTGTTCTTCTTCTTGATCATATATAATTTTGCTTATGTAGGAATCTTTATGTATGGCCATGAATATAATCTCTTCTTCTTTTGAATAACTAACTCCACTATCTTCGATTGAGCTAGGATCTTTAGAATACAAACTCTTCTTCTCGAATCCCTTATTGAATTTACCTTTGAAATTCTTATTGTATGTAGAATTTCCTTCTTCATTGTCATCATTACCCATACTTAGGTATTTAGCTAAAATGTCCAATCTTTCCACAATTAAAACATTTAAAAGGTAATTTTCCTTAATATTTACCTATGCCCTTTTTTAGCTTGCAAATGAATAGAGATCCATTTTCATCTTCATCATTGATAAAAATATTAATTGATTCTTTAATCTTATCCTTATCTTTATTTGATGTCTTGAAAGTAGCTTCTCTTTTTGAGGGTTTATCTTGTTTAGTCCACATCTCATATGGCATAAGAATACCATGAATCTCATCGATCTTTAGCTTGGCTAAATTCTTCATCTCTTCAATTGTCAAAACTTTTGCATCATATCTCAATGGTATAGATCTAAATTTTTTTTGAACCATAATTTATTTTTCTAAGTTTTCTCCAAGACCTTTAATCTATTAACTATTTGATCGACCCACAAAAGATAACTTGCTATATTTTCTTCTTCTTCCATCTTCAAACTCTCAAACTATCTTCTAAAAGTCTAAAGCTTAGCTTGCTAAACCTTTCCATCACCTTTGTAAATATTCTCAAGTTTTATCCAAGTTTCATGAGCAGATTTACATTGCATAACTTTAAAAAATTCTGATTCACATAAATCACATAAAATAACATTTAAATCTTTAGCATTATTTTCACTTGCCTTTTTTTCTGTTGGAGTAGTTACAAGTGTCTGTGGCTCTTCATATTCCTCCACCACTGCTTGCCATATGTCAAATCTAAGTGCCATGAAATAAGTCTTCATCTTTATGCTCCAAAAAACATAATTCATCCCATCAAACAAAGGTGCCTTATTTTTATAAAATCCTTCATGTGATCCAGCCATTGTGTTTTCCCGATCTACCTTGAAGTTGTAAAACTTTTTGAAAAGGAAGCTGATCTGATACTAATTGTCAATCATGAAATATATTTAAAGGGGGAGGTGAATCAATATATTATATATCTTTTTACTTAATCTGATTTCTTGTCTTTAACCACTTAATCACACATTCAAGATATGCAATAAAATTGAAACAATAATTTACACTACACAAGAGAGACAATAAATTTTTACGTAAAAACCCAAAGTGGGGAAAACCATAGAATAATCTTATGTATATGAATGAACACCAACTCAAAATACAAATTTCACAAGCATTAACTTGTAGGAGCACCAACCCCTTTTCCGAGCACCAACATAGCAAATATTTGTGACCACCAACCCATACGAGCACCAACCCACAGGAGCATCAACCTCTCTTGTGTATAAAACACAACTATTTCTCAATGTTGCTTACTCAACAAATGATAGAAATCTACAATATCTCCTTCTTTTCTCTCTTTGAAAACAAATAAAAACCATGCACTCTCTTTCATATTAAAAATGGATTCTCAAGCCTTTATTTATAGCTTTTCAAATGACCTTTGGCATTCACCCTTTGTGACCCTTAAATCCTCATGGAAAATGGATCCAAACTTACATGACCCTTTATATCCTTGCATTTGAAAAGTCATATGGTGAACCTTTATAATCAAAATCATCCTTTCCTCTTTTGTTTTTATCTTGGTGAGTTTTCATATTCCTCAAAGTGTCCCTTCATGGAAAAATGCATCATACCTCTTTTATCTTCACAGGGTGAGTCTTAGAATTCCTTAAGATGACTCTTCATGAGAAAATGTGTCCCATTCCTCTTTCATATTTTACCTCATGAATCTTTGACTTATCCATAGGCCATATTCTGACTTATAATCAACCAAAAATATATTCATTAATATTAAATAAATGATAACACACATTAGCCAAGATATGAATATTAAAAACACCATTAAATGCAATGGGGCCTTTATCACCAATAATGCTAGACCTTTGACATTAATAAAAATATTTCCAACATTAAGGACTATTTTTATGACCTATAGGTCATAATTATGTTGGTCAAATAGTGATCTTGCTATTTGAGTATAAGCAAAGGTGAAGAGTGATAATCAGAGGTTCATCATTAGGTGTAGAAGACATGAATTCATAGGTGGATGTGTTCATAGGTGTTGTTGTGGAAACATATTATCTAAGGGAGTTTTAGACTCCTTGTGAGGTGAAAATTTATAAAAGTCTAGTTGTTTTTGAAACTCATCTAGACAAGTGTTATAGCACCTTGTGGGATTGTAGTCTTACTAAATAGGGATTGTAGTTTCTTGATTAGTTATAACTGGTCTAAATTTGTTCTTTTTATTATAGGAAAGTAGTGCAATTGTAGGTTATAGTGGGTTTTATCTCCAAAAAAGGTTTTCCACATATATCATGTGTTATGTGATTGATTTTTTTAATCTATCTTTCTCTTTGCTATGAATGATGTGTATGATTCATGAATGATTGTGGTAACTAGTTGAATGTTTGTAAAGATTAAAATTGAATTTAGATTATTTGGGCTCACTAATTCACCCCCCTCTGAGTGATTATACCTATAAAAACCTTGAGGTTATTACTATGGCAAAATAGGAATCCAATATGGACCTACTTGGGTTGTACAACCTTTATCGACCTCTGGGCTTATAATCATCTGCTTTGTCAAGGACACTTGCTAGACAATGATGGTAAATACATTTTTGGTGATGTTTTATTTTATCTCTTATAAAGATATATATATTTTTTCATCATGATCATGTGACTTAAATTAATTGCAATATAAATTCTATGGGTTCTTGATATACTATTATAGGAGATGGTACTATGTTGTTGCATGCTTGACTACTTGATAGATTTCACAAAACTCTATCTTGATTTTAGGATAATCATTTATGGGATGTCCTTCTTTCCGACACTCCATACATCATATATTTGACATAGGTTTATCTTCCTCATGATATTTATCAATTCTCTTGATAAAATCTTGTAATATATTTTCAATTTTAGAATTTATGGTAGGAGCTTCTCATAGTCTTCAATTTACTCTACTCATAGGGAAATAGCTCTAATATATGATTTAGTAGCATATTAAGTTTGCAGAGTAAAAAATATAATTATAGAACATAGTCATTTGATAAACCACATAGCTTTATCTTTATTTGTTAAGGCAAATTCCACCTTATTCATAACATCATAGAATATATGATCATAGTCATAGGCTGAATCTCCTAACTTCTACCTTATTTCTTTCAAGTCTTGAATAGTTTGACTAGTACATTTCTTTACCTTGAACTCTATAATGAGAATTTCCTTAACCTATTGTAGGCTTTCCTATTGAATTTATCTATGATATATAAACTCAAGTGATCTTATAGTTAGTGCCCCTACTAACTCATACTTTTTGATAACTTTGTTAGTAATGCCCTTATCTTGATATCTCATTTCATAGGTTAGTAAGTACTTTTTAGGGTTTATAGACTGATCATATGTTGCCATATTTATAAATCCTCCTGTATCACCCATCATGTAAACTAGTATTGAAGGGATATGCTTGTGAAATTATTACAAAAGGAGGTTACATTTTGGTTGATCCTTATTTCATACTATGAATATTTATCTATGCACTAGGAGAGTCAACCTATGCAATATATTTTTTTATATATTTCTTTCTTTTCTCTACTTGGATTCAACAAACCCTATAGCCTTTAAAGCCTCTCTAATTGATGCTGTTTCAATTTTATCACCCAAATGATGGATTTTTTTTGAAAATGGTCCTTCCCAACTCTATCTTCTTATTCTCTTGGTTGAAAACTTCTATTGAAATGTTTAAAATTGGGTTGTGGTGATGTGTTCTCTTCTAGTGAATGATTCTTTCTTGTGAATTATTATTATATGCTTGAAATTATAATTAATATATGATTGTGTTATATTTATTTTCTTAATTTTTCATGTTTGTATTATGGTAATAGACGTTCTTATGGTTGCACACTACATCTATCATTTAGTTGATCTACTTCTACACTATTTTCATCTTATTCTTCAAACATCTCTTCTCTATCTCATTCTTCATCACTTTTTTCTATCTACCAAAATTCATCATCTTATTTCTTTGTCCTTTTTTATTCATCTCATTCATCATGTCTTCTTACTCATTAATCATCTAGTTTATTAATACTATTACCTCTACTTGTAGCTACTTGGGTATTCTTTTGTTTATTTCATCTATTTTGTTATTGTGGCTCACGTTCTAAATATAGACTTTTATTTTAACTCTTCTTCCCTCATGTTTCCATTATAGATTTAGGTTCAAGACTTATCTTCTCATCTAATAATCATTCATAATAATATTTCACACACCCCCATATGTCTGAAATAACTACTCCATATTGGATGGAGTAGGCACCATGGCCTTATCCACAACCAACATCTTCATAGAAATAGGTAGTCACTATAAAAATTTCCCTCTAATGCCTATAAAAAAATTTTATTGCATATATTTGAAATCTATGTATCCTTATACTTCAAATTTAGTTATGTATCCATCTATTGTAGTAACAACCCAATAATCTATTGCTCTTGTCTAGTCAATTTATAATTTTTTTAATTGGTCTATCTTTTCTTCAATCTAGATGATTGTTTCTTATATTCTTGGGTTAAAATAATAGTATTCAAACCATGCAAACTAGTTTGTTTTGATTATTATTTTTCAAAATTACATACTCTTTGGTATAACCATGCCTCAATGTCTCTCTACCTTGATAACCATCTTAGCATGCTTCCTCTAGAATGAGTGTTTCCATTCTCACTACACCATTATTAACAAAGATTATTAAAGCATAAAAACATGCTAAGGATAGGGATAGTTAGGTTATACTCTAGTACACAACATAGTGCATCATATTCATACAAAAGGTTAGATAACATAAGCATAGTAAGGAGGAATTATTATGTATTAAGTAAAAAGTAAGAACAACAAGTAATTTGATAACATAAACAAATTATTCAAATTAATTTAGATAGAAAGTAATAAAATATTATACATGAAAACATATGTAAGGAACAAACTAAGAGACCACATAGGTAACCATAACGAGATAAGTCTATATTGATTTGTATAAAAGCATATATAGACATTTATAGTACATGAATGTTCATATTATTCTCATACTTGGCATCTAAAGTAGATTTTATTCATATTATAACCTATTACAAGTCATAAAGATAGGACAAAATAGACATATACATGATATAATAAGTACATAATGCTCAAATATTAGAAAAATATCTTGCATAGTTATAAAATATAATTTTTTCTCCTAATAAATAAGTCAATAAAAATGTGACTCCTTCAAGAGACAACAAAGGTAGAGGTGCATCATTAAAAACTAGATAGACAAGGTATGTGAATCCTTTCACTGGTTACTATTTCTCATGCAATCAATATGGACATAGAGATATGGATCATAGACATCATGTTAGAATCAATTCATCATGGAGGAATAGGGTGAATTTATATTTTAATAGTAGAATAAAAATTATATGATATAATTATGATCAGAGAGGACATATTTTAATGAATTACAAGATAAGGTATATGAGGAAGATCAGTCAATACAAAAGATTAAATGGTCATATAACTAAAAAGTGGATCAAGAGGTTAGACCATGTGGATAAGGTGAAGGAGGAGTAGAAGACTAAAGGAAAAACATATATGTTATCTTAGACTGCCTTTCATATTCAATATGAATCCATGAAATATTATATAGATAGTGGTTTCTCAAGTCACATGATAGGGGACAAGATCAAGTTCATCTTATTGAAGAATAATGTTGTAGAAATAATGAGATTTGGAGATAACATAACTACCAACATAGTTGGCAAAGGAATATCAATTTTGGAAAATGGGAAGACCAAGACAAAGAATGTGTTGTATGTGGAAGGTTTGAAACATAAACTTATTAGTGTAAGTCAAATGCATAACTAAGGACACATACTAAAGTTTCATGATAGAGGGTGTGATATAAGGAGTGCCAAATTAAGAAGGTTAATTTCCAATACTAAGATGACTAAGAACAATATATATGTTTTGAATGAGATCAAGAAGGAGAGATGCTTTATGAGAAATATGGATAGAATTTGTCTATGGAATAGAAGGTTAGGTAACCTAAAATTTGATAATCCGGTCAAGATACACTCTAAGAAATCTATGAAGAATATGTATAAAATAACCAAACCTACAAACACACTTTGTGTTGTACCCAACACCCCTTTTCCCCTTTTAAAAAGAAATGAGGACCTACTATTGGGGTTTAATTACAACGAGGACCTCACCTCATATGATTTATGCAAAGTTTGGGAGTTTGGGCCTTTTCACTTTTTAGGTGGTGTGTATTTGGCTAGGTTTTGTTATTTTGGCATTACGTTTATTACATTTTATAAGGATAACTTGTGTACTATAGATCAACTCTTCAAACTATTTATTTTGGATTTTGTGTAAAGTGTCTCTTAGATGGATAGTTACATAAATTTTTTAATCTCACTCCACCTCAGGCCTATTCTTTTAGAAAGCTTATTTTTTTAGAGAAGTTATTACAGCCTTTTTGTCCAAGATAATCCTCTGGACACAATTTGACCTTCATATATTTGACATTGAGGGATTTTGGGCTAGATATAAATCTCCAAAAGAAATTTTTGATGGGATATAACCTTTGACCCCCCCTCCTAGGAGTACTAAAATATTATTCTAAAATTTTAAAAGGTTCCCTTCAACATTTTTAGAATCACCCTTAAGAACTCTCAAAATGTCCTTTCCACCTACCTTTCAGCATTCTCAAAGTAGAACCTTTGGGAAAATTTTGTTCCAAAGTAGACCCTTCATCCCTTCTAACTATCCCTTCAATCTTTTATGAATTAACCATTTACCTCCCTTTGAATATTTCCTAAGGACACATACCCTTCAAATTTTCCCACCTAACCTTAAGAAATTACCAAACGTACCCTTCAAAAAAATTGTTGTTTCCCTTTCTTTTCTTCCTTCACCATTCCCTTTAAAACTTTTATTTCATACCTTTACCAATTCTCTTAGACATTTTATCAAAAGTAAACTCCCTTGAGTGAATCATTTGGGACCTTTTTAAAGGACACTATGCCCCACCCTTCAGAATTATTATTTCAAACCATCCATCTTCAATGTAAAATCCCCAAAAAAATTCCTTGGAAGGGCACTTGTCCTTCAGAATTCCTAAACCTTCCCTTGAGTTAAATAAACATACCCTTTAGACTTTATTGAATGAACCCTTCAAAACCTTTGAAGTTACCTTTAGTCACACAAAAGTACCATTCAAAGATTGAAGATGTCCTTTGACCCTTCAAACTATCCTTCATGAATTTTGGAAGTGCCCTTTGACATTCATAGAGTAGACCCTTCAAGAATTTTGCCATAGATAAGTGCCCTACAAAGTGGATCCTTTAGACTAAAACTACCCTTCAGAGAGTTTGGAAGTGCCCCTTTAAACATTGAAATGGCCCTCTAAAAGAATTCCTTTAGAAATTTTGTTCATGTTCCTTTCGAGTAGTAACCATAGACATTTTACCCAAATTAACTGTTGAAAGGAATTATTCCCAAATATTAACTTGAGAATCACCCTTCATATGCTATATCTTCAAAGTGTTTGTTTATGAATCATTATGGAAGCTAATAAGGTTCTTACTTATAAAATACATTATGAACACTAAATTCATACTTAGTAAAAGGATATAATATTTCTTGTTTTGATAAAGAACTAATGATCCCTGCCAACCTAAGACTAACAAATTTAAAAAGTGAACATTGCATATTTAATATCACTTGAACTGGTATTTAATGAAAGATCTTATATAAATGATACATAGCCATTAGAGTCATCATTAACATTCAAAATATCTTATAATTGAAGTATCATCATCTCTTATAAATAATCAAGAGCCCTAGATCTTATTTCAAATAGTATATAGTGAACATCAACCAAGCTAAAGAGTTGATCACTTTAGTACATAGGTATAATCAGCACGTAGTATGTTAAACAAGATATAAGCTTGAATGCACAACCATGGCTTCTTCATCTAAGTCATTTTGAGGGATATATGTTTTCCATCAAGGACTCCATAGAATTCAAGGACACTAAATTTGACATAAAAGTAATCAAAAGTAAGTATCAAAATTATTCTCAGCAATGAGATGTGGTTAATTCAGTGGATATGTTTTAAATAAATGATGAGACGGTGCTATTAGAGAGATTTTTCATCTAATAATTATTGGCATACAAGTTCCAAGGCTTCACTTCACTAAAACAAAACTAGAAGTCATGCCATACATTTAATTGCTCAGAGATTTCTTCTTTTTAAGTAAAATATCACAAGATGTCTACTTATTACACTCCCATGGTGACACAGTGGTCACATGTATATTTGAGAGTGACTTCTAAAGGTATCTATCTTTGAGCATCCCATATGCATATTATTTTAAGCATACATAGGTATGATTAAAGGAGGAAACTTCAATCACAAAGGTGATCTCATCATGGTTACTCCCAAGATAGGCCATCCCCTTAGAAGGAATGAAGCCAAAGGGAGCCATTCCAATTAAAAAGTTTAGAATAGGGGTGCAAATATGCATGGCTCTACTCAACTGATTGTATGGGATGCCTAGTATACTTTTGTGAATTTGGATTGGGTACCCCTATTATATATGATATTGTCACATGATGTAGCTTACGCTTTTGGGGAGGTGATCAACCTTAGGTTGAGGGAGCAAATTTTACATAAAGACAAATGTCTCTCCCCACAAGGGACTTCTTTATGATGTCATAGCTAGTAGATGTAGTAATGGGGACATGCTACAAGGATCTAGGTAATCTATGGGATCCAACCACATATTTTATAAAGAATAGAATTTACAACTATTATCAGTTCATGAATGTATATGATTATCAGAAGCATATGGTTAGACTTTTTGAGGATGTATATCCATAGGTGTGGAAATACTTCTATATTTCCCTTATGCCTCATATTGGAAAAAATGATTTGAATAAATTGGCTAGGAAGGGTGACCATTTATTATATCTAGACTTCACAATAATTTTAATATAGGTAAATAAGGTGGAGCCCCTATGTCTCCCTAAATACATGTTAGACAAGATATAAAAGTAGGAAATTACTTTCCAATTATGGAATAACATAGATGAGGACTTGGCAAGATAGAATAAGGCCTTATTTTTTGGGAGCCTTTTTATAATTAGTAGGATTACATACACCATAAGGAAACACCTTGGTGATGTGATAACATAGAAAAACTGATATGGTATCCATAGGTTTCCATAGAGAGACTAGGACCCCCATGGGTGCATCCAAGAGCACATCCATGGGTTCAACATTCCCTACTACCATCATCCATATTGTTATGAGTTCCTCTTCTTGAATGTATAATCAAATGAAGAAGTATTATAATGAGAAAATATTGGTGGTTTAAAATAAGATCATTTAAAGATGATCCAAGCATAGCTTAACATCTCCACCAAAGAATTGGACTATCAAAGAGCCTTGTTCAAAGGGTGGTAGCATTTAGACTTTTAGAGTGGGTAATCTGGAGGATAAGAAGCTTCCTCATCTCAAGTAATTCTTTTGAAATTAAAAATAAAAATAGTCAAGAAAGAGCCCACGTCCTAGGAAGTGAGTACACAAAGGGTAGGAGCCATAGGATATCCTATTAATCTAGACTCCAATGAAGATGATAAACCTACTACTATCACTATTTAGGTTCTTATGACTACCCCCAATGTTCTTAATGTTTCATCTATCAGGTTATCAATATTACAAGCAATAACATATTCTCCTCATGACTCTCATATTTAGGGAGGACCCCCTTGGTCTACATTAAGAAACCAAGGACTCTTATAGGCAACTCCACAACATAAATATCTATAGGCTTGCCTATTCTACCTCCCATCTCACAACCATAAAGGGATGAGGTAATCATCAAGGATTGGTGGATGATTTAGATGAGGATATGGATTTAGAGGAAGACAAGGATATAAGTCTCTAGGGGGATCCCACTAAACTTCAATTACAATTTACTCAACCCTTTTCTACTTTTTTCCTTAACATCAATTTCCATCATTGATATATTTTTTTCTTCTATAGAAGTATCCTCTACCTTAGTTATTCCTCTCATTAGTCCCTCTACAACTTCCACTACACTCTTTCCTAAAACCATTCCCTTTATGCATGTTGGTACTTCTACTTTTAGGCTTCATAAGAAGAAGAAGGCATCCAAAAAGGTATAGACCACCTTAGGTACTTGTAACTCCATGTATAATCAACACAACTCTCCCTTCCACTTTATAGAATAAACTAGGGTGAGCACAAGAAGTGGGAAGAAGTCAAATCCTTATGTAATTATAGTCCATACACCTCCTCAATTTTGAGGAGTGGACTAGTCAAAAATCATATTGCCTTCCTTGCCTAATGTTTTAACCAAGCTCAATAAGAGGTAAAAAGAAGGAGAGGCTAAGCAGGAAGTTGTTATCACCATAGCTGAGGTACCTCATAATATTCCACCCTAGATTATGGATTAAAGTGGTCAAATAGCTACATATAAGGTCACTAAACTTCCCTCTATGTCTATCTTATTTTACCCCCCAACTAGCTCCATCTAGAGAGTAAATAAAATAAACCTAGAGGATGACCAGGGTACTAGTCTCATTATTGAGGAGCAAAATCCAATGTTCTCCCTAAATAGGAGACAAAATAGGCAAGAAAATGAGCCTATGTATGAAGAAAACATTTCGGACCTAGCCCAAGCCTATAAGGACATAGTGGTAGATATATATTAATGCACAAATATATCATTCCAAGAGCTTGAGGATGAAGTATAGGAACTATGAGCACAAATTGAATAGATGAAGGGGTAATCCAACATAGTACACATTCTTGCAAGCATTAAAACTAAGGTAAGAGAGGTTAATTATAAATTTTATATCTCTCTTGAGGCTATGGGGTTTATGAAAGCAAAAATGGCACCTTACCTATCTTAGATAGTACTCAAATTAAGATGTTGGTTGCCTATATAGACAACCCATCATATAGCCACTTAGATTTATTAACTATGTTTGAGGCATCTAATACCTTGAACCCAGTAGTCATTAGAAATGAATAAGATAAATAATGGTTACAGGTAGTTACAATCTTAATGCTAGGATATCAAGCTCATGAGACCTAACTCTTTTAAATCTTAGATGAATTGAATCTATCTAAATTAAGAGATTTTTTAGGGTAGATGGTCAGTATAATCAATTTTGACAAGATTGTCTAGGATGCTATAGATGATTTTAAACAAAGAATATAGGTATTGATGGTAGATTATATAGAAGATGAGTTTGGTAAGGTCCAAAGGAAGGTGACCAAAGTGGAAATCTATAGAAGTAAGTTTCAAAAAACCAAGGATGAGCATGCAAGACTCCTTAGACAAACTAAAAGAATCCATCAACCTTCACTACTAAACTTTGGCATTATTCACTAGTAGCATGAGGTGGCTCATAAATTTTATAAGGAGAATGAAGCAAATAAGAATCAAACATCTAGTAGTGGATCTGCACCCTCGATTTCTACTATAACTTCAACTCCAACAAAGGCCCATGTATCACTTCTAACCACATAGCCTTTGGTTTTACATGTGCTATTCCTAACATTCTTTGTAAATTGAATAATTATTTGAAATATATGGACTTTGTATTTTATTTAACATGCACATGTTGTAATTTTTTTAAATTCAATTTGACTATTTATAGTTTTTTCTAAGCTTAAATAGTTTTGATTGCATTTATAGCTACATGTTCAAAACTGCCACATGTAACTAACATGCATAGACTTGGAGGATGAGGTGACCCCTCCTCAAGCTCTATAAACACTATTTTACCCCTAATTTACTAGGTGGTAAGAGAATTTTGAATATGAAGTGGCAAACCTTTTGGTTATCAATTGAAGTATTTGAGTACTTTTCTACCGCAATGTTGTGTTGTTAGTTGTTATTTTCTATGGATGTTTACTTAAATAAATCTTTAGTGTGATAATGTTGTGAATGGATTCTTAATTTTTTTGATTAATGCACTAATCTTTGATGTGTAATAGCTATTGAAGATTGGTAAATGTGTCAACTAAAATAGTTAAGTTATATTAAAACATCTTTCTAGATGTGTATTTTTTTTTCTTGGTGTAGCTTTTAGAGTGCATGTTATCATTGCCTTAGATAATACACTAGCCTAAGACATAATCTCCTAATTGAAGGGTGTGCAAAATATACCCTAATAAGAGCAACTTTTGTTTGAGTCTAGTGGACTTCCTATACCTTTGCTACCTTATACTCTTTAGCCTTGTCTAGTTCCTTATGAGTATTTATTGCTAGTAATAAGCATTGGTTTTAAGAAGACACAAGTCTATCCAAAATCTAGCTAAGGAAGTAATTATTGAGAACCATAAGAATTTATTTTCTACCTTATCTTACCCTCTATTTGCATTTTTTTATTAATATCTACCCATTTCAGAATAAAGACCAGCCACCCATCCAACTCATGTAAGAATCCATCCTATTGGGGAATCATGTCTCCATCCAAAAATCCTTATTAACCACCTGCATGTTTTACCATTTTTTTCCATAAATAGGTTATAATAGACTGCATACCTATAACTCATACCCTATAATGGATTTAAACTCAATAGAGATCCTAAAATGTTAGAGGCTACCTTGTTATAGTTTTGGTGTTCATAAAACTTGCATTAATAGTTAAACTAGTGCTAGAAGGAATGCCTAAAACTCTGTATAATAAAGGATAAGCCCTTTTTATAGAGTTGTAATGGAGTCACCTAGGAGAGTGACTAGATCTAATTTCTAGGTTGGCTTATTGGTATCACCCTTAGCAAGCCATAGGAGATCTAGAACTACATCGACATTCTAGTTTAGAATAATCCACCTCTACTAAGGTATGCTTCACCCATAAGGAACCTCTTTCCCACCAATCAACCAATGACCCAGTAATAGACTTGGTTAGTTATATCTACCATTTCCATCCTAGGGGATGTGAATAGTTTAACTTGAAACCCCAAAAAATATCTACCATCCTTCTCCCCTTTGGACCAAGGATTGTAAAAAAGAACATTAAATCTATTAAATCTACTTTTAGGTTAATGAATGTAGTTGATGAGGATGTTGGATGCCAACTATTTCCTTTCACTTTAATGTATTTTTCTTGTGATTGGTATCTAAACTTAATCAAGAACTCCATCATGAATTGGGTGGATTGTCAAACTACTTTTCTTGAATATTTTGGGTAGGTCACCAATCCATGATTGGTGTATCAACACTTCACCAACATGAAGAGAGAACTTAGTGAGCCTATTTGTGCTTTCACTATAAGATGGTAGAAGATGTATAATTAGTTTACCTTAGGGTACAAATCATAACCAATCTTAGCACTAGAGATATACAAAAATTCCTTCGATCCTATCACTACCATATTCTTAGGATGGGCATCCACTATCACTTCTTTAGCACTAGTATTTGAAAAGGCCATTACCATCAACCAATAAATCAATCCATAAATGACTAGGGTACTTAATAATGGGTTCCTAGCACTTAATCCAATACTACATGTGAAGACAAATGTCTTATAATATAATCTTAATCAACTATATACATTTCCCCCATTGATGCAGATGATGTAGCCAAGTTTTATCTATCTAAATAATCACATGACCAATAGTAGTTACTAGCTGAACCAACATACAACTACACTTCTCATGACTATTATACAAAGTGCAGAATCTATGAAAGATTAATTGGATTGTATCTAAAAAATGGTTTAGAAGTTGAGCAATGATTTTCTAAACCTGTAACAAAAACTAGGAAATACTAATACTCACTTGGGTAAATAGAACACTAGATTCTTGAGGTATAACATGCCTTTAAACTAGCTTTTGAATAAAATGGAGCAACCTGGTAGGCTTCCAAAGATCAACATTACTAACAAGGCTCTCTGTAATTGGTGTATAATACACAATACACCCCAACATGGTGAGCTTGACTGCATTGAGTTCTATACAATATTTGAAATATTTAAGAGAGAAGTAACTCGACAAGATTAGATGAATAATCCTCCTGAATTGCATCAAGATCTAAGATATTCTAGTACAATGATGTTCTTTGAAACTCATTAATTTCCCTTTTGATGAGAAGATGATAACAAACCATAAGATAATTTAGAAGAGGTACATGCCTTTCAATAATTTTAGAGAGGTGCATATAATTTAAAGAACAAGTAGCGTTTGACCACATCGGCTCCTTTAAACACCATAATAATTCTACCCAATCCTAAAGCAGACAATAATCCACCCCCTCTAAAGGGGAATGATCCATTGATGAGTAAGGAGGAACCAAATAATTTTGAATGTTACAATATTATGGAAGATATGAAGAAAAATCAAGGAAAATATCACACTCCACAAGTTGGCCCAAATCACCAAATAAAAGGAGTTACTATGGAAATCCATCATTGAGAAGGCCCCAATGGAGAAATCTAAAACAATTAAGATAAAGCAAAAGAATCAAAAGCACCACCATTTTTGCTAACCATTAGAGCATTTGGTAATAATGTTCATAATTATTTATTTGATTCTATATCATCTATAATTGTTATGCCAACTTATATGTAAAATTTTGGGTCTTACCTCTAGCCCTTGAAAAAGATTAGTCTCTCAACTAGACAACATAGTTGTGCCAATAGTTGGTGAGTTGAATAATGTGCACATTTAGGTAGCATAAAAAATTAGAGTTTAAATAATCATCAATATCCTAGTAGTTGATATACTAGAAGGATATATATTGTTACTAAGTAGGGATTGGTCCAAAATGCTTAATGGATATCTTTCATAGATTTCTCACATATATGGCTACCTAGGAGGGGCATTGTAAATTAAATCTGAATTGATTGAGAACCTAGGATGAAATACCCTATCACCAAATATAATGTCAAGAATGAAGAGGTAATGTATGACTCCCCCTCATCAGGGATTTATACTTTTACTAGTCATGATTCAACACAAGATCCAAAGCCTAAAGAATCAAATCAGCTATAGACAATGTATTTTGATGGAGCCAAGTCCAAACAAGGATTAGGTGTGGTAATTAAGATAATCGATCCTCAAGGCAAGAGGTTCTTGGTTGCTTATAAATTACAATTTATTTGTATAAAAATAGAGATAAATATGAAGCTCTGATCTTAGGGATATAATTTGCATTAAAAAATAACACAAAGTAGATAAAGGTATTTGAGGACTCAAAGCTGGTAGTCCACTATATAAGAAACAAATACCAATGTAAACTATCTTATTTGAAGAAGTATAATCATAGAGCATGGGATTTAATTGAAATATTGAAAGATTTTAATGTAATAGCAATCCTGAGAGAATAAAATCAGGTCACTGATTCACTTGTTGCTATTTTCGCCGATCTAGAACCATTACAAGAATTTTAAGTAAGAAGATTTTCCATTGAGTTGGTTCGCTATCCATCTATTCTAGATAATGTAGAAAACTTTCAAGTCTTTAGTGATGATCAGTAGATTGTCCAATTATTAACTAATTTAGGGGATTTTAAGTCTAAAATTATAGATGACAATGATGTCAAACACCTTTGTCAAGAGGATAAAGATAAAGAGGGCATCCTTTATCTTAAGGATAATAGGATACCAGTTGGCTTAGTCTCCCTAATAAATATGTTTGATTTAGATTCCTAGGTATAGTAGCTAAGGTAGCCCAAGGTTAGCAAATATGATTTCAAGAAGGAAAGTTTGGGAAATGAGCATAATCCATGTTATGTCAATATTGGGCTCAATTGTACTTTTGAGGAAAGACTATGAATGAAATATTTATCTCCCAATACAAGGATGCCATTTCTTGGACATATGAGGACCTAAAAGTGTATGAACCCCAGGTCATCACCTATGCCATCCCACTTAAGCAAGATCATAAACCATTTAGAAAAAGAGAAAGGCTCATAAATCCCATTCTAGAGCCCCTTATTCAAAAGGAAGTGGAGAATTTGTTTAGCACTAAAATTATTTTCCCCATATGACACTCCACTTAGGTCACTAATGTAGTTCTAGTCAGCAAAAAGAATGGTAAGATCAAACTTTGTGTGGATTTTATAAATCTAAATAGAGCCTCTAGAAAAAACAATTACCCTTTGCCCTCACTAGATGAGGTAATACAAGTTGTGAGTGGTTCTGAAATGATGTCTTTTTTAGATGGATTTTTAGGTTACAATCAAGTACTATTACAAGCTAAAAATCAAATGAATAATGTATCTACCATGAAATGAGGAACCTACCTGTACAAAAAGATGCCATTTATCTTGATTAACACAAGAGCTACATTTTAGCATACCATGGATCATGCCTTTAAAGGGTTGACTAGAAAAAGCATAATTATCTACATGGACAACCTTATGATATTCTCAAAGAACAAGAAGGATTAAATAGCCCACTTGTGGTCTATATTTGAGTGACACAAAAAAATCATTATTTCATAGAATCTAAATAAAAACATATTTGGAGTTACTAAAGGTAAATTGTTGGGGCATATCATCACTAAGAATGGGATCACCATTGAACCCAATAGGATCCGAGTAATTGTAAATATTTAGCCACTAAACAATAAAAAAGATCTAAAATCATTCTTTAGAAAGATCAACTTTGTCAAAAAGTTTATCTCAGGGTTCATAGAAAATGTAAAACCTATTAACTCCATGCTCAAGAAAGATGCCAAGATAGAATGGACAATTGATGCCAAAAAGGCTTTTCAAGAATCAAATATATGATATCTCAAGCCCCAATATTGATCAGTCTAGACTTTAAAAAGGACTTGTATCTAGATTCCTTTGCTTTCAAACATATAATCGTTGATGTAATCATGTAAAAAAAGTTAAGATAGAACACCCAATTACTTTAATGAGTACCAACTTGAAAGATGCACAAATCAAGTACTCCATGATCGATAAGTAGATATTTTCTATGGTAAAAGTAGTGAAGAAATTTAGAAATTACATTTTAAAGAATAAAACCATTTTTGTTATCCCTGACCCTGTTGTTAAAATCACTCTTTCACAGAATGAACTAGGAGAATATCAAGGGAAATGGATGGCCAAACTCTAGGAGTTTGACCTAGAAATTAGACCTATAAAGATTGCTAAAGGATAAGGCATTATTTAGTTTATGATTGAACTTGATCCCTGGATCACTATTAAAGAGGTATGTCAGGTGCAAGTTTTAAAAGGTGAGTGGTATATGGATATACTCTAGTAATTACTAAGAGGAACTCGTCCCCTAGAATATAATAGATAAAAAATGAGAACTCTAAGGCTCAAGGCTACCCATTTTATGATAAAAAGGGAGTTATTTATAGAAGAAACTATGAAGGGATATATCTTAGATGTGTATCTTTAGAAGAAGCCAAGGAAATCCTAGAAAAATTGCATCAAAAAATAAGTAATTGTCACCCTACTAGGAATACCATGGCCCATAAAATTCTAATGTTGGGTTGTTATTGGCTGACTATTTTCAAGGATGCTCATATGCATGTCAAAACCTACCATGAATTCCAAACATTATCCAAAAGAGAAGTATAGAAAACCATGCCCTTATAACCAGTTGTTGAAGGAAAACCATTTACATAGTGGAGTCTAGATTTCATCAGGGTAATCAATCTAAATTCTTCTACCAGCCATAAATTCATGTTAATAGCTATATATTATTATACCAAGTGGATAAAATCATTTGCCATAAATAATAGTATAACATAATATGTAATTCATTTTTTGGAGGAACACATTACCACCAAATTTGGTATGCCTGTCTCTCTGGTATGTGATAATAGACCCACATTCATATCAATATAGTTTACTAAGTGGGCACATGACAATCAAATCATAATCAAGTTAGCTTCTAACCACTACCCTTAAGGGAATGGGCTAGCTAAGTCAATAAATAAAAATTTGATCGAGGCAAACAAGAATTCAATAGGGGATAAGCCTAGAGACTAGAAAAATCTACTATAGTATGCTCTTTGGGAAAACTGGATGAGATATAATCAAGCCTTAAAATCTTCACCTTACCTATTGGTATATGGATGTAGACCAATTTTACCTATCACATTGAAGCTGCCAACTTATCAGTTCATACAAGACTACATAGAGCCCAATGACAAAGTGGATTCAAGACTCTTAGACATAATATAAATGGAGGAATTAAGAATAGAATCTATACATACATTCAGTAAACACCAAGATGTATTTAAAAGGTGGTTCTATAAGAAGTCAAAATTCAAAGTATTTAGAATTTTAGATCTAGTGTTATTTTGGGATAAATCCCATGAAAAGAAAGGACAACATGATAAGTTCACCCCATTATGGATTGGACCATATCAGATTTTGGAGATAATAGGAAATAATGTGTTTCATCTAAAATACCTATACGGTAACAAATTGACATATCCAGTTAATGGGCAATTCCTAAAGCATTACTTCAATGCTGTCCCATCCATGGATATCACCAATTAAGAGGATTTAGATAATCTTAGACATAGAATAGAATATATTTTATGTTTCCTAGACTAAATTTCCATATTTTATAGAATATATTTTAAAAGTTTTCTTAGATTAGTTTTTCTTAATTTACGTATTTTGCTTTCTAGAGTAGTTATTGCTTTTTAGATTAGTCATTGTTTTGATTTCTCTCTAATAACCAAAATTATGTTTACTCTATTTATTACCATAATCTAATGGAATAAATGGGTAATTCATGAAAAGGGGGGTTAATTAAAATGTTGACAAATTTTAGGACTAGCATATAATTCAAAAATATTTCTATGATTTGAGTCCTTCAGGATAAAGGTAGGCAATCAGGGGTTATCCTGGATAGTGTCAAAATTAAATAATTTTTTTAGGTATGTGGAATCTTTTCTCATAGTATTCATGTGAATTTATAATGTTTTCTCATTTCCTTAGATAAAATGAACTTATCAAGATAACACTTACTACAAATGATAACTCCATGTCTAGACTTGGTTGATAGGGACATTCTAGTAGTGGATGGTTTTCTAATTATACTAGCTCACTAGGGTTTTTTCTCTTTTCCACTGACCCAAGTTCAAAAAAAAAGGGTCTGTGTACCACACATGATGAAATAAGGTCAATGTATCATGCATAATAGTTAAGAAAGGCAATAGAAAGAGGAGAGAAGGAAACCAAGGTACCTTTATTAGTGCTATAGATTGTTGGTTAGTAGTAGAGCAATATTGAGCTCCTTAAATTTTAAGTGCTTTATAGATACTAGAGAGAAACCTAATATTCTCATCAAAACCTTGGAAAATTCATCACAAGGGGTAAAATTATGCACTCAATATACACAAATCTAAGAAATTTGAAGGTGAGTATGTTGTTTGAATTAAATCAGGAGTCTCTTTCATTTTTTTTATTTAAGTATTTTTTCTATGACACATTCAAATGATTTTGGATTTTGAAACTAGAGTTTTAGGTTCTTAAATACTCGAGAGTATTCCTGATATAAGTCACTATTTATTATACCCAACACCCCCCCTTTTCCCCCTTTTAAAAGTAAATGGCGACTTACTTTTGGGGTTTGATTCCAATTATAACTTCACCTCATATGATCTATGCAATTTTTGGCAATTTGAGCCTTTTCATTTTTTAATTTATTGGTATTTGGCTAGTTTTGTGGTTTTGGCATTATGTTTATTATGTTTTATAAGGCTAACTTGTGTACTATAAATAAACTCTTCAGACTATTTCTTTGGGATTTTATGCAGAGCATCTCTCAAATGGATTATTTCATAATTATTTTTAATCCCACTCCCCCTCAAGCCTATTCTTTCAAAAAGATAATTTTTTTAAATAAGTTGTTATGGCCTTTGTGTCTGAGACAATCCTCTCAACAAAAATTTGCCTTCAGATCTTTGACCTTAGGGATTTTGGGCTAGATATAAATCTCTAAAACAAATTCCTAGTGGGATAACCCATTTGACCCCCCCTCTTAAGATTACTAAAATATTCTTCAATTTTTTTTAAAGTTACCCTTTGGCATTCTTAGAATCACCCTTTATAACTCTCAAAATGTCCTTTCCACCTACCTTTCAGCCTTCTTGAAGTAGACCCTTCAAATAAATTGTCTTAAAGTAAACCCTTTAGCCCTTGTAACTGTCCTTTCAGTATTTTATAAATTGACCATTTACCTCCTTTTTAATATATCCTAAGGACACATACACTTAAAATTTCCCCACCTACCCTTTTGACTTTACCAAACCTACCCTTTAGAATAATTGTTATTGCCCTTTCTTTTCTTCCTTCACCATTATCTTCAAAAAAATTATTCTATACCTTTACCAATTCTCTCAAACATTTTTCCCAAAGTAAACTCCCTCAAGTGAACCCTTTGAGACCTTTTTAAAGGATCATATGCCCCACCCTTTGTACTTATTGTTTTGGACCATCTATCTTTGATGTAAAATCTATAAAATAATTCCTCTAAAGGGCACTTGCCCTCCAGAATTCCTAAACCTACCCTCTAAGTTAAAGACACATACCCTTTGGAATTTACTAATTAAACCCTTCAAAATATTTGAAGTGACCCTTATTCACATAAAAGTACCCTTCAAGGATTGAATATGCCCTTTGACACTTCAAATTATCCTTCAAGAAGTTTAGAAGTGCCCTTTGGCATTTACAAAGTAGACCCTTCAGAACTTTTACCATAGACAAGTGCCCTATGAAGTGGATCCTTCAGACTAGAACTACCCTTCGAAGAGTTTGAAAGTACTCTAAACATTTAAATATCCCTCCAAAATAATTCCCTTAAAATTTTTTTTCATGTTCCTCTCGAGCAGTAGCCATAGACATTTTTCCCAAATTAATTCCCTGAAGGAATTATTCCTGAATGTTGACTTGAGAAACACCCTCTTAAATATATATCTTCAAATTTCTTGTTTATATAATCACTATGAAATGTAATAAGTTACTTACCTAAAAAATACATTACGAACACTAAATTCATACTTAGTAAAAGGATATAATATTTCCTATTTTGATAAAGAACTAACGATCCTTACCAACCCAAGACTAACTAATTTGAAAATTGAATGTTGCATATTTAATATCACACAAAATGGTATTCAATGTAGTATATTATATAAATGATATGCATCCATTAGAGTCATCATTTTCATTCAAGTTATCTTACAATTGAAGTATCCTCATGTCCTAATAATAATCAAGAGCCCTAGCTCCTACTTTGAATAGTATATAATAAACATTAACCAAGCTAGATGTGAGTATATCACATTGGTACATAGGTGTACTTAGTGCATAGTGGGTTAAACAAGATACAATCTCAAATGCATAGCCATGGCTTCTTCATCCAATTCATCGAGGGGCTAACCCTCCTTCTACATTTTCTATTAAGGACTCAACAAAATTCAAGGACACTAATTTTGACATAGAAGTATTTAAAAGTAAGTATCAAAATTATTCTCAGCTTTGGGACATGGTTTATTTCATGGATATGTTTTCAGTAAATGATAAGATAGTGTTTTCAAAAATATTAATCATCCAAGAATTATTGGCATACAAGCACCAGAGGCTACACTTCACTATGACAAAACCAAAAGTCATGTCGTGCATTGACTTGCTTAGATATTTATTATTTTCAAGTAAAATATCATAAGATGCTTAACTCTTGCATTCATATGGTGACACAATAGTCACATGTATATCTATTATTAACTTTCAAAGGTATCTATCTTTGAGAATCATAAATGCATATTATGACAAGCATACTTGGGTACAATTTAAGGAGGAAAATTTAATCACAGAGTTGCTATCATCATGGTTACTCCTAGGTCATACCATCCCCTAGTAAGGAATGAATATAAATGGAGCCATTATAATTAAAAAGTTTAGAATGGATGTGTAGATACGTATGGCTCTATTCAACCAATTATATGAGATACCTAGTATCCATTTTGTGAATATGGATTAGGTGACCCTATTGTATATGATATTATCACATGATATAGCTTATGCTTTAGGGGAAGTGATTAGAATTAGGTTGAGGGAACAAATTTTACATAAATACAAATGTCCCTCACCCATAGGGGACTTATTTATAATGTCATATCTAGTTGATGCAGTAATGGGGACATGCTATAAGGATCTAGGCAATCTATGGGCTCCATCCATAAATTATATAAAAAATAATTTATGACTATTATTAGTTCATGCACATATATGCTTACCAGAAGCATATGGTTAGAATTTGAGAGGATATATATTTTCAAGTGTGGAAATCCATCTATGGATCCCCTATGTTTCATATTGGATAAAATGTTTTGAAGAACATAGCTGGGAATGGTGACCATTTATTATATCTAGACTTCACATTGATTTTAATTTGGGGAAATAAGGTGGATTCCCTATGTCTCCCTAAATACATGCTAAAAAAGCTAGCGGAGCATGAACTCACTTTCTAGCTATGGAATATCACAAAGGAGGACTTGGTGAGATATAAGGCCTTTTTTTTGGGAACCTTGTTACAATTGGCAAGATTACATACACCATGAGAAAACACATTAGTAATGTGGCAACAAAGAGAAATTGATTTGGTTTCCCTAGGTTTCCAAGGAGAGAATAGGTCCCCCATGAGCATATCCAAGAGCACATCTATGGGTTCAACATTCCCTATTATGATCAAACATATTACTATGACTTCCTCTTCTTGAATACAACATTATATAAAGAAGTATTGTAATGAGTAAAGATAAATTGTTTATAAGAAGATCATTTGAAGATGATCCAAGAAAATCCCAACATCTCCATAAAATAATTGGATCATCAAAGATCCCTATTCAAAGGTTGGTATCATTCATACTTATAGAGTGGTAAATATAGAGGATAAGAAGCTTCCTCATCTCAATGACTTATTTTAAACTTAAAACTAAAAATAGTCAAGAAAGATCTTGGGTCCCAAGAAGTGAGTACATAAAGGGGAGGAGGTAGAGGAGGTCTTATTAGTATGGACTCTGATGATCTACTGCTAGCACCATCCAAGTTCATATGACTACCCCTAGTGTTCTTAATGTTTCATCTATCAAGGTAACCATGTCACAAGTAATAATGTCTTATCCTCATGACTTTACTATTTATGGAAGGACCCCCTTGATTTATATAGGAAACCAAGGACTCCTATAGGTATCCCCACAACACAAATATCTATGGGATTACCCATTCCACCTCCTAGTTCATAGCCATAAAGGGATGAGGTAATCATCAAGAACTTGGTGGATGATTGAGATGAGGAGACTATGTTAGAAGAATCCAAGGCTCTAAGCCTCTAGGGAGATCCCATTAAACTTTAATTATAATTTACTCAACCCTTTCCTAGTTTTTCTTTAGCCTCGATTACCATCATTGATACATCTATTTATTTTATAGAATTATCCTCTACCTCATTTATCCCTCCAATTATTCCCTCTACAACCTCCACTACACACTTTCCCATAGCCATTCCCTCTATTCTTGTTGGTTCTTATATTTTTAGGCTTCACAAGAAGAAGGCATCTAAAAAGGTATAAACTACCCTAGCTACCCCCTAAATCCATGTATAATCAACACAAATCTCACTTCCACTCCCTAATTATACTTATATAGAATAAACTACAGTGAGCACAATCATGAGGAGGAAGAAAAATACCAATTTAATTGTATTCCATCCACTTCCTCAATTTGGAGGAGTGGAATAGTCAAAAATAATATGGCCTTCCTTGGTCGATGTTTTGACCAAGCCCAATAAGAGGTAGAAGAAGAAAGAAGGGGAAGTTGAGAAGGAAGTTGTTGTCACCATGGTTAAGGTACCTCATAATATTCCACTTTAAGATATGGATTTGAGGGGTTAAATTTCTAAGTATAAGGTCATTGATCTCCCCTCTATGCCTACCTTATTTTACCCCTCAACTGGGTCCATCTAGAGTGTGAAGAAAAGAAAACTAGAGGATGACCAAGGTACTAGCCTCATTCTTAAGGAGCGACAACCAGTGTTCTCCCTATCCATGAGATAAAATAAGAAATTAGGTGAGGCTTTGTATGAATAAAACCTTTTGAACCTAGGCTAAGCCCATAAGGATGTAGTGGTAGTTATACATGAAGTCACAAAGATAGCATACCAAGGGATTGAGGATGAAGTACAAGAAATATGAGCAAAAATTGAATAGTTGAAGGGGTAATCTAGCATAGTACACATTCTTGAAATTATTGAAATTGAGGTAAGAGAGGCTTCTTTCAAGTGTTATAACTCTATTGAGGTTATGGGGTTTATGAAAGTAGAAATGGCACATCATCTAACTTAGGTGAATCAACTTTGTAACTCTCTTGCCCAAGATAGTACTTGACTTAAGATGTTATTTGCCTATATAGGCAACCAATCATATATCCACTTAGATTTAATGACTACATTTGAGGCATCTAATTCCTTAAACCTAGTAGTCATTAGACATGAAGAAGCTAAATAATGGTTAAAGGTAGTTATGGTCTTAATGCCAAACTATCAAGATCATGAGACCCAAATATTTTAAATCTTGGATGAATTTAAGCTATCCAAATCAAGAGATTCTATAGGGAAGTTGGTCAATAGAATAAGTTTTTACAAGATTATCTAAGGAACTACAAATGATTTCAAGCAAAGCATATATGGTTTGATGGTATAAGATATAGAAGATGAGTTGAGTAAGGTCTAGAAGGTGACCAATGCTTAAATCTTTAGATGTAAGTTTCAAACAACCAAGGATGAGCATGAAATACCCCTTGGACAAACTAAAATAATCGACCAACCTTCACTACTCAACTTAGGTAGTATTCATCAACAACATGAGGTGGCTCATAAAGTTTACAAGGATAATGAATCAAAGAAGAAGAAAACATCTGGTAGTGGAGTTGCACCCTTAGTTTCTACTCTAACTTTGACTCCAACAAAGGCCCATGTGTCACTTCTAACCACATAGCCTTAGATTTGGCATGTTTTATTCCTAACATTCTTTATAAAGTGAATAATTCTTTGTAATATATTGAATCTATGTTTTCTTGAACATGCACATGTTATATTATTTTGTAAATTAAATTCAACTATTTATAGTTTTTTTAGCTTAAATGGTTTTGACTACACTTAAAACTACATGTTCAAAAATACCACATGTAACTAACATTCATAGACTTGGAGGATGAGGTGACCCCTCCTCAAGATCTATAAATAATATTGTACCCCTAATTTTATATGTGGTAAGAAAATTTTGAATATGAATTGATAAACCTTTTTGTTATCAAGTGATGTATTTGATTATTTTTCTACCCCAATGTTATACTGTTATTTGTTATTTTCTATGGTTGTTTACTTTAATAAATATTTAGTGTGCTAATGTTATAAACGTAATATTTCTTTTTTTTATTAATGCACTAATATTAGATGTGAAATAACTATTAAATATTGGTAAATATGTCAATTGAAATAGTAAAGTTATATTAAAATATCTTTTTAGATGTGTATTTTTGTTTTCTTGGTGTAGCTTTTTGAGTGTGTGCTATCACTACCTTAGATAATCTACTAGCATGAGCCATAATCTCCTAATTGAAGGGTGTATAATAGCTACCCTAATAAAATAAACCTTTGTATAAGTCCATTGGACTTCCCATACCTCCATTCCTTAGACTCTTTATCCATGTCTAGTTGTTTGTGAGCATTTACATTTAGTAATAGGCATTGGTTTTAAGAAGATACAGTTCTATCTAGAAGCCAACTAGGGAGGTAATTATTGAGAACCATAAGAAATTTATTTTATACCTTACCTTTCACTCTATTTTTATTTTTTTATTAATATCTACCCACTTTAGAATAAAGACTAGCCACCCATCTAACTCACATAAGAATCCATCCTATTAGGGAAGCATGTCTCTATCTAAAGCCTTTGTTAACCACCTACATGCTTTACCAATTATTCCATCAATAGGTTTTAAGAGACCACATACCTACAACTCCTAACCTTAGAGTGGATTTTATCTCTATAGAGATCCTAAAACATTAGAGGCTACCTTGTTATGGCTATGGTGTGAATAAGACTTTCATCAACACTTTGCAAGGCATGTCAACATGGTATGCAAACTAGAAAAAGGTTAAAATATAAGGAGTATTCTAGTACAATACCTTTATAATTAATCCAAAATGACCTCTATGGACCTATAAGAATCTAAATCATTCAAGTAGATAGCTATTTTATGTTACTCATAGATGAATACACAAGAATGATGTGGGTAGCATTCTTGAAAGAAAAGTTATAAGCTCTTGATAAGTTCAAGTCATTCAAATATCTTGTTGAGAATGAAAATAATGGGAATATCAAGTTCCTAAGATATGATAGAGGAGGAATTTTTGGTCCACTAATTTTTATGACTTCTATGAGGTCCATGGAATAAGGAGATAGTTATCAGTAGCTATAACACCTTAGTAAAATGGGGTAATTGAATGAAAGAATATGACAATTTAAGAAATGGAAATAACTACGCTAAATGAGTCTAGATTTTTTAATGGATAGTAGAGAGAGGTAGTGATCACTACAGTCTACATCTTTAATAGAGGATAGATAAATACTAATGGTAATAAGACCCCTTATGAAATATGGGAAAGAAAACCTTCTAATGTGGAACACTTTAGAGTGTTTGGAAGTAAATGCTTCATCAAAATAAATAAGGAAGACTTAGGTAAGTTTTATTCTAGGTCTGATGAATTTATATTCTTGGGATACTCATTAGTAAGCTCAACCTATAGATGATATAATAAGAGGTTTCAAAAGATAGTTGAAATCACCAAAGTAAAGGTTGATGACACAATTTCTAAGAAGTCACACTCACAGTCAAAGGACACATCAGAGAATTTAGAGTTCAAAAATTAAGAATAAATAATAGAGATATATAAGGAAGAATAAGAAGTTGAGGAAATAAAAGATTAAAAAGGTCCTTCAAAAATATTTAGAGAGACCATCATAAATCACAAATCATTGGTAATAAGGATGCAATCATGAAAATAAGAAAGATGGTAAGTAGCCTAAATCAAGATAATGTTACTCTATTGTCTAAGATTGGACCTAAATACCTTGTAGAGGCAAGCAAAGACAAGTTTTAGATGGGTATTATGAATGAATATTTAGACCAAATATAAAAAATGAGACTTGGGAATTATATCTTGGGCATAAAGAGAAGATTGTCATTGGCACTAAATGGGTGTTTAAGAACAAGTTAAATGAAGATGGAGAAGTCACTAGGAACAAGGCTATATTGATATGGAAGGGGTATGCACAAGTTGAAGGGATATATTATGAGGAGACCTTTTTTATAGTATTAAGATTGGAGTATATCAGTCTATTTATAGTATATACAAGATTCACAAGATTCAAGGTGTATCAAATGGATGTCAATTTAGATTTTCTAAATGGAAACTCAGAGGAGGAGGTGTACATAGAGCAAACTGAGGGTTTCTAATTATTAGGTAATAAGGACTATGTAAGTATATTGAAAAAGGATATTTATGGTCTAAATCAAGATCTTATGACTTGGTATGCTATACTATGCAGGTATATATTGGACTAAGGATTCAAAAGAGGAGTTGCAGATAGTAATCTATACATAAAGATAGAAGATTACCATCAATTAATATTAGTTGTCTATGTAGATGACATCATATTTGGTGGAAAAAATAATAATATGACTAAGGAATTTTTAGATATGATGAATAATGAGTTTGAGATTTCCATGATAGGATAACTATCATTATTTCTTAGGTTATAAATCAATCAATCAGAAAGAGGCATATTCATTTCACAATATAAGTACACAAGAGAGATGTTGAAGAAATTTGAGATGGAATATTTCAAGGTAGTTAGAACATCTATGATCACAAGGTGTAAGTTAATCAATGAGGATGGATCTTTAAATGTTAATTAGACATCATTTAAGTAAATTATTACAATTTTGATATACACAACTACCTCTAGACCTAGCATCATGCAAGTAAAATATCTTATGGGAAGATTTCAAGCAAACCCAAAGGAAAATCATCTAGAAGTAGTCAAAAGGATACTTATGTATCTCAAGGGGACTATGAGGTTAAATTGTGGTATCCTAGGAGAAAGGAGTTTAACTTGACAACCTATATGGATGCATACTAGGTAAGGATTCTAGATGATAGGAAGAGAACTAGTGGAGGAGTATGATAGTCCTAGTCCTATATATTATGACAGTACAAGTGTTATAAGTGTCTCAAATAATCATTTCATGCACTCAATAAATAATCAAATTTAAATCAAGTATCATTTCCTAAGAGAGTAGATAAGTGAACAAATTGTTAAAATTTAATATGTTCCTATAAAGGATTAGATTATAGACATTTTGACCAAGCCACTTCTAAAATCAACATTTAAACATCTAAGATATGAATTGAGTATAGTTCCTACCCCTAGCAGTCATTAAGGAATTCAAGTAACTAGGGGGATATAATTAGGTGGTTAATTATCTAAAATAATAGGTGAGTAGTTCCAATAAGGTATGCATGGAGATAGGGGAGCATATTTTTATGGTGCCTCATAAACTAATAATCCTATAGATTCATTGTTTTGGTACAAGAGATGTGATCCAAAATGTTGAAGACATATCTTTGTCATTTATGTCAAAGGGGTAGAAAGTTAAAAATGAGGGAAAAATTTCCTATTGAGATAATGTTTTGAGAGTGGTTGCCTTCAATGACAAATGCATAGATTATTGAGTATTGTCATTGATGTCAAGGGTGCATCTTGTGATGGTTGATGTCAAAGGTGACTAAGCCTAGTTATCAATGTGTGATGTGATAATTTTAATTGAGAGAGTGTTTTCATGAGATATTATTGTCATGAGTTAAGGATAAATGGATAATTTCAAGGCAACTAATATCTTATGTTTACATGAAAGTATAGGTCATTGATGTCAAAGTACATAAGAAGCCTAGTTATGATCCTAGTCATGACATGAAGAGGTATGTGCATGAAAAATGAATGAACATAGGAATGTGAAGATTTTTTGGAACTATTTTAGAATTATATCAAGGTATAATAACATTCATGATAGTTTCAAGGTGAGCCTATAGGGGTAGGACCTTCTGTCTAGGTCAGTACCTAGACCGCTCTTAGACCGTACCTAGTCTAATGAGGTATGAATATTATATTTCAAGGTAAATATGAAAATTTAATCATGGATATAGGTGATATAATATAATTTATTCATGATCATAATGTTTTAGGTTAATACTTGAAATAAAAGTTCATTAATCATTGTTTTAGGCCTTCTGAAGCTCATAAAATGAGGTCTTAAACCTGAGAAGCACTTTTAGATGTTCTTTGGAATGTGTAACTTCTACATGGTATTATTATATATTAAATATATATGAAGGGTAATATATAATATCTCTAGGAATTAGTTTTGGATTCAAGTGGAAATCCTTTATAAATAATCGTTAACACAAAAGCCTGTGTTAAACCTTCCTAAAACACCAATAAGGACATGATGTAAAAAATATTTTTCAAATCAGGTCAATAATTGATTTAAATGACCATAAAATATAGTGTATCATGTATTTAAATCTCCTAGGTAACTCTATGTGGTGGTGGTGGTTAGTCATATGAGAGAGAAAATGCATAGATGCAAGCTTATCTGTCAAGAACTTACTATAGTTCTCAAAAGTTGTATTGGTCAATAAGAGAAAAAAGATGGGAGAATAAGATAGAAACTCATTTTTCATGTCCATTATTATTGATACATATGTCATAGAATTCAAGTGTTATAATTTGGTCATCCAAGTTAGCCAGTTGCAGATAGACCTAATGGTGTAAATAGTATAAAACTTAGGTATGCATGTAAGGATAGATTTTAGGGTTTGTGCATGATATTTGATGTAATGAAGCACATAAATAATATATTAATTACTTTTAATTAATTTTAATTCTTTTATAATATTTTTAGGTCAATATATGTGATGAAAAATTTTCTCATAAAATGACATGTCTAGTTCAAATAGTACTATGAAACATAGGGTCACGAAATTGGTCTATAATACCAATATTTGGCATTATAAAATATGAATTTTATATATAAGGATGGTGTATATATATATATATATATATATATATATATATATATATATATATATATATATATAATAACCATTTTTATACATTAATATTCATGACATGTGTCTACATATGTGTTGGATGTCTAACTCATCATGACTGGTTTTTTAGGTGAACTGGTAGTTCTAAGTGAGTGAGTTGTAGAGATGTTCTTGAGCCTTTATCTCCAAAGTGAAAGTGTTAAAATATTTTTTTTATGACACTAAGGTCATGTAAAATCATAATAAATGTTTCATTTGACATATTTTAGTATCTTAAGGGTGTTTAAGCTTCATTTTTGGAAGATAGACTTTTGAGGCACACAAGTCTAATAGGGTTGTTTGTCTTAAAGGACCTTTCATGGTATGAATGAATGATATAGGTCTAATAAAAAATGGAGGAGATTAGTATATATATTTTTAAAGTTATTTTATAGTTTTTTATTATTTTATAATGGAATTTGGGCCCAAGAGGTCCATGTTTTGGTGCTAAGAGGATAAACCTAATGTAATTATGTCTCCTTGAGACCTAAAGGAGAAATAATTCCTAATTAAGTTGTTGCAAATAAAAATAGGTTAAAATTTCATTTTAATCATGTTAATAATATTTTATAATAAATATTTTATGTAAATAATAGGTTGAATGTGTGTGGATGACCAAGTGGTGTGTGACCATGAGTCTGGTATATATACAAGATAGTTTAGGCATATTTGGAGGTATGCAAAACAAGAAAATAAAATATTGCATGGTTGAGTATAAATATGTCTTGAAATGAGACCATAACATAATATAAGATGTGTGGTGATAAAAATTCATGAGGTGGTTGAGTTGTTTCTAAGTCATTTAGGGATTTGGTGCTTCTTTGAAAGTAGTTGCTTGCTAAAGCCTAGTCAAGTGGGTACTTGACTTTATTGGGGTTGGTGCTCCAAGTTGAGTTGCTACTTAAAATAATTTTATATTTTGTTTTATAATACTTTAATCCATTTTCATATATCATATTGGGTTTTATTCCCCTTGAGGGTTTTGCACTCATATATATTTTTATCTTATCTGAATGATTCTTTATGCCTTGTTAAGATCTCAATGTTGCTTTCATAGTTCATGAATGATTTTAAATAATTGAAAGAAAGGTTTTAAACATTTATTAATCCCCCCATTATTTATTGTGATTAAAAAACTTAAAATTATTATAAGTAATATTTGGTAATCTAATCTAGGTCTTTAACATGTTCTAAGGTCTATTACTAAGTATTCAAATAACCTCCATTTGCACCTTCACTTGAGATCATGTCTATTATCTTAAAATGGGGTGTTTAGCCTTAAAATTTCACTAAAACCATAAATAATATCTTCAAATGACTCCATGAGTCCCATAATGCCATGATCAAATTGTTTCATATGCTAAGTGTGTCTTCTCACAAGTTAAAGACCTTTATTTTCCATTAAATGGGCCAACACATGTGAAAACAAGTAATTTCAGCTTCCCAACCATACCATATGTTTTGAAATGTTTTTTGACCCATATTTTTCCTCCTCGTACCTACCAATGATGATTCATGGTCTAAAAACATGAGAAAATTCAAGAATCTAATGTTTTGTAGGAGTGTTAAGATAAATATAAATTTATACGGTATGGATATGGCTAGATGGAGTCAAGGATTTGTAATGAGATTTATAAATAGACATATAGTGAGATAATATCTGAGTTTTAGAACCAAAAAATCAAAAAACCAATCCATTTCCTCCACTGAGCTCTTTGGCCACCATGGATATCACTTTAGGTTTATGCTCAATTTATATAGGAGAGAGAATATGGTGGATTTAACTCTTAGCCATAGGAAGGGGGTATAATGACCTTCCAATCCTATTATTGATTTCTATATTTATCCCCTATGTTTTATGAATAAAGGTTAAGTATTTAAGGTAATTATTTGTCCTCCTATATCCATATAGGGATAAAAATGGAATGGTTTCAGTGCATTATTATCCTACTTGATGAAATTAATGGTCATACATGTCTTTTATATGTCCTCAAGACTCTTCCATTTAATAATAAATCCATATTTCACACATGTGAGATTATATGAGCAAGAAAAACCCAAGTTACCATTATCTGTAGACTATAGGCAAGGTTCTATTAATGAAAAAGGACCTTTAGTGCACATATCTAGAAAAGAAAATTGGTTTGAGGTTTGATGATAGTTTACTATAGTTATTCTAATCCTATTACCTCCTTATTTAAAGTATATTGGTCATTGTGACCTCAAACTATGTCAAAATGATGCCTTCAAATGTGTTTGACTGGTAGTTGATCTTCAGTATAGACATGGACTAAGTGTTCAATGGTAATGGTTTAGAGGTAAATATAATATAGTGTAATGAAAAAGAGTGTTTTATTCATGTTGAAGGGTCCTTACTTTAAGATGATTAGACCTCATTATAGCTCTCACAATAAAAAAATCACCAACTAGCTTCCCAACAAATTCACAAACATGTTTATTAAAATTTAAGGTTTGTTAGCAAAGGTTAAGGTATTCAAAGAATCATAGGTTTCAAATTTTCACTACATATATTTGATTTATGAACCTCAAGTTTGTAAATTTGTTGAGTATGTGAGTAGGTATACTTAGGGTCTTCATAGGTCATATTGAAATTGAGTTAATAGTCCATTGTTAATCTCTTAAGGAAACTCTACCATTTGATGGTCTTATAAATGAAAATCCACCTCATAATGGACTCTGAGTTCCATGTTTGAGACTCCACAGGGCCTTACAACCATAACCCATAGGTTAAGCCTTTCTACCCAAGCCTATATCACAAAAATAGGCCAGATACACCATAAGGCTATCAATAAAATTTTATAATTTTATATGGGGGACCTATTCAAATGTAAACCCTATTTAGAAAGCATAATCATTACCTACAAGAATCTAACTCATAACCAATCTTCAAAACGTTTTAAACCATCATATGTAGTAGGACCTCAAAAATTCAAAGGAAGGCCCTAGAATATGGAGATTGATCTCTTAATAGGGCGTTATTTTGATTTAATAAAGGCCATTATACCTTAAATAAGTATGGAATCATTATTTTCACTCAAGGGCCTTCTTAACAATCAACACATATAAGCTATCTACCTATAAGTCTATTGATAGGTTGCCTCCAAATTTAAACATAAGATGTCATGTGCCTTTATAAGAGGTAAATCAAACAAGGAAGAAAGGTACATAAACCATGATCTTGAGAGGAAAAATAACTTAAAAATATGGACAAGTAGGCTCACTCAGGCATGAACAGTGTTGTGAATGTATTTAGAATTGATTAACTAGTTAGAGTGACTAACTGATGAAGGTGGCATAGCAGTAGAGATTCAAGTCATCCTCTTTTGATAGAATTTGTATTCCATAATGTCTATGATGGTGTGATTAAGTGAGATATTTTCCTGGTCTAGGTTAGACACCCAGGATAGACAGACCTCAATATGTAACTATGTAGACAAGTTTTATTGGCAAACTTGGGAAGACAATCCTAGATTATGGTCAAATATTAACAATGTGTTATATGAATCCCTCAATCCATCACTATAATTGGATAATAAATATTTCTCAATTCACCTTAATCACCTACACTAGATAATTATTATTAAGGTAGGATTAAGAGGTAAGGGTTTATATTATGGTTTGGGAAAATAAGTAGAAGTGAAAAAGGTGGAAACTAAAATGAGGAGGATGATATGATGACATTAAGGCTAAAAATTCACCTATTGGTGAGTTGAGGTTATAAATCCTAGTCTAAAACATAAGGCCTAAATCCTCCCTTAGGCCTCAAGACCATACCTCCACCTCAGTAGTAGATCCAAAAAATCAAAATTGACTCAAATCCATGAGAAGGTGTGTGATGTTTCTATGGGTCTTGAAGAAGGTGTTTTAAGCAAAAAAATACATGGACATAGTTAAATTTAGTCTTAGTAAATTCTTAAGCTCCATTGTCTTAATTATCAATGTAAATTTTCCATTTTCAATACTCAACATAGACACTTAAACCCATTCTTCTTAAGGGGAGTTGGGAACCCCTATGCAATCAGATATATGAAGGAGGGAGTGGGATTTAGGGAATAAATCTATGAACAAACCTTAACACTATAACCTATACAAATTTCCTCACAAGGAGATAAAATCACACCATATTTTCTTTATATCTCATCATATAGTATGCATGGGATGTAAAGATATTCATGAGATGTAAAGATATTCATGGGATGTAAAGATATTGAAGGGTGTGTGGGATAGATGAGGTCCTTACTCTATGAACCATCATTAATATGATGGAACTCTAAAATCCTCCTTAAATATTGATCCAGACCCATTCAAGATATTACACTTCCAAATGCATCCAAATGAGGTAATTGGGTTATGAAATAGTCTTTATGGTCTCCCCAAGTCTCCTAAGCACCCAAATGATCTACTATTTGGCACGTGCAATGTGTGTGTTATACAGATTAGGCCTAAAATAGATACTCTAAGCCTATATGTAATAATTTCAAAAGGATATGCATATCTGATATGTTCTTGAGGAGGGAGAGAGACCCATAGGTCTCAAACAACTACACAATGGCCACCTATAGGGGCCTCCATGCTTGATGACCACTTACAGTCCTACTTAGGTGCCTAGGTGGAGGACTATATACACATAAAGAGGAGGTAAGTGGATTATAAAGATATTATAGGTGATATAAGGGCCTTAAGGGGTTAATTTCATGTCAAGAAAGGTGTCCAAGTGCCTCATAACTTTACTTTGGGGTTAAGATGTAATAAATATGCCTTTAGGCCTATTGGCCTAGCACTTTCCTCAAGGCAATGCCACTTGAAGTAAAAAACATAGGACTAAAGGAAATTAGATGTCACCTTAGACCACCATGGAGATTATTTTCAATAATTTTTGTGTTTGATAAACATTAGTTTGTATAGAAAGGGTCAAAATTAGTCACTTTGGCTCAAAATTGCCTTGAGACTGCTTAGAATGCACTTTTCTCACCTGAAGAGCAACTTGATGAGATCTTAATTATATGGAATATTTTCATGGGGATATGATCACTTTTTAAGAGTTGAGGAGCCTTATATACAACAAAATAGTGGCATTTGTTTGGAAGTTAAAGTCCTAACCTTTATGAACCATTACTAAGAGTCTAAAACCTCCTTAAAACCCTAATAATGACTCAATGGAGAAGATTTGGGACAAAATTCATTGGGATGGCCTAATAAACACTTGTATCCTATATTAAACTCTTATGAGATCCCATCTATAGTCTTAGTCTATATGGACTATTGTATGGACCCCTCCCAAAAAAACTATAGTTTTATAAGGTTTTGAGCATAATCCAAGATGAAAAAATTAGTCAAGGGTTGAAAATAATTGGAGGTACTATGAGACATGTTTCACCTTAGAAAATCATGAAACACTTAGAATTTTTATTGAAATTTTTCATTCATGTCTATGTTAAATAGTAGTCTAAATGTGTTAATTGGAGGTGACATAATCATCTAAGTGAGGTAAGATTATAGGCGTGAGTTATTTAGGAACTTAAGTATTAGTATAGGATGTTATTTCAAGATTTAATAGGTCTCATTCAATCATTTTGAAGATCTAATTTAGCCCTTATATCCATACAAGTAGTAAATGAGCAAGAGACTAGGCTAATTGTCTAATAGGCCCACTTGACCAACAAAAGGGAGATGTTCATGGGCATAAACAAATGCTATGGAGTTAATGCATGATCATGAAACTCTTGTAACTATTCCTTGAGGTGAGAAATGTCAACATTATAAGTAGAATTAATTGACTAGGAGTGGCATGGATATGTTATTCATGGGGTTAACCTTGGCTAAAAATAGACTCCAATGTCATAAAGATGCTCATTGAAGACACTAATAAACCTAGGCAACACATGGAAGAATATGGAGGCTACTTAAAACTACCAATTGAAGGGATTCTATTCATTCATGACCTATTCATTCTCTTTCCACACCTGACTCTCTTCTGATTCTTGTTCATTTTTCTATATATTTAGGACTTAAGGCCATTGTAACTATCCCTTAGTTGGGTGTAATGAAACTTTGCCAAATTATATCTTGAGAGAATTTTTGAACTAATAAAATAGGGATTGCTTACATTTTTTTTGATATCATTATTGTGTTATGGTTTTTTTATTTTCATATAGTGTGATGTTTATCCTCCTTTTTAGGTGCTCTCCTTCACCTAATTTCTAGAATTTCATCCTATGTAGATCATGTGATGTGTTTAAGTGTTGGTAATTGTGTTAAAGAGTAAGTTGGTTGACAGTGCATCAAGCAGAACTCTTTTCCATTACCTTTAGGTTTCAAGTATCCACCATAGCCTTCAAATTAAATAATTATGTTTAAGATTTCATTAAGAATATTCTTTTAGTCATAGTTCTTTACGTGAGTCATCAAGTGTTGGTTAAAGATCAGTTGGAGTGGATAGATAAATATTGGTGAATTAACTCATTAGCTTAGGTTTATTTCATAAATTTATCTATCTATTTTGACCCCAAAAATTAGGTCTTTAGAATTGAGCTCAAGTTTATGTACCATAGAAGCAAGCCCCATAAACTAGAGTTTTATTCCTCTTATAGGTCACCCACAACATTTAGACCAATCCCATGTTACCCCAAACCTAAAGAGAACTAAACCATATTCTCTTAAGGGTGAAGTTTAGAGTATTAGAAATTATAGAATGCCCAATGGGACCAAAATTCAAGTTATTTGTATCATGCACTTTCAAAATTAGGTGAAATTACAGAGATTTAAACATTTTAGTGGAAGATCTGTAGTCAAGTTCCATGCAAAAACTGGTCACAATGTCTTCATTAAAAGGTAAGGAGACTGAGTTTATTAAGTTATTGTTGGAATTTTCTAGTAGAAATAGATACTCTATGTCTAATCCTAATCCTACACCCCTCAATTATCCTAATTATAATCAACCAAAAACCACTATAAACCCTACACCTCTAATGGGTAGGCTTAAACTTCAAGCCTTTCTACCCTTCTATTGATGCAGAAGATTACACCCTTGGTAGGAGGCCGAGCTCCTGCCTTCTTCACACAATAATGGAAACTCCCCTCTCACCTGTGGGACCAACGAAGCTGGAGGGGAGAGTCTCTAGATGAGGGCTAGCTCCCTCTGATGTATCATTTAGGCCCTAGTTTCTCCTACTGCTAACAAATAAAATGTAAAAAGGGGGGATGAAAAGGGGGAGAGATGCTTAAAACAAAGCCTAAGCCTAAAAAAGTAAAAGGTGATACACCAAAAAATATGACCCACCCAGCTTGAACATACACTTTTCACCAAAAAATAGTGCCTATACACTTCATCTGAAGTGAGAAAACCTTCTGCAATAGTGGGTCAGGGGTCTGTGGAGATACAACGAGGAAATAACTACTAGAGGCATTCTTGGATACACTGCAGCAGCCTATCCACTTCACCTACACTCCTCTAGGGACACTTCTGACAGACCTATAAAAGGAAACTCAAAGAATGCACCAGACGTGCTAAAATCATTCTAAAAAAGTATTAAGAAAATGACTTAACACAGAATCAAATGCATAGACACATACTAAAGATGCAAAACTCAGAATGGAGGTAAAAATAGTTGTGTTTCAATTCAAGGTAAATTTCTATCAGAGCTCTACCTTACAAGCCCTAAGATATTTTTGGGTAGAGTTTGCCTTAAGGCTGAGAGTAGATTCCCTTCTCGAATCAGAATTTTACAATATATAGAAAGAGGAAGAGCAACTTGGCACTTCCTAGGAAAGATTTTGGCACTCATTTTTTGCCAGTGGCCCATGCATTCTGAACCTTGGGAAGAGGAAAGCCACTATTACTAATGTCATTCTTTAGAAAAGGCCTATTGGAACCATGTTGTATAATTGCCAAAATTGACTTTAGCATTTAAACATTAATGCAAGAACATGGCCATGCCTCTTTCCTACAAATAGACTGCAGTTTGTCCCCTCATTAATGCCAACTACAGAAAAATAGGTCACACCACCCATATGTAATAACTTACCTTCCCTTCACCACTTCAATGCTTTATCATTTCTACTCTTTGTCTTCTTCCTGCTCTTTCAGCCCTTGGGGATGATCTTCTGGCAGGTCGCTACATTCCTCGAGCTCCTTTCATGATTGGTGCTCAAATAGTTCAAAAACAAATGGATATTTCATTGTATTAAATTTGACATTCATGTGGCTGTCACCCAATGTCTAGTCTACTTCCTTAAATTTGATGGTTTTTGGGATGTCATTGTCCTTGACAAAAGTCATCGGGTCTTTTGTTTTGGGCTTTTCCCTATAGGTTTCTTGTTTTAAGCTTTTTCCTATGGACAAAAAGTCTATGGGAATTGGTCGCTAGGAATTTTTTGTGGGCTCTTTGACTTTTTTTTTCCCTCTACAAGGGCTTCTAGACTTTGAACTACCCTCCACAAGGGCTTTTGGACTTTGAATTGCCCTCCATAAGGGCTTCTAGACTTTCAGTTGTGCCCTTCAGCTGTCCTTGGAATGTTTCTTGCCCTATGCAAGGGATTTGGATCTTGAACTACCCTCTACAAGGGCATTTGAACCTTCGGCTATAGGGCACTTCATTGAACTGACCCATGGAACCAATCCTAGTTCAATGGTTCAATGGTTCAATGCTATGCACTGAGCTGATTGAATCAAGCCTATGATCTTGCCAATGAACTAAATGCTTGAACCATCCATTAAACCAATGCGTTGAACCAAAAATGGTTCAACACTACATGCCAAGCCAAGTGGTTGAACCATTTTCTTTGGACTTCTCCCGTTGAACCACAAGATCAAACTGACATGTTAAACCAATGCATTGAACCATTTCAACGGTTCAACGCTACACACTGAGCTCCTTTGAACTATTCATTGAGTCCCTTTGTTGAACCATCCATTCAACTAAAGTGATTAAACTAAAGTCTTGAACTGAAGCCTTTGAACCAAATGTTAAACCAACCCGTTGAACTGGTTCAACAGTTCAATGGTTCAAGCGACTGTTGAGCCAAGGATGTTGAACTTGAAGATTGAACCAAGGCTTGAAAATGAAGTGATGAACTTGAAATGATGAGCCAAGGATTGAACCAAGGCTGATTGAACTGCCAATGAACCAAATGATTGAACCAATTCATTGAATTGGTTCAATAGTTCAACAAATCGTGTCAAGCCTGTTGAACTTTGGCATTGAACTATCTGATTAAACTGGAAGCCGCTTGAACTAATGCCACTAAATTGACTGAGTGAACCAAGGCCAACGAACCTTGTGTTGAACTAGTTCAATGAATTAAGGTTGTTTACACCAAGGCATTGAACTAGGTGATGAACCAAGCAATTGAACCAGGCATTGAACCAAAGCATTGAACTGGTTCAATGGTTCAACCATGCCAACTTTTCTTGTGATTTTCTTTAGACTAGAGCCTAAAGAAGCCTTGTAAAATTTGGAACTCTTTGAACTAATCCTTCATGCACTAAAGGACTAACTTTTAGAGTCTGTAGAAATCCAAAACCTATAGAGTCTATAGATAATCTGTAGAATCCATAGATTTAGACCTACAGAGTCCATAGATTTAGACCTGTAGAGTTCATAAAAATCCTACAGAGTCCATAAAAATGAACAAATTCATGAAAAATTGAAAAATGAAATGGCTTAGAATAGTAGGGACAAAAGGGGACTAATTTTTGGCATGTTGGGCAAAAAATGGTCAACAAATTGGTGACTCCCAGGGGAAGCATGCCTGCCATGCTCAAAGACCAATTGCCTTGCAGTCCATTAGGCACAGAGTCAAATGAAGCTATGAAGAAAGGTTAGCAATAGCCCCAAAGATCCAAGAATCAAACATGAAGCTTCTTACCCCACATACAAAGGGAAACAACACACAAGGCTAAAAACACTACCTATGCAAACTACACTTAGGGAAAGCAAGAAAAGAAACTGAAAACAACTACTATATACAACTAACCAAGTACATCTGCCTCCCTCCTAGATCAAAGGGGAAATTTCTTAAGTCCCCTTCATGGAAAGAAAACTTATGGTGCCAAGCAAGTAGCTAAATGAAATGAAGATTTGGTGACCTACTCCTCTTGCCTATCACCTTGCTTGGCTGATATCCGAGTGGAGATTCAAACATGCTTCTAACATATACGTACTTTGTTTGTTCTTGGAAGCTTACCTCCTATTAGTTCTTCAGGCTGGTGTATCTCATCAAGAAATCAATTACTACTGGCTCATCACCATAAGCCCCTTGATACGTACCCTTGAATGGCTTGCTCTCTTCTACCTCATGCTCGGGTTCCATGGTATGACCATCCTCCTTGATGATTTCAAAGAAAGTATATTCAAATTCACCAACCTCTTGAAGGGATAAATCTGAAAGCCTGTAGCCCTCTTGCAAACTTATGTGAGTCCTAATGTTACCTTCTCCACTCTTATCCAACTCATAGCCCCCTTAAATAATAGTGTAAACTACCCCCATAACTTCAAAAAAATCATTCAAAGCATGGTAAAGAAAATGTCCATGCCCCTCTGCAATGTCTTGCAAAATGAGAAAAGGGGCAAAAAACACTTCTTCATCATTAGAGATAGAGGCAAAAGCTTGTGACTTGTCTTCTTGTTCATCAAATGGGTACCTATGGTGAACTCCTCCTCATCTACACTCATGGAGTCTCCCCGATCAGTCATGAAATGAGCATACTCCTCTTCACTTACTTCCTTTAAGATAGGTTCCTCCTCGAGAAGGGGTGAAGTGGAAAGCTGATGAATGAACTCATGTGGAAGAGGAGGTAGTCCTTGAACTAGAATCAAATGATTCTCCTCTTTCCATTTGGTCAGTACTTCACCTATATCAGGTGTGGCCTGATAACTCTCTTGGGGATGTGTAGGTGGGGTGTGTTCAAACATGGAATGTGTCGTTGGGTCTAAACTATCCATCACACACTGGCTAAGGAATCTCTCTCTGGATTCCAACTCTGTAATCTGCCTATCTATATCCTCTTGAAGAGCCTTTTTTGGAGGTCACAATCACCATCAGGAGTAGAAGCAGTCTCATCTTCTTCCAAGTCTTGATCAAAACCTTTCTCCTCCTCTTCCTTTTTATCCCAAGATTCCACTATTTGCTTCCAACTCATGATCTTGGGATTAGAACCTTGCTCCTGTGAACATGTAGTAACTTTATCCTCTTTAAGGTCCTGAGCTAGTTCATGATGTTCCTTATTCTAGCTTGGAATTTGGAGATCATGTTGAAAGACTTGAGGAGGTTGGGGAGGATTTGGGAGGGTCTGCTCATGTACAGGAAGAGCTATCTGAAAAGAGGCATGCTAAAAAGTTATGTGTATGGGATTGAGGGTAGGAGCGATTGATGCATTAGATGAGCTAGAAAGATCAAGTGCCATCTGATAAAAAGGATTTGGCATACAAGAGGGAGTTTTCTCTAGAATAGGAGGGGGCAGACCTTGGGCCAAAATTTCTTGATTTTCGTCCCTCCACTTTACCAAAATTTCATCAATATTGAAATTAACTTATGGATTAGTGGAAGGGATGTCTTTTGGTGTTGGCTCCTCTACAAGGTCTAAAAATTCCATCTCTCTCTCTCCATGTAGTCTCATCTTAGCCTCTAATTCCTTAATCTGCTTAGCTATATTATCCTCATTTTGTACCTCTTGGGACTCATAGGAGTCATTATAGAGATGGGGAGTACATGAAGGTTGCCATGAAATGCAAGAAGCTTCCTGAGGAAGGGTGGGAGGGACTTGAAAAGGACTGACCTCATTTTGTGCCTCACACTCTTGGACAATGCCTTTCTCCTCCTTGTTGTTCCATGACTCAACCACTTTATTCCAGCTCAAGACATTCAGACTGGGCACCTCCTTTTGGGGTGATGGGGCCATAATGTGAGAGGGTAGTGAGGGTTTGGATTCCACTTCCCTTACTACCAAAATGGACTACTACATTTTAAGATTTGCCAATTTGATCTGTCTATCAAGATTAGCCTTAAACACAAGGTTTGTTGTTTTAGAACTCTCCTCAACATAATTGGGGAAAGGACTTTGATAAGCTTGACTTGGCTTATAAGCAGGGGCTGTATATGACTGATATGGTGCTTGGGGAAGTGAGTATGCAGGTTGATAGACTTGGTAAGGCTGCCTCTCATGAATACTCAGCTTCTCTTCCAAAGATGCAATAAAACCACCCACATCTAGCATCTCACTTGTAAGCCTATGCCAATTGGCTCTTTTAATGGGAGTCCATTCCTTCTTAACCTGATTCAGTGCATTTCTCACTTGATGGATGGCATGATTAGGAATTTCTTGGCCACATCCCCTTCTGGTGTCAAGATCTATTACATATTTTTTGTATCCCAACAGTGCTCGCTTGAACGTAGAAATGGGTTGATTGGTGAAGAGACTGGGTTGAGTGGGAGGAGTGATGTAAAGAGAAGATTGGGAATAAGGCTGATATAACTCATGATAGGGCTAGGACTGATCATATTGGACTTGATAAAGATCAACATAAGGCTGGTGATGATCATAGCCATGTTGGCCAATGAAAATAGGGTCCATGGCTCAGAACGATGGGATTATACATACCAGAATGCTGTTTCTTGATGGTATGGTACTAGAACTACTTAACTAATTGATTTAACTTGGAGTCACCATTGGTGTTTGATGCAAAAGCCTCCAAAGGCTGGTTGGTCAAAGAACACACCAAAAATGCTTCAACTCTTTGGACACAACTTGTCTTAGTTGGTCCCATCGGGCATGCTAGAAACTATTGACACAAAAGATTACACCCTTGGTAGGAGGCTGAGCTCCTGCCTTCTTCACGCAATAATGGAAACTCCCCTCTCACCTATGGGACCAACGAAGCTAGAGGGGAGAGTCTCTAGATAAGGGCTAGCTCCCTTTGATGTATCATTTAGGCCCTAGTTTCTCCTATTGCTAACAAATAAAATGTAAAAGGGGGGGATGAAAAGGGAGAGAGAGATGCTAAAAACAAAGCCTAAGCCTAAAAAAGTAAAAGGTGATACACCAAAAAATTAGACCCACCCAGCTTGAACATACACTTTTCACCAAAAATAGTGCCTATACACTTCATCTAAAGTGAGAAAACCTTTTGCATCAGTGGGTCAGGGGTCCGTGGAGATACAAGGAGGAAATAACTACTAGAGGCATTCTGGGACACACTACAATAGCCTTCCACTTCACCTACACTCCTCTAGGGACACTTCTGACAAACCTATAAAAGGAAACTCAAAGAATGCACTAGACATGTTGAAATCATTCTATAAAAGCATTAAGAAAATGACTTAACATAGAATCAAATGCATATACACATACTAAAGATGCAAAACTCAAAATGGAGGTAAAAAAAGTTGTGTTTCGATTAAAGTTAAATTTTTGTCAGAGCTCTGCCTTACAAGCCCTGAGAGATTTTTGGGTAGAGTTTGCCTTAAGGCTGAGAGCAAATTCCCTTCTTGAATGAGAAGTTTACAACATATAGAAAGAGGAAGAGCAACTTGGCGCTTCCTAGGAAAATTTTGGCAATCATTTTCTACCAGTGGCCCATGCATTCTAAACCTTGGGAAGAGGAAAGCCACTATTACTAATGTCATTCTTCAGAAAAGGCCTACTAGAACCATGTTATATAATCACCAAAATTGACTTTGGTGTTCAAACATTAATGCAAGAACATGGCTGCACCTCTTTCCTATAAACAAACTATAGTTTGTCCCCTCATTAATGCCAACTACAAAAAAATAGGTCACACCACCCATCTGAAATAACTTACCTTCCCTTCACCACTTGAATGCTTTGTCATTTCTGCTCTTTGTCTTCTTCCTACTCTTTTAACCCTTAGGGGTGATCTTCTAGCAGGTCACTAGATTCCTCAAGCTCCTTTCATGTTTGGCACTCAAATAGTTAAAAAACAAATAGATATTTCACTGTATTAAATTTGACATTCATGTGGCCGTCACCCAACAGCTAGTTCACTTCCTTAAATTTGATAGTTTTTGGGATGTCATCATCCTTTTTTGCCATCAGGTCTTTTGTTTTGGGCTTATTTCTGTAGATAAAAAGTCTATGGGAATTGGCCGCTTTGACTTTTCTATGGGCTCTTTTTCTTTTTATGCCCTCCGTAAGGGCTTTTGGACTTTGAACTACTTTCTGCAAGGGCTTCTAGACTTTGAACTACCCTTCACAAGGGATTCTAGACTTTTGACTGTCCTTAAAATGTTTCTTTCCCTTTACAAGGGCATTTGGATCTTAAACTACCCTTTGTAAGGGCATTTAAACATTTAGCTATAGGGTGCTTCATTGAATCGACCCATTGAACCAATCTTGGTTCAACGGTTCAATGGTTCAATGCTACATGATGAGCTAATTGAATTAAGCCTATGATCTTGCCGATGAACTGAATGCTTGAACCATCTGTTGAACCAATGCATTGAACCAAAAATGGTTCAACACTACGTGTCGAGCCAAGTGATTGAACCATTTGCTTTGGACTTCTCCCGTTGAATCGCAAGATCAAACTGACACGTTGAACCAATGCATTAAACAGGGTCAATGGTTCAATGCTATGCACTGAGCTCCTCTGAACTATTTGTTGAGTCCCTTTGTTGAACCATCCATTGAATTGAAGTGATTGAACCAAAGTCTTAAACTAAAACCTTTGACCAAAATGTTGAACCAACCCGTTGAATTGGTTCAATGGTTCAAGCAAATGTTGAGCCAAGGATGTTGAACTCAAAGATTGAACCAAGGCTTGAAAATGAAGTGATGAACTTGAAACGATGAGCCAAGGCTTGAACCAAGGCTAATTGAACTGCCGATGAACCAAATTATTGAACCAATTTTTTGAACTGATTCAACGGTTCAATGAAGTGCACTAAGCCCATTGAACTTTGGCATTGAACCGTCTGATTGAACTGGAAGCCACTTGAACTGATGCCACTAAAATGACTGAGTAAACCAAGGTTGATGAACCTTGTGTTGAATTGGTTCAATGAACTAAGGCTGTTTGAACCAAGGCATTGAACTAGGTGATGAACCAAGCGATTGAACTAGGCATTGAACCAAAGCATTGAACTGGTTCAATGGTTCAACCATGCCAACTTTTCTTGTGATTTTATTTAGACCAGAGCCTGAAGAAGCCTTGTAAAACCCAAAACCCTCTGAACTATTCCTTCATGCACCAAAGGACTAACCTATAGAGTTCATAAAAATCCAAAACCTACAGAGTCCATAGATATTCTATAGAGTCCATGGATTTAGACCTACAGAGTCTATAGATTTAGACCTACAGAGTTCATAGAAATCTTGTAGAGTCTGTAGAAATGAATAGATTCATGCAAAATTGAAAAATGAAATGGCCTAGAATAGTAGGGATAGAAGGGGACCGATTTTTGGCCTGTTGGGCAAAAAATGGTCAACACCTTCCATGGTGGGATCCCCTTAAATCTAAATTAGTTTGATGAAATAGTTGTTTCTTTCTTGAAAATCCTTCCCTATTTTAGAGGAAAAAACTCAACCACCCCTATAAAACATATTGTAAACATATCCAATTTATGCTTAGTTCACAATGTGACCCAAGAAAATGTGGCTATGTGATTATTAGACACTTACTTAAAAGGTAAGACACTCTAATGGTATAGGGGCTTATCACCTACTTGCATCAATTCTTGGAATGAATTTATGAAACATTTTGGTAAACACTTTGAGGATAGGGGTGACTATCTGTCTTTAATAGAGAAACTCACCATAATTAAAAGTGATCACCAATAATTTATGGCTTATTTCAATTATAGGTTTCAAAAAACATGGGATAGAATCCCCATAGTAGTCAATCCCACCCTTAATTATGAATTATTGTAATACCTAAGATCCCTTAATTTTTGTGTGATAGTCAAGATACAATCCATGGGGGTGAACACTCTACTAGATGTTTATGAGGTAGCCATAAGGGCAAAAAATTATCTAATCCAAGTAAGAAATTTTACCCCAAGATCCTTCATGTCTTTGTTGCTAGAGATATAACCCCTATATCTACAATTACTCCCTTAACATCACCATCTAATCATGATTATGCAGATTTAAATCAAGTAGATAGATTGGGTAAGATTAAAGGCTTGATCAAGGCCCAAAATAACAAGATAGTGGCCTTGGAAAGGTAAAAAATTCCACCCCATAGACATTACCAATAACCCTATCAAGCCCCTTATCAGACTTACCAATATAATAAACCTACATATCATCCTAATCAATAAGTTTAAGGGAAGATCACTTAGGAAAGGACTTATAATAGCTACAACCCTAATTCTACTAGTGCTTTTAGATCACTAGTTCCAAATAAAAATAATTATGCTTAAGATGGTCAATGGGTTGCATAATGGGGACAAGCTCATGATATGTCAATATCTCCAATTGGTGATGTTTACCAGACTTATTTCATGTAGTAGAATCAATATCCTCCAAAACATGACTATTAACCTCCTACACAACATAATGAAGGTCCTCTTATGTAATATGGAGACATTCCCTTCATGACTCAAACTAAGATGCCAAATCAACAAGGGAAAAATATAATTAAGGGACCATCTAAGACTATTTTTTAAAATTCAAAAATGGAGATCATTCCTTTGAATAAGTGGTAACCAATTAGGGTGGAAATACAACCAAGGTAGACAAACTAGTTGTAACCCATACAAGGGCTAAAAGAAGGGTAGTTGGTGATGGTTCAAGACTTAAAAGAGGAGCTCCTCTACCATCTAAAACACCTTAAGGGGATACTAGTCAAGATATAGATCCTAATACATCATCAACTTAAAAATTTAAATATGGGAGAGGGCAAAATCATAGAGGTCCTATTGGGGGGTCTAGATTTCACCCTAGTTAGAAGTAGAAGTGTTCATGTCCTACATCCAAATCTAGCTTAGCATGGGACTAACCCTAGGCTATGGGTATCCTATAATAGTGTCAAATCTCTAGAATTTTTAACATGTCTATCTCCTCTAATGAATCACTTTAGCTCATTTCCACCACTAAAACCAATTAATGACTAGGGGAAAAGGAGAGAGAGATAACATGAAAGGGAAAACCTAAGCTAAAGATGGTGATACACCTAAATTATGATTGATCCACTTTGTTTGACTCTAAAAAAGATAATGAAATGAGGAGAATACTAGATATAGTATTACAAACATTTGTCATACATTAGTATTTCATGAAGAGGTCCACAAAATGATATAAAAATGATGGAAATAATGCAGATGTCTAATGCAAGTCACTAACTAGACAAAGTATCTACATGCAAGATTTAATCAAAAGAGTAACTAAGTGAGATCAATACTTCACAAGGGACAAAAAGTCTACCACATGAAAATCTAACATGTACACACTATACCAAATCAATGAAATCTAAAAAGTAGTCTTGTATTCATCTTAAAAGGTTAAAAGCTCCATTTTGGCAGAGTTTTTCATGCCTAAGAGAGGGATCAGAGTGATATCAAGAGGGTTGCATTTTCGGCTCAAAAACCTCTATATATAGAAAAAATAGGGAGAGATGTGAACAATGCATAGGGGAGTGGAGAAAGAGTCCTCATGATCACGAAGTGAGGTGGAATCTCATTTATTTCTTTTTGCATGTGTGTCTTCCTCCAATCAACTAGACTTGATCAACAAATGGACCTCAATTTTTTCCAATAACCTTTGATATCTTCTCATTGGTTGAGAGATCCTACTAGAGACAAGGGTTGGTTTTACATGATGACAAAGTCTATTTGAGTGGAATTAATGCTCTTAACTACTTTTTTAACTACTAGCTCACCACCTTGGGACCCCAAGTTCACTTAATGTGTTCATGAGGATCAAATCCTTGAATATTGAAACTAATAGAGTTATGACATAAATGGTGGTTAGTACCTAATTTATTGATGATGTATCCACATTAATATATGAGACCCTTTCCATTAGTCACACATCTACTCCATTTCCATGTCTGGATCATAAGTCCATTTTATAAATGGAAAACCAATCTAAGATTATTGGTTTTCCTATAGCTACCATATTATTATAGACCTATAAATTATATAAGACTTTTTTTGTATTATAATAGGTCCAAATATACCCATTATATCTATACAAGAACTAATAACTCATTTTATACATAGGTCCTCCTTTAATAATGATAAACACATTCATAGAAGAACCCTGCAAGCTATAAAATGTCAAATTGGAGGTCCATATTAATCTCTAATGGCAGTCTCTTTATGTTATTTATAATTTACTACATGGCTATGTATGATTCATGGCATTGGATAGAGATATAATGGTAGAATGATGACCCTGCAAGATTGGTTTACCTTGGTCAAAAATTGGTCCTTTAGTTTAACCTTGTCTATAGAATAGTACTCAGGCTAATCAAAATGCTCCAAAATACCTTTGCTCCTATTAGCCTCCCAAACCCCCACTATCAAAATTTGACCCTTTTAACCTCTTATGAACTATATAATTAGGTTGTATGAATGAATATAGGCCCTCAATTTATTACCACAAAAATCCATTGACATGTTGACTTGTTCATGCACTGTTGGATCATAATGTATGAAGCAATATTGATCATTGATTTACCTGGACCCACTTTCCTATCATTACCTATGCACCAATGAATCATTGGTATAAATGAATTCATTCCAATGATTTAGGCTTGAACCCAAATTTTGTTAGTGAATTTGTACCATTGGATTTTTGTCCTATTGATCTGCCCCCTTAAATCATGCCCAATTTGTATCTCTTTAAAGGGATTTAACCTAGGGATATTTTAACTAGTTTAAATCCTAGTGTGAATTGTTAGATATTGTCTATCAGAATGTGAGATCATATAAACCATTATATATTGTCAACTTTAAACCTTTTAAGGACTTTTTTAATCCAAATGATCATTTTTCAAAGCTAAAGCTTGACACTTGTGTAAATGTCCTATGCTACAGGTCTAACTTTGAGCACTTAGATCTTGAGCTAGAAAGCTCGCATGCATTTCAAACATGCAGAGCATATTCTCAGCATGGATAATTCCATTTAACTATAACATCCTAGCTAGATATTTTTTTATAAGGTGCATTTATAAAATGTTTTAGTGAATTGGTCTAGTCTAGTTCTTCATGACATCTTGATGAGTCTAGGCTTCCAAAGCTTGTACAAGTCATTTGATCATTCATCTAATCAATAAATTTGGTCATATTTTATATTAAATAAAAATTCTTTGTATGTGGGCCAAATTGGCCAACATATTTGGTGACTCATAGGTTTTTCATGCCTATCTATGTAAGAAGACCTAGACCATGTTGCATTATCTAATCCATTGGGTATATATTCTCCAGTCTAGTCCAATACATTAACTTGGATCTAACATTGGCTACAAATATTGATCTAACATCTCTTGAGACAAACAAAGGAAAAATAAAATAATAAAAAATATATATTTTCAAATGCACTTATGTAATGGAAACTAACCTAGAAAAAAATAGGGATAGTAAATAAAAATGTGCCAGAACAATACTTACAGGAATTTGAATAAAACTATCTTAATATGTATAACTCAAAAATATATGTACCTTTCCTCCTAAATCAAAATTAAAGTTTGATAACCTTCTTACATCATGACATGAGGAAATTAATGAGGTATTCATCTCCTTGACACTTGGTCTTGATGCATGTTTCTTCTTTTTTTCATCTGTCATCCTCTTTAGCATGATGTTTAATGAGAGCCATATAACTCCAAATAGGTTAGTTATGTGTATCAAAATAGTCTCAATTTTCTCATATTAATCCTCAAATATAGCCTCCAATGGTGGTTAAACAAGGCATAAATTCTTTATTCCCATGGTGCTTTTAATAGGATTGGGTCTTTCTTCAGCTACAAGTTCTTCAAGCTCATCAAGAAACTCTGTATATTCTACCCAGTCTTGGTCATCACCCTCTATGGGAAACTCTTTGTCCACCTTATCAAGAACTTGATGCTCAACTTGATAGAGACATTCAATCTCTTGAAATACCTTCATTTATAATTGCCATTCATCATTGTCCTCTATGTCATCTATAACCACTACTTATTCATTCTTTTTTCTTGATGTGTGAGGTAATCAATCTAGTGATCTTCATATTTTAATGCACTTGAGGGTAATTCAAAATTAGATAGAGGTATTTAGTCACATTCAAGGAATACACCTTCTACCTTGGTCTCATGAGATTATTTTAGGACTAAAACTCCTTGAGGGATGACTTGACCTTCATCCTTGATAGTACACTCCATTATGTGCTTGAGATGGTCAAACACTACTTCATGATCAAATATGGAGTATTATTCAAATACCTCTTTCTTTAAGTCTTGGACATACTCTTCATGGATAGATGAAAAAGAGTCTTCAATATGTCTCTCCTCATTCAAAAAGGTTAAGTTTCCCTTGTGTTCACCAAGGGGAGTCCTTATGGTGATCTGTTCTTCATAATCACTTATGACATCTTGTTGATCAATCATAGCTTGGATCTCCTCCTCTTCACTTGATTCTTTCAAGATAGGATCCTTCTCAAGAAAGGGTGGGGTATAAGGTTGATTTATAGGCTCATGGTTTTGATGTGAGGATTAAGATGTGATTGAGGGATGATAAGTTGGATCTAATGCATGAGATGTGATGGATGGTTTATGGATGGGTTTATGAAGAAGGTAACATTCTTGCAACTTAGAACCCTAGGAATGGTTGACTCTTGAAATAAATTTTGTAATTAAATTAAGTTAACTTGGGTAATATAAGGAGCACCTCCTTTCACTAGATATTTATTTTCATGTTGGTATCCTTGAGTCTCTTCAATAGTTTCAAGATCTTTATCCTTTTCAATTGAAGTCTCATTTTTTTGAGGACATCCTTAGATATACCTCCAATATTGGAAAGCTAAAGGTATTTATTTAACCTTTTGGTTCTAGTTCTCTTCTTCCTTCTTTTTCTTCTACTCTAACTCTTTGATTTTACTCTCTATATTCTTTTGGAATAGCTTCTCTTTAAGGTGGTCAGTGGATTTATAAATAAAAGTAACATAAGAATATTCATAAGGAGGGATGAGAGAGGTTTTTAGAGGTTTATATCTTGATTTATCTTGGGCTTTCAAATCTATATTTGCCTCACTTTGCCCACCCCATGATTTCACCACCTAATTTTAGCTTGGAACCTTAGAGGAATTCTTAAGGGATTCTTGAGGAAGTATGGAGTCTTGGATCATAAAATTAGGCTATTCCATAGAAACATCAATTATTTGACATCTTTCTTAGATAAGTTCCCAAGAAGGAAAGGGTTGAGGAACACATTAATAACTTGGCATACTCAAAGGGTCACTTGGAATGGTATCTTGGGGAGGAATGAGTGACACATATGAAGACTGAGGTGGTGTTTATGAAGGCACATAATATTGGTGAGGTTAGAAATATTATTCCTCAAGTCCTTTTATCTTGTCCTAAATACTTTGAATGTAACCACATACATCCATCATCTCACATATGAGATTGTTCCAATTTGTTCTCTCAATAGGTGCCCATTCTTCTTTTATTTACTACAATCACTCTCTCACATGATGAATTAGGTGAGTAGGAACATATTATACATAACATTTATATGATAAAAATTTTAGTACATTCTTGTCAAGGCTTAGTAAATTTTACTTAAGTGATGGTATGGATGTCCCATGATAGGGTTGATGAGGAGCAATACTATAATGGGATTGTTGTTCATAGGGTTGATTGGTGGTGTTTATGATGTCCCATAATATTAGGGTAGTACTCTTATGTGTATGACTAATATTGATCCTAATATTACTAGTGAGGATCATGAAGAAGGTAATATAAATTTCCTTGATAATAAGGATCATGAGAAACTTGAAAAGGATCCTCATAGCTTTGGCAAAAATCTTGGTAGGGCTGATTAAGCTCTTATGGATCATGAGGATCAAATTGTGACTATTTATAAGGAGGTGGATAATAGGTATATTCACCATAGCTATTCATATTAACCTCATATGTCAAATGAGATATAAGAATTGACTAGAATTTATAATGAGACATACCTAGTTTACTCATAACCAAAATCTTGATTTGGAATCACCATTGGTACTAACTTGCTTTCTTGTAAAAGCTAATTAGAGGAAAGACACACCAAGATCTTTCCACTCTTTTAGACCTTGTCCCACTAGGAATGTCAAAGCTATTGGGGGTATAAATTTCACCTTAGCTAGAATAAAAAGTGTTAAGGTCCTACTTCCAAATCTAGCTCAACATGGGACTAACCCCAAGCTATGGGTATCCTATAATGGGGTCAAACATCTAGGAATTTTAATAAGGTTATCCCCTCTGATGCATCATTTTAGCTCATTTCCACCACTACGACCTATTAATGACTAGGGAAAAGGGAGAGAGAGAGAGAGATAACATGAAAGGAAAAACATAAGGTAAAGATGGTGATGCACCTAAATTATGGTTGATCCACTCTGTTTGACTCTAAAAACACTAATGAAATAAGGATAAGACTAGATCTAGGATTCCAAACACCTATCATACATTAGTATTTCATTAATAGGTCCACAAAATGATCTAAATCTAAGGTAAATGATGGAGAGGTCTAATCCAAGACACTAACTAGTCAAAGTATCCACATATTGGCTTCAATCAAAAGATGTAAAACACGAAACATGACCTACATAACTAGATCAACAAGTAACTAGGTGAGATCAAGACTTGACAAGGGAGAATAGATCTACCACATATACAAATTTTACATGTACATATTATACCAAAATAATGAAATATGAAAATTAGGCTTGTATTCATCTCAAGAGCTTATAAGCTCCATCTTGGTAGAGATTTTCATGCCTAAGAGATGGATCAGAGTGATACTAAGAGAATTGAATTTTTTGTCTCAAAAGCCTCTATATATAGTAATAAGAGAGATAAATGTGAAAAAATCATAAGAGAGTGGAGAAGGCATCCTCATTATCAATAAGTGAGGTGGGACCTCATTGATTGCTTTCTACATGTGTGGCTTCCTCCAACCAACTAGCCTTGATCAACAAATAGACCTCAATTTTCTCTAATAAACTTCAAGCTCCTTTCATTAGTTGAGAGATCCCACTAGAGATAAAAATTAGTTATACATGATGACAGAGTTTTTTAAAGTAGAATCAATGCTACTAACTTCTTATTCAACTACCAAATCACCACCCTGGGACCCCAAGCTCACTTGATGTGTTCATGAGGATAAAATCCTTGAATCTTGAAAATAACAAAGTTATGTCATGAATGGATGTTGGTACCTAATTTTTTTATGAAGGAACCACATAAACATATGAGACCCTTTACATTAATCACACATCTAATCCATTTCCATGTCTAGATTATAGGTCTATTTTATAGATGGAAAACTAATATAAGATTATTGGTTTTCATGTATCTATCATATTAATATAGACCTATAGATTATATAACCTTTTCTATGTATTATAATAGGTCTAAATAGACCCATTATATCTATGTAGGATCCACGAGTTCATTATATACATAGGTCCTCCTTTAATAATGGTGAACACAACTATAGACAAACCTTGTAAGCTATAAATGTTAAACTAAAGGACCATATTAAGCTCTAATGGTAGTATTTTCATGTTATTTATACTTTACTACATGGATATGTCCACTTCATGGTGTTGGATCGAGCTCTAAATGTTGAATGATGACCTTAAAAAATTGGTTACCTTGGTTGAAAATTGGTCCTTTGGTTTGACCTTGTCTATTGAATAGTGCTCAAGCTAATCAAAATGCTCCAAACTATATTTACTCCTATTAGCCTCGTAGATCCATGCTATCAAATATTGACCCTTTTGATCTCTTGTATATCATACGATTGATTTTTATGAATGAATTTGGGCCCTTGATTTCTTTCAATGAATATCCTTTGACATGTTGACCTATTGATGCATTGTTAGATGATAATGTATGAATTAACACTGATCATTGATTTACATGGACCCACTTTTCTGATAGTCCATGTGTACCATAAGATCATTAGTATGAATTAATTTAGTCCATTGATCTAGGCTAAAACCCACCTTTTGTTGGTGAATGTGAACCATTGGATTTTTGTTTGATTAATTTGCACTGTCAGATCATGCCCAATTTGTTGCACTTTAAAGGGATTTAACCAAGGGATCCTTTGACTAGTTTGACCCCTAGTGTGAGCCATTAGTTATTGTCTATTATAATGTGAGATCATTTAGACTATTATATATTTCTCAACTTTAAACATTTTAAGTTTTGAATCCAAATGGTCATTTTTCCAATCTTAAACTTGACACTTATGTGAACATCCTATACTACAGGTCCAACTTTGAACACTTAGATCTTGAGCTAGAAATCTCATGAAAAAATGAAACTTATAGAGCATGTTCCTAGCATGGATAAATCCATGGTGTTATAATATCCTAGTTGGCCATGCTTTTTGAGGTGTATTTATAAAATGTCTAAGTAAACTAGTCCAATATGGTTCTTCATGACATCCTGATGAGGGTTTAGCCTTCCAAAGCTTGTACAAGTCATTTTATCATTAATTTTATTAGTAACTTTGGTCATCTTTTATATCTAGGTAAAAATCTTGGTATATGGGCCAAAATTGGCCAAGTGGTCCATTCATAGATCAATTAACACAAAATCCAAGTGGAGGTGTTGCTCCCAAGTTATAGTCGAAGGCTGACACCTCTCACATTAGCATTATGTATTGGATGAAGAAGGCCCATATCAATATCCCTATGTGGATACCTTAATTATTTGGGGAAAAAATATATCCTTGAAGAAGATATTTTGAAACTCCATGTCTTAAAAAAGCAAGTAGAAAAGTTTGGTGCAAACCTAGCCAATTCTAATCAATTTCATGAGTCTCAAGAACCAAAGGTAATAAAACCCCCTCCTTTACATCTCTCTATCATCATATGTACTTAACTATTACATAAGTACATGATAGATAATGGGGTTAGAACTTTTGTCATGCCTAAGTCTATAGTAGATAAATTGGGGCTAACGTATGAACCTAATGCTAAAGGGGTCTTACAATTAGATGGGTTTCCCACTAAGACTATTGGTGTCCTTAAGGAATTGAAAATCATCTTGGTTGTTTGTCCTAATTTCACTATATCCTAGTATGTGGTAGTAGTTGACCTCTCTCCCTACTTTGACTTATGCTTGTTTAAGGATTTCACTTATAAGATAGGGGATCATCTCTCTTCTAATTGATCTTATATGGTTTTTATGACTACGTATGGGATACAGGTCATCATATGGTTTGAACATATATCTAGGTTCCAATTATCATCTTACATGCCTAACTTGTCAAATGTCAAATTGCACTATCATAGATGAGGATGAACACCCTAATGACCAAAATCCTATTGAACCACTTAAAGGCATATCATATTTTATCCATGATAAATGGGCAATAGACAATGATGGCTATGATCCATACAAAATAATTGAATAGGTAGGTTTGGGTGTGTATTATATGCATGAAGAAGGGGTTATCATACCAAATCTCACTATCCCAAGATAATATCATGGGGTAAGGAATTTGTTCTTTTATGGATCTACATCCAAGAATGGAAGTGGGTAAGGTGTCATTCTTGTATTTACTTCCAATCAAAAGTAATTTTATATGTTGAGGTTTCAATTTAGTTTCACTTACAACATTGTAGAGTATGAATGCCACATCCATGGGTTGAAATGGGCAAGAAAGAGAGGCATCAAACTCCTACAAGCCATTGGAGGAAGTGAGTTGGTAGTGCATTAGGTGAGGAGGTAGAGTGAAATAAATAACCCTTTCTTGAAGGCATACACACATAGGTTTTATGACCTCTTATATGACTTTGAGGCCTTTGAAATTCACTCCATTCTTAGAGAATCTAATCAACATGTAGACTGACTAACAAAAAAAGGAGCATAGTATGACATACCAAGTGGAGTTAAATATATCAAGTATTAGTCTCAAATCAAGGTGGTATATATATATTCAATCCTTGATAATGAGGTGAGGTGTAAGGTGTTTGAAAATTATAACAAGATTGCATGTTTATTATAGTACGAGGCATAATTTTGCTCAAGGAACCAAGGTAGATTACAACATCAGTATGGGGACTAGATTATCTAATTGAGGATACAAAAGTTATCAAGGTTTTGGTGTCATTAAAAATAATATTCAATGAAGATGACCAGCCAAGGAAAGATAATGTGAGAATATCCACTAAAGTGGAAGACTATGAAAAGGCCATCATCTTCAAAGATAGGCTACTCAAACTAGGAAAAGTGATCACCAAAGAGGAGAAGGAAGCCTTCATAGAATTATTCCAAGAGTTTGTATAAATTTTTTCTTGGGAATACCATGACATGAAGGGGTTCAACCCTAGTTTGGATCAATATTTCATATATTTAGAGGCAAGTGAAAAGATTTTACGATAAAAATAGAGATCAGTCAACCCCAATATTAAGATCATTATGAATGAGTTGAGAAATCTCATTGAATATAACATCATTTTTCCCATCAAAAACTCTTCATGGGTGGTAAATAATGTGCCTATGAGGAATAATAATGGGGAGATAAGGTTATGTGTAGACTTTAAAGATCTCAACAAGATGTCAGTAAGATATCAATACCCCCTACCATCTATAAATTAGACTCTTCAAAGGATTATATGTTCACAAAGGTTCTCCTTGACTAATGGATACTTAGACTATAATCAGGTATTAGTGAGGGAGGATGATCAACACAATACTACCTTCACAACCAAGTGGGGCACTTATGCTTACAAGAAGATGTCCTTTGGACTTTTCAATACAAGGGATACTTACCAAATGAAAATGGATGTAGACTTCAAAGGTCTTATTAATGAGATAGTGCTCATATAATTTAATGACATCATGGAATTATCCAAGGACCAAAAGCACCATTTGACACACTTAAGTTTTGTGTTTGATAGGTTCAAGAATTTTGGGGTATCTTTGAACCCCTAAAAATGTATCTTTATAGTCCATGAGGTAAGGCCTATAGGACATGTGGTATTAAAATAAGGCCTCTTTATTGACAAAAAGGATAGATGAAATATATTAATTATCACTACCCAAACACAATAAGGAATTTCAGAGTTTCTTGGGCACAATCAACTTCATCAAAAGGTTCATACCTAGATTTATCAAATTGGTAAGAATTATAACTCACATGCTCAAGAAACACAAAGATTTTTCCTAGACTAAGGAAGGTAAAATAAGATTTGAGGCCATAAATAAGGCCATTTACCAAGTTCCCACCCTCCTTAACATTTATTTTTCAAGGGAGTTCTTCATGTATGTCTTATCTACATATGACACCATTTCTACCATGCTTATGCATCAAAAATATAAAGGCTTTGAGAATCCCATTGCATTATTTAGCCAAGTTTTGGAGGGGTATGAAGAGAGGTATTTGTTGTTTAAAAACATGTAATTTTAGTTATGATATGACTCAATAATTTTTGACACATGGTGTTTATTAACAAAATCATTGTTATGTTGGTCCACCCTAGTATTAAGGATTTCATCCTTAATAAAGACTTGAGTAAAAAGAGGGATGCTTGGGTGATCAAATTCATGGACTATAAAATAAATATGAATTTTAACAAGTTTTTTATCATTAGGGTAATATGTTAAAACCTTTAATTCAATGTGAAAAAAGACAAAGAAATGATTTTGGCAGTCTAAGATGATCAATAAGCAATTGCACCTACATCTCCTTCTAGCTAGACCCAAGACATGGTGAAATTATTCCAAATGAGAAAATGTCATTTATTCATAAATTTTATAAGAATGAGGTAATTAAAAATTCAATCCATCCCTTATATATTTATTGATATGGTACCCTTCAAGAAGGACATTAATGGCATGATTTCAAGGTGTGTAGAGACTAGTCACATTAATAAGCTCCTAAGATAGTTTCATGATGGGATTATAGGAGGGAAATTTTCATCCAAAAAATAATAAAAAATATCATAATATAAGGATATTTTTGTCTACATTTATTCATGTATTCTCATTATTGGGTTAGGAGGTGCCAAAAATGTGTTATGTTCATAGGCAAGCAAAGACTAGTTGCCTTTCCTCTCAAGCCTATTCAAGTGAAGTAGCCCTTCATATAGTGGGGAATATAATTTTTAAATATTATTAATCCATAATATATTATTGGAAATAATTTTTTTTTATTTACACTTATTACTTTACTATGTGGGTGGAGGTAGTTGCACTTAAAGAGGCAAATGAGAACTTAGTCTTGGAGTTCTATGACAATCTAGTAACCAAATTTGGGGTTCCCCTCCACCATAATATCATATAATGAATTAGCCTTAAATAATGAAAAGGTGATTTATTGGGATATTAATCATATTATCTAATTCAATTATTCATATAATTACTATCCACAAGGTAATGGACTTGCATAGTCTACCAAAATGAGTCTAATTAGGATCATGAAAAGAATAATAGAGGACAACCAAAAGGAGTGGAATACCAAGCTAAGGACAAACTTATGGGTAGATAATATTAATAATAAAATGTATAATAGTCATTAAAAATATATATTATTGTCTATGGAAAATAATCAAGACTACCCATATCACTTGAGTTCCTAGCTGCAAAACTTGTACACAACTTAAACTCATAGAGAGTGATGCAATAGAGGTGAGGATGAATGAATTGAGGGAGATATAAGAGAAAAGGTATGATGTTATGCATGCCATGTGGTCAGATAAATATCAATTAAATATATTATTTGACAAGAGAGCCTCTTTAAATACCTTATAATAAGGTAACATTGTTCTTAAGTGGGATGAAAACCATGTCAGGCCAGGTAAGCATTTAAAGTTTGATAGACTTTGGAGTGGGCCATATGTCATTACCAGTTTCAAGGACAATATTGAATTCCAATTATATAAATTTAGTGGTGATTAACTCAATTTACCTATAACTAGGGTGATCCTAAATTATTTTTATTATAAATCACAAAAATATATGTGTACATAGTAGTTGGGTCTCCTTCTTCTGAGTGTTATAATGCATGCCTTGATAGTTGCTTATTTTGTTATGTTATTATTACTTTTTGTTTTGAGTAATTATTACATTTATTTTATATTTTTGTGTGTATTTTTGAGTTTTTTTAGTCTTTAAGGTATGTAAGGTACTATTCATGAAGTGATAGTCTAGACAAAGACTCTTCACCTAAGTATAAGTGGTATGCAAGAGATCCTCAATCCTTTTAACCAGCAAGAAGGTCAATCCTTCAGATTCACTAGTCATTTTGACTAATTTTTGATCTTATGCCTAGAAAATACTCAACATGGATTTATAAATCAAACTCACTTATGGTGTTAGGATAATGTAAAAGGAGATCATTGGTTATCATGCCTAGGCAATAATTTTATGTGTTTTGTCATGTCAAAAAACACCATGGTGGTTGTATTTACTCCCTATTTGAACTTGTGTCAAGATGTCCCCTTGTGTAAATTATGTTTGGAAGTATAAAACAAGCCTTGGAATGGACCTAATAGTTTGAATTTGCTAATGAGGATTATGACCTACTATTACAACTTATAACTCATCATGAATCCATCTAGTATGTTGAAGATTTATGAGGTATAGTTTGATCATAAGGTTTACGACTATTATAAGGAATATCTAGTAACCTAATATAGGTCTTTAACATGTTCTAATGTCTATTAGTAGGTATTGAAGTAACCTCTATTTTCACCTTCACTTGAGATCATGTTTATTGTATTAAAAGGGGGTGTTTGACCTTAAGATGATGCTAGTTTGACCTTAAAATGCCACTAAAACCATTAATAACATCCTTAAAGGTTGCCATGAGTCCCATAATTCCATGATAAAATCATTTCATATGATAAGGGTGACTTTTCACAAGTCAAAGAAATTTATTTACAACTAAATGGGTTCCATACATGTGAAAATGTGTCCTCTCAAATTCCATAATTATACCATATGTTTTGAAATGTTTTTTAATCTATATATTCCATCCTTCTACCTACCAATGATGCTTCATGGTCTGACAACATGTGAAAATTTAGGAATACAGTGTTTTTTAGGAGTTTATAGACAAGTACAAACTCATATAATTTGTATATGGTTGGATGGAGTTAGGTATCTATAAAGGGAGCTGAACACAAACATTAGGTGAAATAATATTCAAGCTTTAGAACAAAAAATTCCAAAACCTAATCCATTTCCTACATCAATCTCTTTGGCATTAATGGATAACACTTCAAGTTTGTACTCAATTTGTATAGGAGAGAGAATATGGTGGGTTCATCTCTTGGCCAAAGGAAGGGAGTCTAATGGTCTTCCAATCTTGGGCATTGGTTTCTAGATTGATCCCTTATGCTTTATGAACAAAGGTTAAGAACTTAAGGTAATTTTTTGTCCTCCTATATCCACATAAGGCCAAAAATTGAAATGGTTTTAATGTGTTATTAGCATGTTTGATGAAATAAATGGTCATATATGTATTTTATATGTATTTAAGAATCTTCCATTTCATCCTCCATCCCTTCTTCACATTTGTGAGCCTATGGGAGCAAGAAACACATAAGTTACCACTATCTACATACTACATGTAAGATTCATGTTATCAACAAATATTGCACTATAGAGGAGGTTATTTAATCCTACTCTAATATTTGGGAAACATTAGAATTCCTATAGGCTTATGGGTTGCCTATAGTAGAGGTAGACCTCTAGGTTTAAGGGCTAGCTCCATAGATTGACCTTTAAATGATTATCACCTATACTAACTAATTACTTAAATGAAAAAAGATATAAGTATAAATGAAAGTAAAATATTAGAAGGGGGTGTAAAAAATATAATGTAGATAAACAACTCAATATTTAGAAATAATATAATACCCTTAAGTTAGGGTAACACCATAAAATACTCCTTTAGGAAAGAATAACTACACAATGTCTCTTCGAGGGGACAACCTCCAATATCCTCTTACAATAGATGACTCAATGATTACTTTATACCTTTACAATGATAATCATCTCATTTATATATACCTATATCTAACTAATAATGGATGGGTAACCTATTAATCCCAATGTTGGCTGACCATTACCCAATACACTAATTTCATAAGTTACTCCATTATCCTAATATATTGGACCCATATAAATAACTAATAGGGATGTGTGCCACATGTCATCATCTCCATAAACCCATATACATTAATATCTCATTTCCCTAGATACATAGCATTACTTCCCTCCTTGACATGTTTCATCCTCAAAACATAAGAATAAACCAAATAATGAATGTGCTTCAAATCATTGGACACTTATCTCCAATATTTATCATCTAAACATCCATATATGCTCTTGTTAGGTGATAGCTCTCCAAGATTATTTATAAATTCCCTTGTGCTCTTTTGATTCCATTAATGATCATAATTATACTACTTTGGTGTCCATGTATAATTATTCTTCTTGTTATTACATGTACCATATTCCATTGCACTACTCTGATTCCATCCATGACCATAGTAGGTAGTTTTTAGCTTCCATGCATAACAATAGTTATTGGAACTCTAATTTCATAAATAGCTAAATTGATTATTATTATGACACTCCCTCACATGGATCCATTATTTTTTCCTCTCATGATAATGTGGGTATATATAGACCTCAACTTTTTATAATACTTTGACCTTATCAACCTTTTCTTCTACCTCTTCCACCTTTTGCTTTGGTGGTTCCTTTATCTCTTGAGTAGATGAAGTCTTTTTATTTGATTGTATTATTTCTTCATCTATGTCTTCATATGAATATTTCACATGCTCTTCATCACCTATTTCAATCTCATCCTCATGATCTACTGTGACTGTTATTGGTTCCTTTTCCACTATGATATCCTATAAAATGATCTTCTTTTTCCTATACTAAAACTTCATGAACTTATTTTTAACATTAATATTAATTTTTACCAAAGTCTATAACCATTTATATCCAAGAACCATATCCACATCATCCATATCCAAAACATAAAATTCTGAATGCAAAATATAATTTTCCATAATAAGTTTCAAATCTTAAAATAATAAAATATTTTTAACATCCATTTGAACCTCCTTGATATTATTTCCTTGAACATGTAGATGCTTGTCCACATCCATGTTGATGAATTTATATTTGATGGTAGGTTTTATGGACACAACAACCTTCTTCTTTTTAATGTATCGATAAAATTGAAAAATTGACTTGGATATTTTTAGAGCCAAATTATTTGAACCCTTATCATCCAATTCTTCTTCTTCTTCTTCACTTTCATGTTCTTCCTCATTTTCATTACTTTCTTCCACTAATTTTTCTTATTAAACATATTCATTCTCTTCTACATTACCATAATTATTTTCTTCCTCTTCTTCATCCTCTTTTTCTTTTATATCCCATTGATATAGGAATACATGTTCCTCTTTTTCCCATGAACAATACTTTTATGCAAAGCTCAACTGATTAAACCAATGTTGTGCAAGCCCAATAAAATAAAAAGACAATTGTGTTTATTAAAAAATTATTTAATTATTATTCTCCTTAAAAAGGAGCCACCATTCTCTATAATCAATATCATCCTCCCCTAAAAATAATTGTAACTTCATGATCCACAAAAAAACTAAGGTTCATGAAACCCTATAATTTCAATAAATCATTCAAAACTAATCAAAAAAACTTGATTTTTTTTTTGACACTTTCTTGAAATATTATTCATATCTAATAAAACAATTGTGCAAAAATTCACAATAGATGGAAAGATATTGATGATTCCAAAAAACTAAGGTTTCACTCCACACAATTACAAAATAAAAGCTTTAATACCACTTGTTATGATCCACACTTATAATATTAAAAAATAATGTAGATCAACAACTCAATATTCAAAAATTATAGAATACCCTTAAGGTAGGGCAACACCATACAATACTCCTTTAGAAAGGAATAACTCCATAATGTCTCTTTGAGGGGACAACATCTAATATCATCTTATAATATAAGACTAAATTATTACTTGATACCTTTAAAATGATAATAATCTCATTTATATAAACTATATTTGACTAACAATGGATGGGTAACCTATTAATTCCAATGTAGGCCGACCATTACCCAATACACTAATTCCACAAGTTACTCCATTAGAATGTGTGACACATGTTTACATCTCCATCAACACATATACATTAATATACCATGTAATTAGATAAATATCATGATACACCATAAGGATTTACACTATGCTATTATACTTCTTGCACTAAGGAAAAAGACTTACAATAGTAGCTTCAAAGTCCTAGAGTACTCTAACATTTGTATTTAAATATGGAGGTGATATGAATGAAAACTATCCAAGGTAAATGAACCATAGATTATTTTTAGACATTTGAGATACATTCATACTTGAAAATAGACCAATACACTTGACAAAACTTCATATTAGAGTGGAACAACTTGCATCAATCATGGAAGGATTGATAAAAAATAAGGATAAATGAAAATCACTTGAATATTCACTATACATCTCTTCACACACATTGAAAAGATGATTTATGAAATAAAAAATATATTTAATGTATTATTAAAAGGTAAATTACAACATCAAACAATTAGGGCTTCACTATACATGGTGTGGAATTAGTTATAAGAGCCAAAATGGCTAGTACTTATAGAATGTGAGAGAGGAGAAAGAAAAATGAAGTTCAAGAGTCACAAGAATAAGTTTCAATATGAGAGAGAGGGTTATGTTTTTAGGAGAATGGATTATGAAATAGATGATGTAATTTATATTTGGACAAATGTCCCTCAGAAGCATCAAACTCCCCAAGTTTGGCATAGAGGTCTCTCAGCTAGCTTCTTGAAAACTGTCTTCATCATTGGATTCTCTTGAGAACTTCAAAGTAGAGTAGGAAAAATTACCACATGTGAAATATAATTTTGGGGGGGGGGGTTGTTTTAAGGAAAATATAAAACATTCATTTTTTGTGTCCTTAATCATTTATCCTCTTCTAGACAAGTGTTCTCACTGTGTGTAGTCACTGTCATCCTTCTTTCATTCATTATTCACACTTGTTATTGAAGTGACCTTTAGTTTTACAATAAATCCATAGGGGGTGGTATAATTTTTTTAAAGAGTCCTCATATAAATAAAAACCATTAGGTATACCTTATAAAACCTCCCAATTAGAGTTATTACCTTCTCACTTGGTGATCACCTTCCATTCAGTATGCCATTTTGGACTGCCTGAAGTGAAGGTGCTTGCAGAGGTACTTGTGTGATTGAATGAAGAAATAAATGGTTATTATTAGCTATGTTAGCTCCCAATTGGTCTCCCAAATTTATTATAATATTTTAAATCTCACTTTAACTTTAAAAACATCAAAATATGTCAAGAAAATTCATTTTATACCCTATTCATATAGATAGGGTACAAGTCAATATGATGGGAAGAAGCAAGTTTTATACAATCCCAAATCATTTAATTTTCCAAAATATCCCTTTTAGATTAAATTATTTAGAATTATTTCCCATCAGGTCATAAATAATGGTTTTAGAAGGTTTTGAGTGGTTTTCACTCTTCAGGATTGTTCATACAATACTTACGTTAAACCCTTAGATAAATTCCACTAGAATATTTTAATATCCTCTTTAACATGTTTCAACTCCTTAGGTCTCCATGCTAATTTTCCACACACACACACACACACACACACACACACACACACACACACACACACACACACACACGAGATTCTAAAGATGCCTTCTTGAGTTATTCCCTACATTCTATGCATCATGTGTTGTTCTTAAGCCAAGAAATGACCTTATCACATTATAAATACCAATGAAGTTCCTATAATTCTATATAAATATCCTCTATCCATAGAAGTGGTATTAGACCCCCTTTAGGGCTTTAATCCTAGTCTAGGCATAATAGGCTTAGTCTGTGCTGTGTTAATCACAACCACCTTTGAGTGGATTGTCATGACTTTAGGGTATTATATATGTTTTTACATGTTAAATTAAACTCCATAAACCATTATTCAAGGTTTCAATATATCTCAACACGTTTCCTAACCATTCTTATACTAATCTTGCAAGATGTATCTCCCTAGGAGTGCCCTTTATCTAAGACAAAATAGAGGAAACTTCCCCTATTATCTCAAGTAATGTGAAGGTATGAGGGGATTAAATAGGTCATGGGGAACATATGTACAAATTTTTAGAGTCAGATCATTCCCCTAACATCATGAAACCCAAGGCAGACTTGTAGACATTGATTGTCCACCAAGTTTGTGTATTAACTATAGGTTTTGGGTTGAAGCCTTTCTTGACATGTTTCCATGTGATGAGCATCAGGTGATATTTTAATTATAATTTTTAAGGTATTATCAATCATATTCAACAATTTAATCTTATACCAACTCCTCACATCTCTCCAAACATAGGTCCAGTCTATAAACAATGTATTATGTGTTGACTGTAGGTGTGTTTCAAGACAATAGGGTTATACCTATAGGTTTTAACTAATGATATACCTTGTACATTATAATAAGGTCTCATTTTTGTCATCATGGACACTTTATATTCATTAATACTTGTTCAAATCATACCCATGTTATGCCAACCTCTAAACTACCATGTTTTAGTGTACTATCATGCTAAAGTTGATAGTAGGTGATCATTCTGAGGGTCAAAAGGATACCTATAGATGATTATAACAAAAAACTTTTATATTTAGCTCCTTGTATTATATATATATAACATGGATTCTATCTATTCAATTTGGATCATTTTATTTCTAATTATACCTCCATCATACCACTATTGGACTATGAGGTCATTAAAAGCTCAAAAAACTATACAGAACATTGACCTTCTATAGTGAAATAATATATATATTTAAGGCCTAATTTATATCAAATCTTGGGACCAAAAACTTATCTTAACATTTTATATTTATACACCTATGCCTAGGATAAAATATGGAGCCATTCAAATCCATCTAGACTTCATGTCACCCAATTATATGATAGCAAAAAGAATGGACAAGGCCCTATTTTAGAAGAATTAAGGTAACATGTACCTAAACTCAACTTCCCCAATTATGAACATGATTCATGAAAGTTTGAAACTTTATGGCTATACTATTTATTTTTATGACCTTATCCATGTTCTTAGACCTAATGAGGCCATTAAATAAACTTCAAAAACTTCATATAACACCCTCAGGCCTCTATTGGAGCCACCATTAGGTTCACATCAAGCTACAGGATAGTGAAGGTGGGATGTGGATAATATGCATAGTGGATGGTCCCATGATCAATATTAAACCTTATTTAAGTCTTAAAATTGATCCTTTCCACCTTGTAATACTTCAAACTAGTTTTAAACACCTTCATTACACCCTCATAGACCTTTGTGAAGCTACAGTCAAACTATTGTAGGTGTATATGTAGGATAAAAGTTAATGGGTAAATAATTGGTTGAGAATGAATCCAAATGATACTATTTTTAAATTATATAATTCCAATTTCACCTTGTAAAATTTCTCACCGAATTCAAAATTTCTCTTTATATCACCATGGTTGTGTAAACTCTTTCATTCACCTGATTGTCAATGATAGTCATGAGGTAGGCTGACTGTGTGAGTGTGTTAGGCATTTGAATCCTCAAATGGAACATTATTGAGACCTAAATACTTCTAATATATTTTTACCATCATGAAACATGAGGTTAGAAGCATCATGTCACCATTTTTTTTGAAGTCATTTACATGAGAATGACCTTGCATATGTGATACTTGATTTGCCACCTCAATAGAGTTTCTCATTAAAAAAGTGGGGTGTTGTAATTATATATATATATATATATATATATATATATATATATATATATATATATATATATATATATATATATATAATATTATCACATGGTTATTTACTTGGTTTTAACTTGTTTTGATATATATATATATATATATATATATATATATATATATATATATATATATATATATATATATATATATATATTATATGTATATATATATCAAAAAAAGTTAAAACCAAGTAAATAACCATGTGATAATATTATTCACACTCTTCATAACTAATTACAACCATTGGTTTCTATATACTTGGGCAAACAAAAGAGAGACCTACAGGTTATGGGGATAATCATGCAAAAAGGAGCAGTCAATTTTTAAATAATGGTTCATAAAGCATGAAAAAATAATCTTAAAAATCCTTCCATGAATATTAATTAGACCATGTGTATTAAAATCATTTAGAATACTTGACCCAATTCATGTCCTACTACCATGGTTAGCATGAGATAATATGTTAACCAATTTTGCATCCCTAGAAGAGCAATGAAGGTAAAAAATAGTTTTAGTCAAATTTTTGGACTTATAAATATGATAAAACATATATTTTAACTCAAGGAATATAAATATTAATTTTAAAACCTTCAAAACATGCCAAAACACTTGCATAGGCCATACAACTACTAAAACATCCTATTTTCTAATTATTTTCTTGATCTAAATTAGGAAACTACACATTTTCAATGAGATACTACCACCTATGATAGGATTATGACATATGGGATGTTGAAAAGAATATTGATACACTTTTATACTTATTAAAATCATACAAACCTTATAAATTAGCCCAAACATGACCTTAAGTGACTAGAAATGACATAAGGGGCTAAAATTATATTTAATCAAGGTAATGATAGATAAGTGACCCATAGTAGGACCATGACACACCATATAATATCTCAATATACCCCTATACAATTTTTATAATATAGGGGGATTAGATATTTTGAATTTTGGTTAAAATAGTCAACATTCTTAGCAATTTTTGAGGGGTGGCAAGATAGCTATGCCAAGACTAGTAGCCCATTCCTATCCATAGGGTTATGGAGTCACTGATGTATAGATATGACACTAAAATTACATTTTAAAATAGACAAAAACACAATAAAAATTAATAAAAATACACAAAACAACACACCATACATTTGTTCTTCATGAGCACTTATGGAAGACACACAACAAACCCAAATAAACTAACTCTAACACAAACTAACCTAGAAGAAAATCTTCCTCCTAGATCAAAAGGAAACTTTAAAACCTTTATTTCTCTATGAAATTAATGAGTTAATGAGGCATGTTGATTTTTAAAAATTGGAATTTATGCCTCCATCTCTTTCATGATGCTTTCCAACTTCATTAGCATGATGTTAAATGAAATCAAGGCAACTACAACCAAATCATTTAAAAAAGTGAAATCCTCTTAAATTTCAACATCCTTAACCTTCTATTAAGACTCCTTAGTTGAAACCTTCAATCATGGTTTAATAAGTCGTACCTCCTTGACTTATATGGTGCTCTCGATAAGCTCAGGTTTATTTTTAGCTACAAGTTCTTCAAGCTCATCAAGGACTTCTACATAGTCTACCCAATCTTGATCATTGTCTTCCATGGAAAAATCTTGTTCTATTCTCTTATGTTTTTAACCCTAAACTTGTAAAAGTTATTCAATCTCTTGGAAAAGCTTCATTTGCCTCTACCAATCATCCTTACTCTCCTTATCTTTGAGAACCACCACCTCTTCAACTTTGTCTTCTTGGTCTTGATGTTATTGATGTATGAGATCATAAAAGTTGTTCTACTTATTCTCTAATACATCTAAGGGTGGGTCAACATTTGGATGAGGTGTTGAGTGTTCTTTAAGGACAACTTCTTCTAGCTTTGTCTCAATTGATTCTTCCATGGCTATACACTTCATGAAAATGATTTAAGGATAATCCTCATGTTATTTCTCACTTGGACATTCTCTTTCATGATTAAGATGTTTGTAAATCGCCTTGTCATAAAATTCACACTTATTTGGAGAAGAATTTGACTCACTTATTTGCTCAAAATCCTAATTTATGGCATGAAATTTTTCACATAGGTATTCCTCCTCATGATTATCATGTTCAATGGTTGTTTCATCATGAACATCAACTAACTCAATAATTATGGGGTCTTTCTCAAGAACCTCTCCCTTCATGTTTTGACTCAATTCCTTGTGTGAAACTATAAGAAGACCTTCAACATGTTTCTCTTCACTCAAGGAGATTAAATTTCACTTGTGTTCACCAAGGGGTGTCCCTATGGTGATATCTTATTTAGAGTCACTCAAAGCATCCTCTTGATCAATTATCACTTGAGATTATTCTTATTTGCTTGCTTACTAAAAAAGGGGTTCTCCTTTAAGAAAAGATGAGGTGGGAGGGTGATGGATAGGCTCATGGGATGGAGACAAAGTATAAGGTGTGGTGGAGGGATTATGAATGGATTTTGGAAAAAGGACTTCTTGAGTCAGCTCATGGGGAAATGATAAGTTGGGTTGGTTAAAAGTAAAGACACATACTTCAAAAAAGGTTTAACCTTGTTAATATCCTCCTTGATGCTCTTAAATAGCTGAAGGTTCACTTTTAAGCTCTTTTTATTCCCACATCCTTAGCCTATTATTTCATTAAATTTTAGCTTATATTTCAAAATGGGAAGAAGAAGAAACTAAATATGGGTAGTTGAAGAGCCTATCTGATTATGCATGCATTGACTTAGATGATTTTGAATAACTCTTATTTGTCTTGAGAGGATGAATTACAAATAAGATAACACTACATCAAATGGTTGGTTAGATAGGTAGCTAGGTGGATTGCCTATTGCTAGCTAGATATTGAAAATAAGAGCTTCCTCTAGGGCTATCAATCCACATGTTTTAAATAATTAAAGTTTAAAAATAGAATATCAAGTACTTGCATCAATAATCAAAAGCTACTAAAATTGAACATAAGAAATGATTGTTAAATAAATAGGCTAGAAATGACTAATATAGTGATAAATAAGCCAGTACTAGTGCTAAATGGCTTGGGTCTATTTCAAAAAATTAGTTAGGGATTTGGGAATAGGTAAGGACATAGAAAATTAGATTTGGATAAGTATGTGGAAATAACTTTTTATTTCCTACCATAGTGACTATCAATAGTTAGCATGACCTTTGATGGTTAAAGTGACCATCAGTGATCAAGGTGACCATCAGTAGTTGGGCAGACCATCAATGGTTGAGATAACCATTGGCCATTACTATGTGTTAGCTATAGGTAATAAATGTCAGATTGATGGTATCATAGAGTTAGATTCTAAGATATGGGTTGGTACTAGGTTGATAAAAAAATAGAAATAAAGTAAATGAATATTAGAAAATAAGTACTTATCTTTTTGGAGGTTAATTAAGTGGTTAATTCATTGGTGGAGTCTAACATGTTTTTGTTAGAGTAATGGTACTTTATGATTTGGTGAAGTAGTGATGCCAAGTTAGATATCTAACATGATGGATAGATCATTTGATTTTTTATGATGATTGACCTATAAAATAAAAGAACTCTGGATGCATAAGTTCTTGATAACAATTTTAGATGATTTTCACCTCCCTACTCCTCTCTTCTTATAGGCAAGGCAAGAGAGTTGTAATAAGATGTTAACTAGGCCTTATAATTATAATTCATGCATGTAATGTCTCACACATATATTTAAATGAGATATTTTTATAAAATCAAAGTAGGTGGTTTGCATATTGGTGGGTAAGGAGGTGCACCCTAACCATTATCAGTCATCTTGATCATTGGTGATTGAGGGTAAAGGTAAGAAAGTGGGTAAAATCTAAGTTAAGTTAGGAAAACTAACCATAGGTTAGGTTTGGTTAGGGTTATAAGGGTTAGATTGGTCCCAAAGGGTCCTAAAGTAGTCTAGGAGAATTTCAACATTTAGAATCATGGTGTTTGGATTTATGGTGTCTATATTTTGACCCTTTTTGTTATGTAACTTTGTATTAACAAGCTATAAAACAAAAATGGATTATTGGTCAAAGTTTTGATTGCCCTAAGTATCGGAGGAGGTATTACCCCTAAAACCAAGAGCTGATGAGGTAAAACATAATCAAGTATGGGTTTGATAAGGTGGATGAAAGTGTTGATGAAGGTGGATGTCATAAATGTGGGTGATAGGTTGGGCACTTGAGGCACAAATGTGTGCACAAAGTTTAAAAAAAAGGTGTGATAACTAAGATCATTCATATAATAGGTTTTCATAGTTGGTAAAAATAAATTTTTTTACTTATAAGGATAAGTGATAAGTGGAACACATAACCATATTTAGGCATGGAAAATGGGTATAGTCATAAATGCAACTCTCCTAAGTGATGTTTGTATTTTCTTGGGTATCTAAGGTAGGAAGTGTTCCTGATGAAAACACAAATGGGTCAAGCGTCATAGGTATCTAAGGTAGGAATTACTCTTGAGAATACACAAGTGGGTTTAGTATGCATGAGGTAACACAAGTTTAAAAAAGTGGTCAACATGGTAATGTTATCACCAAAGTCAAAAAGGACCAAGAAAAAGTTATCACAAAACACGTGCTAGTTGGTCCAAAATGGACAAATGGTGAGATGATGAGGTGGTTGAGGTGGGTGGATAAGGAAGTCTGGATGTGTGGGTGAGTTAATTTGATTATACTTATATATGGTTACTTAAGGTAAGATCAAAAAATTGGGCCACTTGATTATGTGTAAGGGAGACCGTTGACAGTCACCCTGACCATCGATAGTTAGGGTGAAAACCTTAAAAGTATAATGGTTAAATGTGAAAAGTGAATGTTATTTCACTCACTTTCACTTTTGATTATATAACTCTATAACTTGGGGATTTTGGGAGAAAATAGTGCTAACAATGATTATTGAGGTGGACCTACTGAGTTGGCATGATTGAGAAGACCTAAGGGACTTGTAAGGATGTAGGGAACATAAGGGCATGGGTGAGGATGAACAAGTCTATGGTTGAATACATAGTGGTGGTTATAAAATAAGGTAGGGGATACTTTAAAATTTGTATCTTAGCTTGATTTTTCAATTGAATTAGGGTTTGAGGGTAGGTTAGGTTTGAATACTTGGGTTTGAACTATTATGCCCTAGTTAGGGTTTTTGTGCGATTTGGGTAAATTTGCGAGTGAATGGGAAAATTAAATGGGTGGGTAGGTGAATGAGGGTGGGTAGGTTAATTAGGGTATAAAATTAGGATATTTTACATGTTTTGTTGGTTTTAGTTTAGGTTAGGGTTTGGGTATTCCTCTCATAAAATACCCATAGTGACCATCAATGTTTAAGTACATATTCTCTTGATATAGATATACATGGAGTTATGGGGGTTTGGGGACCACAAGAGGTATGGTATTAGTGTAAAATTAGTTCTAAATTATTGTGCCTATGATCACATTTGGGTGTTGAGGCTAGTGGGATTTCCATGAGTAGGATACAAATATATTGAATTCCTAGTTGGTTTCATGTGGTGGAGAGGTGACTTAGATACTTTAGGTGTAGGGGGAGTTGCACATGATGTGGATTTGTTTAGGGGTACACTAGGTGAACTAGTGATTGATGACATTGTCTAGAGGCTCTATTTCTAGTTTCTAGCATGGCCTAACTATAGGAGGCAAACACTTTCCCAATAGAGTTATAGATGGATTCTCGATCAGAGGGAGGGAGAGGTGGAGTTCATCCCATTTGATAGGGTGCATAGGTAGTTTGGCCTCGTAAAGGGTATTCTAAGTGTATTTAATTGGTACAGGTGTGAAGACTCAAATATCTTACTTTTAGAGCCACATCTTGTGATAACATTTCTAGATCATGAAGAGCTACCAACTATGTCACCAATAGATGACATTGGCTTTATAGATGGGTACATGGAATGGTACTAGGAATTATATATGATAGATGATATTAGTGATGTTAATGGTGGTATGGGGCCTATGTATGTCGAATCTATAGGGAAAGGGGGTTAGAGGGCACATACACAAGAGGCTAGCCCTAATGGATAGGAAGGAGTGGTACTAGCTATTTCACATGCATAGGTTATGGAACTATAGGGTTAAGTGGCTATATTATAGGGTATAGATTCCAATCTTATAGGTAACAAGGACCAAGAGAGGGTTTCACTAGCCTTGGTTACATAGGAGGACCCCCTAAGGCAAAGAGGAGGAGGAATAGTGACACTTATAGGACCATCACACACCATCTCCATGGCATAGTACTTGGCTATAGTGGAGGAACTATGGTAATATGAGGCTCTAGTTTTGAGGTAGTTTCATGATGAGTCCTAATGGGGTAATTACAAAGTAAACTTGTCAAGTGATGCCAATGTAGTGACACTAGGGTATTAGGTAAAATATATGGGTAGACAGATAGGTGCTATAGGTGGATAGGTACCAAGACCTATTAGTACATCAGGAGATAGTGTTACCCTAGGGGCATAGGCATGACATAATTCATACATTTTATATATTACTATATATCATTTTGATTTTGGATTACGAGTTGATGTGGTGATATGTACATTTTGAGATGGAGAGACATGTATGCATTTATGATGTTTTTTGAATCATGATATATATATGCTATTTTTTATTGTTTATTCTCATGGTCTATGATTTTCTTTGATGTTTAATGCTTATGATGTGATGCTTAATTTTATTATGGACTATGCTTATGTTGTGGGTGTTTAAACATTGATGTGGACTCACCTAGTAAACATGCGATGGATTTTAGGTATGCTTCCTATTTGCTTATGACATGCTAATTTTTAATGATTATATGCTTCATTATTTAGATTTAAACATGTGGTGACAAATGGTTGATTTATTTATAGCTCCTATATGTTATGGTGTTATTATGCTTATTATTGTTATGATCATGGTTATGTTTTTTTCTTATGACACACATGGATATGTTTGTTGTTAATTTGCCTTTATGGTAAAACACATGAGGTAGGTTAATTAAAAACAATATATGGGAGAAAAAATAATATAATAAAGAGACAAATTCCATAGCAAGAGTCTCAACTAGTCATGATAGGATAAGAGGAGGGCACAATGCTTCTTCTTTGATAAAGACTAGAATAAAACCAAAGTTGGATCGGCTTAATGAACATAAGCCATTGAAATGCTTCACATTATCATTTTTTAGTTGCTAAAAAGGTGTCTTGACCATATAATGTTAAGTAAACTCAATATCATTTGATTATAGTGCATAAGGTGGAGGTGGATGAAAATGTAACTTTCTTAAGAGACTAGTAAGCCTCTATTATAAGTGTCTAAAGAATTAATATAAACAATTCTATGTCAGAAAAAGTATAGACTAATCACTGTGGGAGTTTACTTTTGAAAGATAATTTCAAATTACATTCTATTTTACTACGTGAGAGCTGTTTACAAATTTCAAGATTAGTTTGATTTTGTTGTGATTTTAAAAATGGGTCTTTTGCTTTGTTACTATTTATGGGAAGTAGATCGATGCAATAAGCTTCCAAGAAATTGTTGTGCTTTTGACAAATGATTTACTTAGAAATCCTTTGAGGGAGTGGTCTAAGTTTATTTTATTTATTCAAGGATTTGTGATATTTTTCCTTCAAGGGAGCAATCTACCCTATATATATATATATATATATATATATATATATATATATATATATATATATGCAATTATAGTATGCTTATGTAGCTATCCTTTGAGGGAGTAGTCTTTGAATGATTAGTAATGACCAATGATTATTATTGGTTTGGATTTTACTTCTTACTTGTTTGATTTTTCTTAACATATACATGTTTATATAGGCTTAAGGTTTCACCTTTATGAAGGAAAAACTAAATGCACAAAAAGGTTGATTAGGTGTAAAGAGGGTTAGGTGACAAAGATCATGGGAATCCATCCTCAGAGAGGGGTATAAAGTACCATGAGAATCATGCCATGGGTAGAGCCATGGTACCCATTATTCAAGATTATGATATGACTATGATGGATGATAACATGATTTAGTTTTAATCAGTTGCCCCTAAAATAGGGAGATGAATGTGGTTGAAAGCAGGGGATGAGTTTAAGTTAGACAGAAGGTGAACTTGTTCTGTATTTAACAAAAGAATGTATGTAGATAGGGGCTCAAGTCTTGGGTTGACTTATAGATAATAAAATAAGTAAGCTCTTGATCCATACTTGTGGGTTATGATATAGTGTCCAAGCCAATTAAAATTAAACTTGCCCTGCTTACTTTTCTCCATATTGGTGACATGTTGATTTTCCTTTAGGATAAGGTCTCTAATGTTGAATTCCTACACTATAAGGTGTTTATTATAGGCATGCTTGACATCATATTGATAGACATTAATATGGGTAAGGGATGATAAGTGACACTCATAAAGTATCTCAAGTTGGGCTAAGTAGTGTTGATGATAATCATCCTTAGTAATGAGATATTGCAAAAATATGTGAAGAGAGGGTATTTGGACTTTAAAAGGAAAGATAGCCTATACTCCAAACATAAGATAAAAATGTGTACCACCCATTTTGATTCTAATTCTAATAAAATATACCCTTAAGGTAAAGGGGATGTGAAAATTCTAATCCTGACCAAATACATTGACCATGTTAGTTAGCATGTTATTAAGAGTTTTGTTAGAGGCCTCAGTTTATCCATTCGCCTAAAGGTGATAAGGCAAGGAGAAGCTTAAATTAATTCTTAAGGAATCACATATACCTTAGACTTGATTGTTTATAAATGACATACCATTATCAATGATAATCTTGTGAGGAACATCAAAATGATAGATGATGTGATGGTTGATAAAATTGACAATCTTCTCCACTTTGGTTAAGACTAGAGGAATATCCTCTACCCATTTGGTAAAATATTTAATTGTAGTGATGATATAATGGTTTCAATCCAAGGAATGGGGATTAATCTCACCAATAATTTCTAGACCCCATTATGAAAAATGCCAAAAATTAGTGGAAATGTAAAGGCTATGGCTAGGTGCATGGTGTAAATTGGCATGTTGTTGACACTTAACACACTTTTTCATATAATCATAGTAGTATTGGTTAAGATTAGGATAGTAATATCCATGGAGAAGGATGCATTTAGATATAACAAGGAAACTAAAGTGTCCTTTATAGATACCATCATGTATTTCTCTGATATCATGAGAGGATTCATTATTGCACAGGAAATGGAAGAGGAGGCCATCAAAGCCATGTGTATAAATAATTCTTCCCATAATGGTGTAGCATGAGATACTATAGATAAATGATATTCAATCATTCCTAAAAAATCTAGAAGGAATGATGGCAAGGTGAGGTAGTCAAAGGTCTATTGATTCCATAGGTTAGGTGGGGTCTCTTCCACATTAAACATGGTGGGAGAATCTGGTTTGACATAGGAAGGTTGGGTAAGTCTATGGATAATGATAGATAAGTTAGAGTTAGAGGGTGAAGATAGTATTTGAGAGGTGAGGGAAGGCATGGTGTCAGCAAATTTATTGATAGATCATGGGGTTGACTAGATGCGATAGTGTTTAAATGATGCTAAGAGTTCATTAACTAGTTGCTTTTACTATTGTAAAACATCATTATTACACTGATAAGATCCATTTATTTGATTGACCACAATTTGGGAGTCACCAAAGATATTGATTGTTTTGACTTCTAGGGATAAGGTAGTTTAAAGGCCTATGATAAGGGCTTTATACTTAGCCATGTTATTAGTATATTTAAAATCAAGATTGAAGGAAAAATGAAGAGGTTCACTATCAAAGGGGATAAGGATGATACTAGATCCCCTTTCATGTTGACACTTTGATCTATCAAAGAACATGGTGTCTTGATAGGTGAAGTTCACCTAAGAGAGGGTCACGATGGACTCATTAGGGAACTCAAGAGGAGGAGGTTGGTTATTTGATAATAGTTCTTTGACCAATTGGTCAAAAATGACTTACCCCTTAATTGATTTTTGCTGAAGGAACTCAAGGTCAAAATCCACTAAAATCATGAGCCACTTGGCCATACGTTGGTTTTGGTATGGCTTGGAGTACATGTACTTGAGTCGATCAGTATTGGTTATGGCATAGGTTTTATGCTTAAGTAGGTAGTGGTTAAGTTTGGTGTCCATGAAGACTAAAGCTAAGAAAATATTATTGATATGGGTATACCAAGTATCATACTCTATAAGCATGTGAATAATGTAGTAGATAGATTGCTCTCTATGTTGTTCATCTTGATGAGTAATAATTGCCCCTAGGGAGTGGTTGGTGGTGAAGATATAAAGGTAAAAATGTTGGTCATCTTTAGGAGGGGTGAGGACACATGGAAATAAAAGCTAATTTTTGAGTGAATTAAAGGCCTTTTGTTAATTATTATTCCACTTAAAAGAGACATCCTTCTTCAAAAGGTGGTGAAAGGGTTGGCATCAGTCTGAAAGCTAAGAGATAAGGTGGTGAATGGATTGGAGCTTTCACTGAAAACTATGGATTTTCTTGAGGTTTACTAGAGGAAGCATGTCAAGGATGGATTTGATCTTGGTGGGATTGACTTTGATTCCATAAAGGAAGACAATAAAACTAAGAAGCTTTCTGACAAGACCCCAAAAATGCACTTCTTGAGGTTTAAGTGGACATGGAAATGGATAAGCCACTTGAAGATGATCTTGAGAATGGCCAAATGATCCTTTTAGAGTTTGTATTTTTTGAGGTCATCCATATAGTCCTCTACAATCTTGTTGATGAGGTCATAGAAGATATAAGTCATGGCACATTGGTAGGTTGCACTAGTTATTGACCAAATTTGACCCCAAGTCAAATTTGGGTCAACCCCTACTATTTATAACTTTTAGAGAAATTTTCATATGTCCTATGGGTTCATCTATTGTCTAGCATGTCTCACTTACCCTTTCCCTAATCCTTGCTAAAACCCATCCTACTTGTACTGGCTCAGTCAACCAAAGTCAACATGCTCAAACCTATTCAAACTTAGTCAAAGTTCCAATTGTGTTGAAAATTTATTAATAGGTTTTCTTAATTATTTCAAGGTATCTTCAAGTCATAAATTGATCA
>JARHVA010008092.1:310000-430000 GCA_037957365.1 Torreya grandis
ATTTACTTTATCTCTCCTCCACCTCATTTAAATTCAACACTTGTACCTAAATTTATTTTAAGTGCTCTTGAAAGCCCATCATGAAGGCATTTTCACAAAAGAATGATTGAGGAGATTATTACACCACACTTGGAGAAGAGGCTAATTTGGGATAGAATGATGTGAAAATTAGTTTCATGACTCTTCCTACACCTCATTCACATGCATTTTAACTGATTTAACCTTTGTACAATTGTAATTGTGCCTTTTCAACTTATCTTCTCTCTCTCTCTTATTCCAAATTCTATAAGTGTGAGCCATCTTGGCTATTGTAAAGGACACCACAACTAGTATGGCGAGGCCCTACTTTTATGACATTGAATTTTCTCTTTCAACATTGAATACAAGTCTAATTCTAAGTTAAGAACATTTTGTCTAAGTGTGTGAGTGATGTATAGTGGAGCTAAGTGATGGTTTCATCCTTACTCCTCTTTATCCTTCAAGTTTAAGCAAGAGTTTTGATTTTAATAGGTCATGTGAAGTGTATGAATGTACTAGGCTCCTCTTCAAGTATGAAATTGTCTCTATGGTGTGAAATCTATCCCTAAACTAGTTATCTTTTTAATTATCCTATGTATGCCTACCTTCACATTGAAACACTATGTTAGGATCCTTCAATTCATAGAGTTGGTCTTGGAAAGCCTTGTTGATTAGTAGGAGTGTGATAGTTTGTGGGATATGCATTGGTGTATCACCTCTTTACTGTAGTTTCCTTTCCATGCAAACTCCTAACCCTTTTCTCATAAATAACCATTATATTAGATGATAAGCACTTAAAGATGAATCTAGGGAGCTATCCCTCATAATCTAGAGATTCATCTCTTTTACATGTTCACCCACAACTTAAGAGATGATTCCATGTTACATCAAATTTTAGGAACCTCATAGAGTTTCCTAGGGTGCACAATTTGATGACAATAGTTCTAGCATACTCGGTGAGATAACTGGTCCTAATTACTTCAATGTCAAGGTGAATGCTGGTCTTAATAAGCCTAAGGTTGCAGAAGTGTTTCTAATCTAGCATTTGGTGACTCAAAAAGGTGAGAACATTTGGTTTTAGATCAATTTTTACACATTATATTTCATGGTTAGGAAGAAGAAGAGATGGCTAGGCAACATGCTTTCCTAGCCTTTAACACCCAAAATCTAATTAATATTCCTACATATGATCATATCCCTCCTAATGCCACCAAAAGCCTCCCTAAATTCAATGGATAAGGTCCTATTACTCCATCTGAACACATTAGGGACATCTTAAATTTTTGTAATTTCCACAAAATCACTCAAGTCAACATCACTATTAGGCTGCTTGCCATATCTCTAAAGGGTAAAACACTTGATTGGTATAAGACATTGGGAGGTGGTTGCATTAATAATTGGGATGGTTTTGGAGAGTTTTTGGTAAGTAGGTTTGAGAATAAGAGTGATAAAATTTCACTAATCCATCAGCTGAATGTGATAGTTAGAGGTCCTAATGAATCCATGGGAGATTTCAATAAAATATTTCAAAGAACATGGCAAAGGTTACCACCTATCATGAGACCCCCTCCAAGCTTTATGTTCCCCACTTATCTCAAGGCCATTGGCACTGATGTGGTAGTAATTTTTCAATAAATGGGATGATTTACTCTACCTAATGCATATGAGATATCCATTGAAGCTGAGAATAGTTTTATACTAGCTAGGAAATTATACCCAAGAGCTATTATGCCTTTGTTATATCATAGTTAATTTGAAACCCCAAGTGTAGATAATGTTCCCAATGCTAATGTTAAGTCTATATTCACTCCCAATAAGGTGGATAATTCTATAGAAAAAGATTAAATTATTACTCAACTCAAGCAAGCTCAATTACAAGTAAGTACTCCACGCAATCCCTAATACAATCACCAAGGTCATCAAGTTTTCAATAGGATACCTAACAACTATAATCCTAATTCCATTCCATCCATGAAGGTTGTTGTTCTAGTCCATACCAACCTAGTTAAAGGAGAGGAACATTTTGATCACTAGGGACAATCTCAAGGTTAATTTATGTATGATGGTGGAGGAGGTTGTCAAACCTTAGTAGCACAAGAAATAGTTATTCCTTACCTCACATCAAAAGAACAAAACCCCATGAAAATGGATACTCATATAGAGAGTAGTAGCCAAGGTAACATTCTTGTGAACTTTCAAAGGGAAGAAAACTATGTGAAATATGTTGACAAAGCACCTAAAAAATTACCATTCAGTACCTCTTCTCTATTGCCTTCACAAACTAAAGATCAACTGATTATTCCTAAGACTCCACAAGAGTTGGGGGAGGATGCTATCATAGATGAGTTCCTTGAAAAAACTTAAGAATGAGATGATGATATGAAGCATTCAACAAAGGTTTTGGGAGAAGAAGACACTTAAATGGTAAGACAAGAAGAATTAGGCCTTGAGTGGATTATTGAATTGCCATGCTTCATGGAAGATGATGATGGTCAACCTAAAACATAAGGTGAAGAAGTGCCCACTAGCAAACATGACACTCCAAAATAAGTTGGTAAGAATGTTGATGAACTTCAAGCCCTTTATATTTACCATGAAGAGTTGGTATTTTGGGATGATATTGAAAATTTTTGCTTGAGCTTGGATGATGCATCTCCACTTCATGAAGAGCTTGAGAAGAGTTTTAAAGGAGATGTTACAGCTGAACCTATTAAAAATCATAAAGCACATCCAAAAAAAAATAAAGGTAATCATGATTCATCTCAAGAAGACCAAATGCATATTATAGATGGAGAATACAAGGTGCCAAGAGAGGTAGTAAGTTCTGAAGAACCTCTCCCATGCATTTAATTTCTAAAAACACCAAAGCTTGATGGAGACCTTACCTTTCAAAATGAATACAAACTTGATGATGAAAATCCAATATAAATTGAGGTTGGGGTTGAAGATAAAAATGAGTATATAATCAATGGAAAACCACTTGAACCAAAGACTATGGTTATCATTCAAACTAATCAAGAGGAGTATGTTTATATTGAGCACATGTTCTTGGCTGTGAAATGAGATGAAGTCAATTCAATCACCATGGGAAGTAATCAAGGTGTTAAAAAAACAAGGAAAAGACCTAAGTGAAATCTTTCACATGCTCCTAGTTCAGTTCAAGAATATGGTATGAAGAACTTTCCTTTTGATCAACGAGGATCAATTTCTTCTATCTAGTTTATATACTTTAGAGTTTGTTTTAGTTGTCTTGTGTTTCCTAAGTGATTTAGAACACAAATATGTTTCCTTTCCTTTGGTGTGTGTTTCAAATATCTTGTTTCCCTTAAGTCAAAGGTATATTCAATTCAATTAGAGTTATCATATTTGTGACTCCATGCCCAATGGAAGGATTAGGTAACTGGTCTTAGGTATAGTAGGCATGCCACCCTTGAGAATCACCAAGAATGTTGACCAAATTTGACCCCAAGTCAAATTTGGATCAACCCATACTATTTTAGGATTTTATAGAAAGTGTCATATGTCCTATGTGGTCATTTATTATCCTACATGTCTCAGTTACCCTTTCCCTAGTCCTTACTGAAACCCATCCTACTTGTACTGGCTCAATCAACCAAAGTCAACATTGGTAAAACCTGGTAAAACGTAGTCAAAGTGAAAAATTGTGTTGAAAATGTCTTAATAGGGTATTTTAATTGTTTAAAGGTATCTTTAAGTCATAAATTGACCATTTACTAGGTTTTATGTGGTAAACGGGTCATTTGGCCACTTTTCTAGCTCATTAATTAACTTGTATAGATGGTGAGAGTTAAAAATATGCCATAAAGGTGGATATCAATGTGAATAAGGTTGAATCACATCAGAATCAGTTAGGTGATAGTTAGAAGTCTATTATGATTAATAAATGATAGTTTTTCCTCAAAAATAAGAGTTTTTGGGTACTTGTATAGATTTTTCAAGTCCACCATCAGTTGAAAATGTGGTGGAGTGACTCTTAACCTCCTAATAGGTCATTTAAATGTTTTTATTATAAGTATAATGAAATAAATTTCATCTATAACTTATTTTTCTCAATTTTCACTTGCCAAGCAAAGAAAGGCTAGATTCAATCACTTGGCATGGATTGTATAGGTGGAATTGGAAAGAGTGATTATTGGGGTGGACATTAATCTAGGTGAACTTAAATTTCATAAAAATAATATACAATTTTGTGCCTCCTCCTTTATGAATAATTATTTTGACTCCAGGTAGCTTTCTATGAAATTGCATTCAAGAGGGGTATGATTGTGCATATGTTCCTTATTTTTAGGAATACATGGAGTTGTGTGAGTTTTATGAAGTGTTTTAAATTTTTAATAGGCCCTATTAAATTGTGTTTACATCATACAACACTTTTTTCTTAATGTCCTTGAAGGAGTTTTCAAAATTGTGCTTGTTTTCCATGTTTGCACCCATAGATGGGTAACCTAAGTTTTAAAACATGAAAGGAGCTCCTAAAGATGTATGATATGCTTTGGTTCATGTTTTAAAATGTTTATTAATTGGTTTCCCTTGTGAAATGTCAAATTAGCATGCTCCTCTAAAGCCAAATTGCCTAATCTCCTTGTTCACTGCTTAGTCTACTCACAGTCAGCTTATGTTTAAGTTTAGGAGGTTGTACAGAGGGGTTAAAGGTGAAACATGATTAAATTCATGATTTAAAACATATATTACCCAAGTGTATTATATTTCATACTATTAATTATATAATTATTTTCAAGTTGGAGTGTTTGCTTCAAAAGAATGATTGATTATTTTGAGGACTTTAGTCCCTAAATAAACAAAATAAAGGTCCTAAGTGTTGTTATAGACCTATAAAAAAATGTCTCCATGAGGTATTAAGACCCTTAAATTACCAATATTATTTTATATAGTGAGGATAAAACCTATTCTAATTTTTAGGAGGAGAGGGTGAGTGGAGATGGGAGATGCCAATGGAGTCTACAAGACATTGTCCAAAAAGTTCATTTTTCACTTAAATTTCATGATAATAAGATATTAAATCAATTGGAAATCATAAAAAATGATTCAATATGAAGTCCTGATCTAAAATTAAGAGATAAGGTAGAGTTTCATATTTTGACCCTCTATGCTAACCTCCCTATCCATACATAGGCTTGGGAGATGCCATATACAATAGGGTTAACTTATGAGTGACATAGAGGTTAATTTTTTATTTTTATTATTTGTTTTTTAAGGATAATATAATTATTTTTAATCCCAAGACCTTCATAGGAGGTCAGGGCATAACCACGCAAGTTTTAAATCCCTCAAGAGCACGTACAAGCAACCTATAACTCAAAAAACATAGTCAAAAGGTATATTGGTGGATAGGAAAGAGTTGGAAGTTTGGAATTTGTTTTAATATTTAAAATTGGATATAAGGTGAAATGAGTGAAAGGTGACCTTAAGTATCTTATTGGAAACCTAAGTACACCATTTACTAGGCCCAAATCTTAGCAAAAATGCACCTTACAAGGGTAGACTGGTAACTCCCATAGTCAAAACAAAGGTATCATCCTTGAGGAAAAAATAATGTATTAATAGGGTTTTGAGGTTAAATAAAATCAAACAAAACTTGGACCAAGACCTACAGGAGTGTCTTAGTCCTCAATAGGTAAGTGTCTCAGTTTTAGGATGAGGAATGCATTGATGCAAAGAATTGGATTTAAGCCAGGGAAATTGATGGATGAACACTCATGAGATTTAAACATCATATTATTTTTTATTGGGTCCAAAAATCATGAACTAATCTCCAAATAACCTACATCTAGTATGCTAAACAAGATTTCCCTCTTAGACAGTCATAGACCTAATTCATAATTCCATAGGCATGAAGTGGTTGAAAGGGGAAAATGGATAGAAAATGTTTTAAGTAGGAATTGATAGGAATTAATTATCCTTCCATATCATAACTAGAATAAATTCAATTCCTAAATCATTCAAACACAGTCATACCCTACCCAGCTTCACAGATTACTTGGTTCATAAAGTTTGCCTTGGAAATGGTGTTGGATGGAAATCTAAATGAAGGAGTTAAGTACCAAAATTTTGTATAGAGTACCATAAATGCCTAATTAAGATTATATAATGATAAATTTTCTAATTAAAATAGGGAAAATTATCTCTATTTTATCTTAGAGTAGAGGTAGTTTTATATGCACAAAAAAAATCATTTTTGGGAAAATGTGAAATTGATAACCAAAAGGAAAGAAATGACAAAATTAATGTTGGGTAATTTTTAGGACATATATAAATACCTAAAAAACCTTTCTATAATCCTTGGAAGCAAACAAGGTACCCTACACTACAAAGGTTGTAGTCACCATAGGAAGGAATGGTAAGCAAATGGCTTGGTAAGGATGGTCGCTTCCAATTATAAATTTTGACAAGAATTATAATGTTTTGATTCATGTTAGGAGAGAAATTTTGGATGTATATAAGATATATAGATTAAAATAAAAAATCAAAGGGGCCACTTTGAGGTTTTGGTTGTAGGCAAACCTAATGGCAAGGTTTAAGCCTAGTTCTAAAAGGGTGGTCATCTTTAATTCTAGCTCTTGACGAGATATTTTTATGATCATATCATGTTTTAGAGACATAAATAGAGGTATGGGAATATTAATATTGTATATAAACTATCCAATAAGCCAGTTTTGGCTTAAAGTACACTCAAACCTCACAAAATGTGCAAAAAAGACATGGATGACCAACTTCAAATGCTTGGAAATCTCATCAACATTTTCATGGGATTTGGAGGTGATTAGAGAGGTTTGATGGGGTATTTATCTTTAAGTTTGTGCCATTATTTCAATTATTCAACATGCCATCTATATGAACTACTGTTAAAAGGGTAAGGTGCTTCAAACCCTCTAAGAAGCCTAATTTGAACTTGATGAGAAAGAAAGGCCAAAAAAATACTAAAATGGATGTTTCAAGATTGAAACTCATTATTATGACCTTGAGAGATATCTTGAGATTCAACTCATGCCACTGGTCCATACCTACAAGTATAGGGTTATATAGAATAGGCCAAGAAAGAGTATTTAATGCTAAAACATGGGTCTATATGAGTGATTAGGGGCTCAAATTCAACATGAGGAATATTTAGGAGGTAAAAAAGTGAATCATAGGTTAATTTTTCATATCACATGTGTGGGATCTCAAAATTAACATTTTTGGTATTCTAGGCTAAAGAGGCCTAATTAGGAGGACTAATAGATCTAAAAAACACAATTACCTTGAGTGTATCACCATAAAACATGGAACAAAGCACAATGAGATTAAAGGGTACTAAATAATGGTCTGACTTAGTCTTATGAGTTCTTAAATTATCCTACACAAGTTGACTTGTGTAAAAATAGGGCTACAAGAAGACAAGGCCTAGTGAAGGCTCTATAGGCAAAATGGGGTTTTGGTGAGAGATTGATGATTAAAAATACATTTTTTTCAATCCAATATGATGAAAATATGCCTTTCATGAATAAAAATTTCACCAATTTATCTAAATCCAAATTTTATCTATTATTACCAAATTAGGCCTAATGAGACAAGGAGGCCTTATGACACCTAAGAGGGGAATTGATGATTATAGGAAATGTAACTATTTGAGATGCTTCAAGATGTTTTCCAAGTGTAATTTTATGAAAATTTAATTATCCAAGGGATATCATGATCAAACTCTTGACTTTTGTTACTTGTCAAGAAGGAGTTTCAATACTCAACTATGCTTGTGGAAGAGTTTCAACACCACATCAAGGAAGGTGCTCATTTTGGGATGGACACATGTCCACATCCGTTAATTTATCTCTCCTCCACCTCATTTCCATGTAATAGTTATACCTAAATTACTTTAAAGTTCTCTTTAAATCCCATCATGAAGGCAATTTGACAAGAGAGAATGATTGAGGAGATTGTTACACCACACTTGTAAAAGAGGCTAATCTGGGATATAATGATTTGAAAAGTAGTTTCATGACTCTTCATACACCTTATTCACATTAATTTTAAATTATTTTCACCTTTGGACACTTTTCCTTGTGCCTTTTCAACTTCTCTTGTCTCTCTCTTCTTCCAAATTCTATATGTATGAGCCATCTTGGCTATTGTAAAGGAGACCACAACTAGTATGGTAAGGCCCTACTAGTATGAAATTGAATTTTATCTATCAACATTGAATAAAAGTCTTATTCTAGGTTAATAACATTTTTTCTAAGTGTGTGAGTGATTTATAGTGGAGGTAAGTGATGGTGTCATCCTTAGTCCTCTTTATCCTTCATGTTTAAACAAGAGTTCTAATTTTAATAGGTCATGTGAAGTGTATGAATGTAATAGGCTCCTCTTCAAGTATACAATTATCTCTAGGGTGTGTAATCTACTCCTATACCATTTATCTTTTTGACTATCCTATGTATGCCTACCTTCACATTGAAACATGATGTTAGGATCCTTCAATGCATAGACTTGATCTTGGAAAGCCTTTTTTCTTAGTAAGAGTGTGATAGTCTATGGGATATGTCTTGGTTTATCACCTCTTTAGTATAGTTTCCTTTACATACAAAATCCTAACCATTTTCCCATAAATAAGCATTATATTAGGTGATAAGCACTTAAAGATGAATCTAGGGATCTAGCCCTAATAATCTAGAGATTTATCTCTCTTACAAGTTCACCCACAACTTGAGAGATGATTCCACATTGCATCAAATTGTAACAACCTCATAGAGTATACTAGGGTAAACAATTTGATGACAACACTAGTGTTATTTAATCTAGAATGAATGACTCTTTAGTAGAAGGTCCCCCATGAGGTGGTAAAGGTAGTCTTGTACTAATCTTTGAGGGTAATTAGGATCTAATTGTAACCTAAGAATATATCCATGAGAGATAACATCTTATGGTCGACTGTACGATCAACTAGATAGTTAATGCTTGGTGGAGGAAAGTCATTTTTGGGGAAATCAAGGTTGAGGTTACAAAATTCCACAAAAATGCATAGTCCTCCTATGTCTTTGGTTATAATAATGACATTTGAGACCCATTAGGGATAGTTAATGGGTTGAATGAAATTGATAGATAGAAGACACAAAATCTCTTTTTTGACAAGAAGGGTTATGGAAGGGTGCATCCATCAAATTTTTTTATTGACATGCTTGGAATCATAGTGGGTGGGTATGTTATGACTAGAAATGGTAAGGTTAATTCCAAGAATTTATATATAAGACCAAGAAAATTATATTCTTTAGTATTAGAGGAGATAGGGGAAGTCCCAAAGTTCCTCAACATTCAACAATTGGCCAATTTTGACAATACGAGGGTTCTATAGAGTACCCAAGTTGATATCCATGGTGGATTCATTCAACATGGTTGAAGTCTCAATAAGAAGGGATTTGTGGATGGAAGAATCTAGGGTACCAAGGTAGGTGAGAATTCAATAATCATCATAACACTAAATAGTGTTAATGGTAGGGGAGTCATCTCCTATCATCTTAAGATGGGTTAAAGGGATGGTTATGGTTACTCCTCCTTTTGATAAGGCAAGGGTATGAAGTTAATCATGTTGATGAAAAAAAATTAGGTGGGATGATGTCATCATCCTCACACATAGGTGGGGAAGAGGTTTGTGAGGAAGGGATGTCATCCTCAATAATGGTGATAGTAGATGGTTTGGATTTCTTCTTTTTGGGTAGGATAAAATCAAGGCCATGTTTCTCATGAGACATTTTTGTCTCAATAGAGACCAACTCATGTGGACCATGATCATATCATTTGAGACCAAATCCATTCCAAGCACACATATGGAGATATGTTTTGGAAAAACTTGGCTTGTCTAGATAGGAGAAGTTGGATGTGAATGATTGAGGTAAAGAGGAGGTGGTAGAATCATTTAGTGGTTTAATGAGTCCCCCATAAATGAAATGGGTTTAGTAGTGTGGAGGCCCAAGGGGAATAATGGTTCTGACATTGGCCATACTCAGGTTGGTTAGTAAGTTTCAAATATTCTTAGGGAGTAAGGAAAGTTTCAAGGGCTAAAAGGTGATATTACCCTAGTGAAATATGTTAGAATATGGATTTCAAGGGGTCTAAGGTGTGGATCTGATCAAATGGAATGGATGAGCTAGTGGATGCCTCATTTGTAAAGGGAGGTAGGGATTCCTCTTTAATTGTGGAGGTATTATCTTTGGTTAAGTAGGGTGTACTAAATGGGGGTAAGAGGATGTCATTGGGTTGGCATGTCATGTTGCATGTTGAGAAGGGACTTGGCTCAACTTGGGTGGTGATGACTTGGCCCTCATGCTTAAATTTAATGCAATGATGAAGGGTAGAGGGAATTGAACCCATCGAGAGAATACAAGGTCATCCCAACAAAACATTGTATTTAAATTCACCTTCCATTACACAAAATATTTTGGGGAGCATGCAAGGTCCTACATAGATATGAAGGATAACTAAGGTTTTAGACATGACATTGTTTGGAAGGTTCAATTGGCTATAGGCATGGGTGGAGATGATATTAATATTATCTCTACCATCAATCATGACCCATTTGATGTGGGTTTGGTTAATGTAATCATTAATAAAGAGATGGGGATCTGGGTCATCCTAATGGATAGAAATTATTTATAAATCCTTAAAGGTGACAAGGTTGTAAATATGGAGATCATCTATGAAGTCTGTCAGAGGTTGAGGGTCTTTAGGTTGGACCTCTACAAATTGAAATTCATCTATAATTTCTCGGTGATGATGAGATAAAGTGGTAATAAACTCATATAATCTCATCTTTATCAGTATTTGGTGAAGCTATTTGAGCACCACTCTTTTGATGGAGTTGGAGGGGTTAGATTGGGAGGCACCTAAGATATATACCTTGGGTTTGGGTGAAGGTGAAATTTTTTGGGTAGGGTTTAGTTGGGAGGTAGAATATGGGTATGTCCATTTAATTGATAGTTTCATCTTCCCCTTATCCTTCTATTGTGATCTCATGACCACATAAATGGTATGGATAAAGGGAATAATTGGGTTAAGAGAGTCATTTGATTCTTCATCACTCTAAGGTGAGAGTGGAGGAATAGGTAGGTTTTGGGTAGTGGTTTTTGTATATTATATTGGTAATAGTCCCATAGAAGGTTCATCTATTAATAGATCATCGTCATCATAGAGCTGATGAATAATGGTTTGGAGAGCTTTACAGTTCTACATGTCATGGCCTAGTGTCTTATGATAAGAGTACATATGGTGGTCATGATACCAGATGGGTTATTGAAATGAGAGGGTTAAATGACCAAATAGGTAGTAGGGTCAAGAAATAATCTTGAAATAACCTTTGTAAAATAGTAGAGTAGGATTCAGTTATAAGTGGAGAGGTTTTAAGGGTTTTAGACCTAGTTAGTAAGGTAGATGTCCTATTAGGACTGGGTTTGGTGATGGAAGGTTTGGGTAAGGTATTTAATTTGGTAAGGTGGTGGTTGAGAAAGTAGAGGTAGGAGGTTTTAGGATAGGTAGCTTGGTTATTTTTAGCTCAACAAAAATAGGTGTGTCAGAAAGTAAGTGTGTTGGCATAACTAGTAGTGGCTATTGGGTCTTAGTTAGGACAACCAACTTTCTAATCAGAGTGGAGGTATGAGGCATAAATATAGAGGGCAAGGTGGAGGGATTTAGGAGTTTTTCCTTCTATCCTTTTGGTTTTTCTACTCCCTTGGTTGATTTGGGTTGGCACTTGGTTATTAGGTTTGGTGAGGTAAGCTCTAGTTTTACAGATGGGTGGTTAAGACTCGGTATAGGTAAGGTGCCAGAGTTATTGGCTGGTTTGGTTGGCTAAGTTGGAGAAGTTTATTTGGTTGCATGGAGTTTAGGTGCCTTAGATGGCTGAGGAATTGTTAGGTTGGTAGAGGTATTCATCAGTTTGGTTGTTAAGCTAGGGATTTGGATAATAGGAATGGTGGATTAGTTTGCTAAAGGTGTGGTTGGAGGTTCTTTCTTGGTGATATAAGGTATCCCAAATTATTCCCAAAATGTGGATTAATCCATGTTAGGGTTGGAGATAAATTCTATTTTTTTTGCTAACCTAGAGAATGGTTTGTAGGATGGTTTTATTCCCTGGATAGTGGACCTAAAAGATAAGCCCATGGATTAAGATAAAGGGATGGTAACCTCATCCTTTTCCTCAATCAAAGGATGTAAGGTTTGAATGGTTGGTTCCTTTATGGTAGGTGTAGGCATGGGGGATTCCTCTTTTGGAAGGATCTCTAAAGGGGTAGTAAGTTGCTCGATGATTAAGGGAGAAGGTAAGATGGGTGTGTGATCTAGTATGTCAGTCAAGGGAGGGGTTGATGGCTCCACTACCTTAATAAGTGGAGGAGAAAGAGGTGATTCCTTCATTTAGGTCTCCAAAATAGGAAAAGTTAACTCCACTACCTTAATAAGTGGAGAGAGTGAGGAATAGATAGGTTGGGCAGTAGGTTCTTCAATAATGAGCATGACAAAAACCATGTTAATAGTATGGGCATCATGAGAGCACTCAACCATGTTGATCTCATTTTTGGTAGGTTCATGATTTGGGAAAGGTTTCCTAAAGATGTAAATGTCCTAGTTTTGAGGTGTGTTGGGGTTATCCAACACAAGGTCTCCCTTGTCAATGAGGGATTGGACAATGCTCTTAAAGGTTATATACCTACTAATATCATGTATAATTACTTAGTGGAAGGTACATAGATCATTTTCATTATACTAGCAATGTGTAGGATGATAAGAATAACATTATTGAGGTAGCTCAATAGGAGGAAGCTATATGAAATTAGATTTTAATAACTTTTCCAAGATTGAAACATAATATTCTCCAAGTGGAGTAAATTGCTTTTAGGAATTAAAATTTTGGTTTCTCATGTTATATTTTGAGGAACCAAAGGAACTTGGTTAGTTGGTAGATGATGGGAAAGTAGCTTTAATGACAATTACATTTGTAGTGCCTTTGATTTTGGTCCCAATGTTGGTTTGGTTACTCAGTTTGGAGGAAGAAGCCTCATTGGTTTTGTAGGTAGAGTTCTTATTTTTCAATTTTAGCTTTCCTTTGTTGATGGTTCTGTTATCTAATTTACACACCATAGTGAAAGATTTGTTAAGAGTTTGTAAGCTCTAAACACATAATGTGGAAGAGATGTGCTTGGTACATGCCCAATCAAAGAGTTTGATCAATTTAGGTTAGGGTAAGGAAAAGGAGAGTTGGTTAATTAGGCTCCTCCAATGAGATACAAAATTGGCAATAGATTCATCATCTAACCATTGGATAGAGTAGAGGTCAATGATGGAAACCTTTTTGGAGATATTTATCAAAACATGATCCAATAAAGTTTGAGCCAGTTGGGTGAAGGAGAAGATGGAATGCTTGGTTAAATAAATATACCAATCCAATGTCGGTCCTAAAAAGACATAGGAAAGGTGTGGAGAAGGAAGGCATCATCATAGAACATCAAATAACATGAATTCTTGAATGCCCTAAGGTGATGTTGGGGATCCTTCTTACTCTAAAAATTGGAGAAATTGAGAAGTTCCCACTAGGGAGGATATGGCCTGATAGTCATAGATGGATGGATGGGCTCATTATAGATCTAGTCATATGATATAATGTTGTGAGCTCTAGAGATGGATGACTCTAAGGTCATCCTATTATGCATGAGCATTTTCATTAGGTCTATTTGGGGTGGTGTACCTAAAGGGTTGTAAGGTGCATATAGTGGTTGGGGTTAAGTTACATATTGTTAATTTTTTTAGAGGATGAGAAGTTACCACATACATGTAAGTGGCAATAGGTGGTTGGTTTAAAGCCACATATGAATATGTGGTTACTGGTGGTTGGGTAGAGGGTATATACTATTGAGTTCGCATGGGTGGTTGAGTTAAAGGTAAGGGATAAGTGGTAACCCTAGTAGCAATAGGTGGTAAGGTATAAGGTATTGGTGTTACTACATTTTAAAGTATAGCGAGGGTAGCTAGAAGAATGGTAGTGATAATGGTATTGCATACTCCAATAGTAATCAAGGTATGGGTAGGTAAAGGCTAGGTGGTTTCCATGTTGGAAGAATTATTAGTTAGGCTAGGAGGTTTTAGGGCATTAGAACTTTGAGTTATTTGGTTCTAAATGGTTGTGTCAGATGGGTTTCTAATTGAGGTAGATTCTTTAGTAGATAATAGTTGGGTGGTGATGTCAGTAATAGAATAGTTTCCTAAAAATCCCAATGGCATGCCATAAGGTGGATCAATAGGTGGTACCAAAATGGGTGTATGGTGAGTTACTATGCTAAGATAATGCTGTAATTCTATCAAGTCATTATCCAAAAAGGCAAAAAAGTCTTGGTCACCTTGGTAGACTATTTGAGGCACACTAGGAGCATCATAATGATGAAGAGAACTATCAAAATTTGATATATACTCCATAGATGAAGAGGTAGAGGAGACTGTATAATCTATAGAGGGTTTCTAATTTGCTAAGTCACTTCATTATTGACAAGTAATAACCATGCAATTAGGATGCAAAGAAAACACAAAGAATCTTACAAATCAAACAAAGATAAAGCAGGAAAATGATCAAGAAAACCCAACACATGCTAGAGTACACTAAAATCCTATGGTTAATTTTGATCTTCATTTTAGCTTATGCCTTAAGTTATGAGAATGTGTGATATAAGTTGGCTTGTAGATTAGGTACTATAGAATAAATCTATGGTTTATTTCAATTTATTTATGTGTTCAATAGGATCTATGTTTGGAATCAATATGTGGTTTGGTATTGTAGCCTATCCCCTAATTTCACACACCACAATGATAAAGGTGTCAGGTGCTTAGCCACTATATACTGATTTCCAAAGTTTATACTCAACCAGAGAGATGAGTTGGTTCTCCCCTTGGAAATGACCTCCAAGTATGATTATTGAGAAAGGGTAAGGTGACCACTAGGTGATGAAATCCTAGTTGAGCCTTGTCTCAAGTTTTTTTGATGATTAATTGATGAAGGTGGTTTGGTTTAGTGTGTGAAACAAAAGAGTTGCTATGATATGATTACTATGATTTAATTCAAAGTGAGTTAAAATTATAAGCAATCAATGGATGCACTTAATTTTAAACCCAAAAAATTTTTGGTTTCATTAATGAGCATAGATAGAGAGGAGAACATAAATATGTAAAGAAAATAAACCCAAAGTAAATACGTAAGGTCCCACCAAGTGTGTCAGAATGTTTCAATGAATTTCACCTTATATTTCAAAAAGAGAAGAAGAAGAAGAAAATAAATATGGGTATGGTTGAAAAACCTATTTGCTTGTGTGCACATTGAATCATATGATTGTGAAGAACTCCTCTTTGGCTTGGGAGTATGATCTAAAAATAAAATAGCACTAAAGAAAATGGTTGGTTAGATAGATAGCTAGGTGGATTGTTTAGTGATAGTTAGATCCTAGAAGCAAGAGCTTCCTCGAGGGATGTCAATCCACATATTTTAAAAAATTAAGTTTATAAATAGAATAGAAACTACTTATATAAATAATCAAAAGGTACTAAAACTAAATGCAATAAATGCTTATTAAATAAACAAGATATAAATGACTAATGTAATGATAATCAAGTCAATACTAGTGCTAAATGGCTTGGGTCTATTTTAGAAAATCAAAAAGGGGTCTATGAATAGGTAGGGACACATAAAATTGAATTTAGGTGAGGGTAGGCAAAAGTAAATAAATTAATATTATTTCCTACCATAGTGATCATCAATGGTAGGGATGACCGCCAGTCATTAAGGTGATCCTCGATGGTTAGGGTGACCGTCGATAGTTGGGTAGATCATTGATGGTTGAGACAACTATCAATAGTTATTGTGTATTGCTTGTAGGTAATAAAATATTAGAATGATAGGATCATAGAGTTGGATTATTAAGTATAGGTTGGTGTTTCACTAATTGTGAAATATAAATAAAGTAAATGAATATTAGAAAATAAGTGCATATATTGTCAGAGGTTGATTGTGTGGCTGATTGAGGTGGTTGATTCATTGGTAGAGTCTAATGTGATTTTGACAGAGTAATGGTATTTGATGCTTTGGTATAGAAATGAAGGCAAGTTGGCTCTCTAACATGATGGATAGATCATAGGATTTTTGATGATGATTTCCTTGTTAAAAAGTAACTCTAGATGTACAAGATCTTGATAACAATTATAGATGATTTTCACCTTCTTTCTCCTCTCTTCTTATAGGCAAGCAAGAGAGTTACAACAAGATGTTATCTTGGGATTCTAATCATAACTTACGTATGCAATAGATCACATGTGGATTTAGATGAGCTATTTTTAGAAAATCAAGGTAGGTGGTTTGCATGTTGGTGGGTAGGGAGGTGCACCTTAACCATCAACGATCAGGGTGACCATCAACAGTTATCTTGATTGTTAGTGATCAAGGGTGAAGGTAAAATAGTGGGTAAAATCTAGGTTAAGTTATTTGGGAAAAATAACCATAGGTTAGGTTAGGTTAGGGTTTAAAGGGTCATAATGGTCTTGAGGGGTCCTAAGGTGGTCCAAGGGAATTTTTACATTCAAAATCATGGTGTGACTATTTACGATGTCTACACATATCTATTGAGCATTAGAAATACTTCTTTACCAAGTACATCTTCTCCTTGATATCTCATTAAATTTATTCTTCAAACATCTCCCAGATGTATATACACCCTTGAAGCAAGAATCTTAACCACTCCATGAGATGGTTAGGGAGAACATCAATCTCATCATCTCATGTTATCATAATTTATTCTCTATTTGTAGACTTAGTATAATTACAAATATGGATTTGATATGAAATGGGGTTGATAGAGAAAGATGAGGGTAATGATGGGGATTGAGGCTAGATTTGTTTTTTTAGAGTTGAGTATGTAAGAATTCATGTCTTTCCTTCTAATATCTTGATGTAAAATCCATATAATCATATGATTCCTCTTGATAATATCGATAAGAGTCATTTTGAGGTTGGCATACATCATGATAAGGTTGGTATCAGTCATATTAGGATTGATAGGAAGGTATTATTGATAGGATTATTGATATTATTCCTCATAGGCTTCTTCAACAATATGATATCCATATGGAGGAGTAAATGGATGACCATGGTTTTGCCATAGCTCATAGGATTGATAATAAATTTGATAGGGTTGTTGAGGGGTATAACATGGTTCATATAAAGGTTGATAAGAAGGTGCATAGTAGGGGTTCTCATCATAGATATTCATATCAACCTCATGGGTCAAAATAAATACAATTACTGATCAAAAACATAAAAAATATATACATGGGTTGCTTACAAATATAATATTTCATTCGGATTTGTCATTGGTGTTGTCTTGCTTGATTCCAAATTTTGATTAGAGGAAAGACACACCAATAATATTTCCACTCTCTTGGACCTTGGTCCCATCAGGCATGCCAAAACTATTATCACCAAATGTCTCACCCTAGAGGATTTTGTTTAAGCTACTCTAATATTTTGGAAATATTAAAATACCTTTAGGCCTATGGGTTTCTTATAGTAGATGTAGACATCTAGGTTTAAGGGCTAGCTCCCTAGATTAACCTTTAAATGATTATTAACTACACTAACTGACTTATTGAATGAAAAGAGACATAAATATGCATGAAATTAAACTATTATAAGGGGGTGATATACCATAAATATTTACACTATGATATCATATTTCTTACACTAAGGGACAAGCCTCACAACACTAGCTTCAAAATCTTAAAGTATTATAGCATTAGTATTTCAATATGGAGGTGATATCCATGAAAAATATCCAAGGTAAGTGAACCATATACTACTTATAGACACTAAGGTTAATTTTACACTTTAAAACACACCTTTACACTTAAAAACACTTCATATGACCTGCTAGAGTAGAATAACTTGCATGAAACATGGAAGTATTGAGAGAAAGCAAGGATAGATGATAATCACTAGATGTTTTACTATACATATGTTCAAAAACTTTGAAAAGATGATATATTCAATAAAAACCAGATTATATTTATTATTAAAATGTAAATTAAAAAATCAAACCAATAGGGCCTTTTCATACATTGTGTGTAATTAGTTATAAGAGCCAAAATGACTAGTACTTATAGAATGTGAAAGAGGAGAGAGAAGAATCAAGTTCAAGAATCACAAGAACAATTTTCAAGATGAGAGAGAGAGTTATGTTTTAAATATAATGGATTATTAAATATACCATTCAAGGTAACTTTGGACAAATTCCCCTCAGAAGCATCAAACTCCTTAAACTTGGCATAGAGGTCTCTCAACTAGCTTCTTGAGAAATTATTTTCCTTATTGTCTTCTATTGAGTGCTCTAAAGTATATTAGGAAAAATTTACACATGTCAAATATGATGTAAAGGTTAAGGAAAATATCCAAAATTTATTGGATATGTCCCTAATCATTGATCCTCTTATGGACAAGTGTTCACATTGCTTGATGTCACTGCCATCCTTCTTTCATTCATTATCATAGTTTTCATTGAAGTAACCCTAAGTTTTTCAATAAAATACATAAAATTGGTGGTATAAAACTTTTAAATAGTCATCCTATCCATAAATCCACTAGGAGGACCTTAAAAATCCTCCCAATTGGAGTTATCACCTTCTCACTTGGTGATCACATTCTATTCACTATGATAGTTTGGACTGCTTGAGGTGAAGGTGCTTATAGACGTACTTGTATGATTGAATTAAGAAATAAATGGATATTAGGAGTTAATATAGGTCCAATTTTGTCTCCCAAATCTTTTCTCATCTCTAAAATCTTGCTTGAACCTGTAAAACATCAAAATATATCAAGAAAATTAGTTTTGTACCCTATCCATATAGATAGGGTACAAGCCAATTTTATGAGAAGGATACTGAGGTAGTTGTATATAATAATAAATAATTTTAATATATAAAATACACTCTTGGATTAAATTATTTATACTTAGTTCCCATCGGGTAATGAGCAAGGGTTTTGGAGGGTTTTGAGTGGTTTTAACTCTTAAAGATTGTTCATACAATACTAACGTTCAAACCTCAAAAAAATTCAACTAGAATATTATTTAAGACCCTATTAAACATATCCCAAGTATTTAAGTATTCATGATAATTTTACATATGGATATGATCTTCTAAAGATGCCTTTTCGAGCTCTTCCATGCATTTTATGCACCTTGAGTTATTCTTAAGCCAAGAAATGACCTTCTCATGACTTTCTCTAAAAAATAAAATTTTAAACTCATGTTATAACTCCAAATTAATTTATTATAATTATTTTAAAATATAATATATCCCTATAAGTGGTATTAAACCCCCTTTAGGTCTTTCAGCCTACTCTAGTTATAACAAGCTTAGTCTGTGATTTGTTACTCACAACCACCTCTGAGTGGATTGTCATGAATGTAAGGTATTTTAAATGTTTTAAAATGTTAAAATAAACTACCTAAATGATTATTTAAGGTTTAAATATCTCTCAACACATTTCTTAACCATTCTCATATTGAGCTTGCAGGGTGTATCTCATTGGGAGTGTTTTCTATCTAAGATAGAATAAATGATACTTCACCTATTATCTTAGGTAATGTGAAGGTATGATGGGATTAAATAGGTCCTAGGGAACCTATATAAATAATTATAGAGTTATATGACACATCTATCATTCCTAAAACATTATGAAACCTAAGGTAGACTTTCAGACATTGACTATGCACCCAAGTTTGTGTATTAACTGTAGGTTTTGGGTTGAAGCCTTCCTTTCCTTGTTTCCATGTGATGAGTATTAGGTGATATGATAATTATAATTTTCAAGGTGATATAAAACATAATGAACACTATCATATTCTACCAACTCCTCACATCTCTCCAACCTTAGGCCTAGTTTGTAGATAATGTACTTTGTGTTGACTGTAGGTGTGTTTCAAGACAATGAGGTTAAGACTATAGGTTTTCATGAATGATATAAATTATACATTATAATATGTTATCCTTAAAACCATAAAGGCCACTTCATAATTATTAAGAATTTTTCCATTCATGCCCATGTTAGGCTGACCTCTAAACCACCATGTTCTAGTGCACTGCCATGCTACAATTGAGTGCAAGTGATCGTTATGAGGGTCAAAAGGATACATTTAGATGATTATCACACCAAAAATTTGTATCTTTACCTCATTTTACACTAAATATACCATGGATTCTATCTATTCAAGTGGGATCATTTTATCTATTTATACCTCCATCATACCACTATTGGACTATGAGGTCATTGAAAGCTCAAAATATTGTAGAGAACACTAGCCTTCTACAATGAAAGAATATATAGATTGGAGGCCTCATTTAAATAAATTCTTGGGACCAAATACTTTTAATATCATGTTATCTTGCTACCCCTATGCCTAGGATATAATATGGAAGCATTCTAATCCATTTATACTTCATGTCACCCTATTATATGAAAGCACAAAGAATGGACAAGGCCCTATTTCAAAATCATTAAGGTAACATGTCCCTAAATTCACCTTCCATAATTATGAACATGATTCAAGTATATTTTCCACTCTGTGGCTCCAACATTTGTTGTTAAGACTTGATCCATGTTCTTACACCTAATGAGGCCTTTAAACAAACTTCAAACACTTCATGCAACACCTTTGGGCCTTTGTTGGAGTGAGCTATAGGTGCACATCAGACTAAAGGATAGTGAAGATGGGATGTGGATAATATGCATAGTGGATGGTCTCATGATCAATATTAGACCTTATTAAAGTCTTAACATTTATCCTTTTCACCTTTTAATACTTAAAACCAATTTAAAACACATCTATTACATTCTCATAGACATTTTGTGGAGCCAAAGTCAAACCATTGTGGGTGCATATGTAGGCTAAAAGGTAGTGGGTAAATAACTAGTTGAGAATTCATACAAATGAGATTGTTTAGACATTATAACTTGTTTATTTTTCCATTGAAAAGTTCTCACCACGTTGAAACATACTATTTATATCACCATGGCTATGTAAAATCTTTCATTCACCTGACTATGAATGGAAGTCATGAGGAAGGCTGACTATGTGAGTGTGTCAGGCATTTTAATCCTCACATGAAACATTCTTGAGACCCAAATACTTAAAATATAAGTTATCCATCCTGAAACATAAGGTTGGAATCATCATGTCTCCATTTTTTCTAAAGGCATTTACATGAGAATGACCTTGCAACAAGTGAAACTTGATCTACCACCTCAATGGGAATTCTCATTAGCAATGTGGGATTTTATGTATATATTTATCACAACACAAGTTAAAAAAAACTAAATAACCATGTGATAGTATTATTTACACTCTTCATAACCAATTATAACCATTGGTTTGTACATAACTGGGTAAACATAAGATAAACCTGCAAGGTGTGGGGATAAGCATGCAAAAAGGAAAAATCATCTTCTAAACAATGGTTAATAAATAATAAACAACTAATATTACAAATACTTCCATGAGTATGAATTATACCAAGTGTATTATCATCCTTTAGAGGCATTTGACCCATTTCCTCTCCTACTGGCTTTACCATGAGAAAACTTGTTGATCAATTTTGTATGCCAAGAAGAGTGATGAAGGTGAAAAATGGATTTAGGAAAATTTTGAGAGTTTAATAGTTAATAATAGATAAATTTGAACTCAATGAAGTTGAAGAATCATTTCACAACCTTCCACATGTGTCAAAATAATTGCTAAAACTTCCTCTTTTCTAACTATTCTCTTGATTTGACTTAGGAACCTACACATTTTTAGTTAGATACTACCACCTATGATAGAATTATAAAATATAATATGTTTAAAATCATATTCATACACTTTTATACTTAGGAAAACCATACAAACCTTATAAAATAGCCCAAGCATGACCTTAAGTGACTAGAAATGACATAAGAGGCTAAAATTGGATATAATCAAGGTAATGACAAATTAAATGACCCATTATAGGACCATGAAATACACTATAAGATCTTTAAAAACCCCTATAATTTTTTTTACTATAGTGTTTTACTTATTTTTACTTGTGGTGAAAATAATCAATAGTTCCATTAATGAAAAAGGACCTTCAATGCACATATCAGGGAAAATACATTGATTTGAGGTTTGATGATAGTTTCATATAGTTATTATGATATTATTACCTCAATTTAATTATATTTGTTATAGTGATTTCCAAGTCTATGAAAATTATGTCTTCAAATAAGTTTGACTGGTAGTTGATCTCTAGTATAGACATAGACTGAGTGTTTTATGGTAATGGCTTAGAGGTCATTAGAACATAGTGGAATGAAAAGGAGTGTTGTATTCATGTTTAAATTTCCTTAATTTAAGATGATAAGACTTCATTATATCTCTCATAGTTAATAAATCATGAACTAGCTTGTTAGAACATTAAAAAACCTGTTAGTAAAAGTTAAGGTTTGTTAACAGAGGTTAAGGTATTCAAAGAATCCTAGATATCAACTTTTCACTCCATATGTGCAATTGATGAACCCCAAGTGTATTTATATGTTGAGAATATGAGTAGGGATACCTAGAGTCTTCATAATCCATCTTGAAATTGATTTAAAATTCCATTTTTAACCTCTCAAGGAACCTCTACCATCTAATAGTCTTATCAATGCAAATCCACCTCCTAATACACTCCAAGTTCTAAGTTTCATACTCCATGTAACCTTCCAACCATCACCCATAATTTAAACCTTTCTCTCCAAGCATAAATCATATAAACTATGTATAATGCACCATAAGGATATCAAGTTCCATTTATAATGTGAGAAATGGGACCTATGAAAGTTTAAACCTTATTGAGAAAGCATAATCATCACCTACATGAAGCCAACCCATAACCATTCTTCAAAAGGTTTCAAACCATCATATTTAGAAGGACCTCAAAAGTGTAGAGAAAGGTCATGGAATGAGGATATGTATCTCTTAATATGGTGTGATTTATATCCAATAAAGTCCATTGGACCTCAAATAAGTATGGGAAGCACTATTTTGACTTAAGGGCCTTCTTAAAGGCCTTCTTAACAATCAACACATCTAAGTTATCTACCTACAGGGTTGTTGATAGGATTCCTCCAAATTTGAACATAAGATGTCATATTAATTTATAATAGGTAACTCAGATATGGAGGCAAGGTATAAAATCAATGATCTTCAGAGTTAAAGCAAATTTAAAATCTAGACAAGTAGGCTCCCTCATACATGAAGAGTGGCCTAAATGCATTTAAAACTACCTAACCAGTTAGAGTGACTAACTGGTGAAGGTGGAATAGTATCAAAGGTTTAATTAATCCTCTTTGTATGGAATTTATCTTCATCAATGTCTATGATTAAGTGATTAAGTAAGAGAGCTACTTATTCTAGGTTAGATACCCATGACACACAAACCTTAGTATGTAACTATGTAGACAAGTATTATTTGTAAAGTTGGGAAGATAAGCCTAAAGGCTATGGTAAAATATTGAAAATGTGTTATTTGAATCCCTTAATCCATCACTATAAATGGTTAATAGATATTTATCATGTCACTAACACTGACTAATTCAATTACCTACATTAGACAGTGATTGTTAAGGTAGGCTTAATAGAGAGGGGTTGATATGACAGTCTAGTAAAATAAGGACAAATGAAGAAGGTGTAAAATGGATTGAGGAGGGTGATATGATGACATTGAGTCTACAAATATACCTATAGGTGAGATGAGGTTCTAAATCCTAGTTTAAGCCATAAGGCCTACAACCTCCTTTAGGCCTCAAGATCCCAACCCCACCTCAGTAGTAGATCCAAAACCCCAAAATAGACTCAAATCCATGAGAGGGTGTGTGATGTTACTATGGGTCCTAAATGAAGTGTTTTAAGCAAATGAGTATAGGTAAATATTTAAATTTAATCTTAATACCTTCTCGAGCTCCATTTCTTGAAGCAACCATGTCGAGTTGCCATTTTAAACACTCATAACTCACATGACATGGACACTCAAACCCAATACTTTTAGGGGGAGTTGGGCACTCATATGGACTCAAGATACATGAATGAGGGAGTGGGATTAAAGGGCCAAAATCTATAAACAAACCTTAACATTGTAACTTGCACAAATTGCCTCATAAAGAGCTCAAAACAAACCATCTTTCATTCATATCTCACTATACAGTCTACATGGGACTCAAATCTTTTTGATAGATTTGAAGGGGTCTATGGGATAAATTTTCATGGTAATAAGTTTTGGTTTAGAGGTCCATACTCTATGAAACATCATTAAGATGGTGGACCTCCAAAACCTTCTTTAAACCTTGATCCAGACCCATTGAATAAATTACACCTCTAAATGAATCCAAATGAGGTAATTAGGATATTAAATAGTCTTAATAGTCTCCCAGGTCCCATAAGCACCCTAATGCTCTATTATTTAGCATGTGTAGGGTATGTGCTATATGGATCAATTCTAAAAGAGATACTCTAAGTATATATACAAGAATTTGAAAAGGATATACACATCCCCTATGTTTCTAAGGAGGGAGAGGGACAAATAGGTCTCAAATAACTACACAATGGCCACCTCCAAGGGCCTCCATGCCTAGGAACCAATTGTAGACCTACCTAGGTGCTTAGGTGGAGGACTATATACACATAAAAAGGAAGTAAGTTTCTTAATAAAGATAATATAGGTGATCTTATGGTCTTAAGGGGTGAAATTCATGTTAATAAAGGTGTCTAAGTGCCTTATAGCTCCATTTTTAGGTTAAGATGCAACAACTCTACCTTTAGGCTTATTGTCCTAACACCTTCCTCAAGGTAGTGCTACTTGAAGCCTAGAAAAAAGGACTAAAGGATATTATATAACACCTCAGACCATCATGTATATTCTTTTCAATAAGTTTTGTGTGTGAATAACATTGGTTTATAGATAAAGGATCAAAATTAGTCATGTTAGCTCAAAATTGCCTTAAGACTGGTAAACATGTACTTTTCTCTCCCAAAGAGCAACTTGATGAGGTTATAATTATAGGGAGTACTCATATGGGAATTTGATCACTTTGGGAGAGTTAAGGGGCATTGTTTGAAAGAAAATAATGGCATTAGTTTATAGGTTAAAGTCCTAACTTTTATGAACCATTGCTAAGAGTCCAAAACCTCTTTAAAACTACCTAAAACCATAATAGTGACCTTATGGAGAATATATTTGATAAAATTCATAAAATGCATTGGTATGGCCTAATAAACACTTGGATCCTATAGTACACTCTTAGGTAATCCCATCCATATTACTAGTCTATATGAACTATTATATGTACCCCACAAAAATTGTAATTTTGTAAGGTTTTGAGCAGAATTTAAGGTGAAAAACTTTGTCAAGGGTTGGAAATAATTGTATGAGGTACTATGAGACATGTTTCACCTTATAAAATCATGAAACACTTACAATTCTACATTAAAAAGGTTCATATAGGTCTGTGCTAAATAGTCAGTCTAAAGTTTCTGAAGGGAGGTGACCTAGTCATCTAAGTGAGGTAATATTGCATGTGTGATCTACTTGGGGAACTTAAGTATTCATATAATATATATTTTTTTAAGGATTTAATAAGGCAAACTTAGTAATTTTGAATATCTCATTCAGTCCTCATAGCCATCCAAGCAGTAAACAAGCAAAAACCTAGGCTAATTGTCTAACAGGCCTACTTGAGCAATAAAAGGGAGATTGTCATGGGTGTATAAGGATTTTATAGAGTTAATGAATTATTATTAAATTCATATAACTATCTATTGTGGTGATCAAGATCAAAATCCATGGACATTATGGAGGATTTAGGTAGTTTCTTGAGCATAATAGACATGCAAGAAAGAGGTGACTACTAAATGCTTCATGAAGGATCCCTAATTGAGTTATTTCAATGTTTTATAACTGTCATAAGGAGAATGAATTTACCAATAATGGCATGCATACACTCTTTATGGGGTTAACTTTGGCTTGAAATATACTCCAATACCCCAAAAATGCTCATTGAAGACACTAATCAGCCTAAGTAATGCATAGAAGAGTGTGTAGGCTATTTGTAACTTCTAATTAAAGGAATTTTGGTCATTCATGACATATTAATGACATTTTCATGCCTAAATATATTTTTATTCCTTTTCATTCTTATATATATTTAGGCCTTAAGGCCATTATAACAATCCCTCAACTGGGTGTAATGAAACTTTACCAAATTATATCTTGAGAACCTCTTTGAATCAATAAAAGAAGGATTATTTACATGTTTTTTCTACCATTAGTGTGTTATGATTTTTTTTATTTTAATAAAGTTTGATTTTTATCATCTTTTTTAGGTTTTATACTTCACCTAGTTTCTATAATTCTATCCTATATAGGTCATGTGATGTGTTAGAGTGCTATTATTCGTGTTGAAGAGTAAGCTGGTTAATAGTGCCTCAAGCAAACTTCTTTTCAATTACCTTTAGGTTTTAGGCATCCACTATAGCTTTCACATGACATACGTATGTTTAGGAATTATTTACAAAGCTTTTTTTAGTCATAATTATTTACTTTATTGATGAAGTATTGGTTGAATATTAGTTAGAGTGGATAAATCAATATTGGTACATCACCTCATTAGGTTAGGTTTCTATCATCAATTTCTCTATCTATTTACACCATAACAATCAATAACTCTTAGGAAGTGAGATCAAATTGATGTATCAAAGGAGGCCCCATAAACTATAGGTTTGGTCCTCCTATAGGTCACCCATAACCTTTGGACCAATCATATGTTATCTCAAACCTGGAGAGAATTGAACCATCTTCTTCTAAGGGTGAAATTTGGAGTGTTAACATGTAAAAAAATTCTAGATGATTATGAGATAGACATTGAGGCTGAGAATAGTCTCATTTAGTGTATAAATATTTCACCAATGCCTCATATGCTCATATTTCCTAAATCTATACCTCTTACACAACTTGCAATTCTTCTTATTCATTCCACCTTGGCATCTATTTTAGCTTTAAAAAATCAAAAAGTCAGTCCTAATCATCCTCCCAATGAGCTTCATGAAGTCAAGTAACTCCTAAAAGGTTTTGGCAATGAACTGGTTACTCTTAAGAGGTAGTAAGTGCAAAATACTAGGCCATATTAGCCTTAAAACCAATAGTACCACCTAATTAATATCCATACTAGGGTCATGCCTAGGCTCAAATACAAGTGACTCATGTTAGGACCTATCAAATCCACAATCCCAATGCTATTAGTACCTCCAAATCAATTGTGTCTATTCAAAGTAACCTTCTCCAAGATTATGAGTGGTGTTTTCCCTATAACCAACCACATAATTAGACCACTTATCTTATTAGAGTAAAAAGTCATGCAATAATGGTTCAAAGTGTGGTATATTATCAAGTACAACCTAATTAATATATTCTAGAAATTAAATATCAAGATCATTAATCACCTCAAGCATAAAATGAATCCATTTTGATCAATTGGAGAGAAGAATAGTTCTATGTCATACATCATAATAAGGTGGTATACCAAGCAAGCAACCCAATGGATCATAATATAAGGTATAATAAGAAAGTAATGGATGAGAGGCAATATTCACCTCTAAATGGTCAAGTTTCTTCCTTTCTAGTTCTTCATGACATTGCTAATGTGAAATAAATTAGGGAAACATCTCAAGTGAAACTAAGCTAAGCTATCAAAAAAGGAGCTTAGCCTTCAATTGGTCAGTCTGTTTCCCTACAACAACCTCATGATACAACCAAGGAAATGGAAATAGGTGTGACATCCCAATTTTAATCAAATCAGGCTACCTCCCAAAATATATAATCCCAAAACCATCTCAAGAGGAGTGAATTATAGTCCAAGAATTAGGTTCCATCATTTAGACTAAGGAGACTATTTTTGCTCTTAAATTACAACCAAGGGTTAGATTTACTAATTTAAATATAATTGAATAAATGAATAATGAAAATGTCAACATGTTTTGGGATACATTATCCCTTCCAAGATAGTAGATTATTTTACAAGAAACACTATCTAACCTTCATCCTCCAATCATAACAACAAAGTAAAAATAATTTTTTATCAATGAAAATGAAAAAAAATAGTATTTATTAGTGAACTTAAGTCTAATGAAGGAAAATAAAATGTAAGTTATAATCCTCCTCCTTTTTACCTCTCTTTTATTATAGGTGACTATCTGGTTCATAACTACATGATTGACTCTAGTGCAAGTAGTTTTGTGATGCCTAAACTAGTGGCTAATAAACTAGGTTTGAAGTATGAACCAAATATTAGGGGAGTAATAAAATTAGATGGTAAAACAACCAAAATAGTTGGTATGGTCAGAATATTTAACCTCACCTTGCATACTTATCCTAATTTCTCAATAGACCAAGATATTTATATTATAGACCTTCCTCCTTACTTTTCATTATGCCTATCTAAGGAGTTTACAACTAAGATTGTATTTTATTTGTCATTATATTGGTATCATATGTTGTTTGGGACCAAATATGATACTAAATTCACCATTAAGTTTGAACCAATTAACCAATTTCATCTACAAATCTACATGCCCAACCTTTTCAATACCAATCGCATAATTCTTGATAAAGAAGAGGTTGTCCTAGACAATGAACCAACTACACTTATTGAAGGCACTCCTAATGTGCTATAACATTTAATTATAAGTTATATTAATGAAACCTTAGCCTTGGTATTAATTAAATAAATAATAATATATTATTTATTACCATGAGATAGAAACCTCACGATAATAAAAAAAGAGTTATAATTATTTAAATATTACCAAATTTTAATTACATTATTTTATCAAGATGGATGGACCTATTACTTTTACAATTATCACCTCCCTTGGTGTTTCATTATAACTAAGGTTTTACCCCTATTTCAAAATCATTCAAATATGAAATTAATTTTATCATATTCAACCTACGAAACTTGTGAAGGCTATTTGATAGAAGTGAAAAGAGGAAGAATATGTTGTATTGGGTCTTGGTTTTTCAATAATTACAATAATCATCATTATTGGGTTTTTTTACCTCTATGAGGGTCTCCCATGGTAAATACCTACATATTGTGTTCACTATTATCTATGTATTCTTTGATTATTCATGTCACTCTAGATTCTACACATGTATTGCTTCATATATATATAAATTAATTCTTTCATGGTACTAAAGCAAGTGAGTTGAATTTAATTAGCAAGAATATAACATTGAGTTAAAATAATTGAGATTTTATTTAATTTAAAATAGTTTTATAATTATTTTAAATCCTATTTAAAGCCTATGTATGGCATAGAGGAAGAATATTTTTTAGTTTGATCTCTATGAGGGCTAGATCATTATCAAGCCTTGGATTTTAATCCAAACACCACTTAAAAATGAAGGAAATAGTTTTTAAGATTTTTATTTTATACTAGGTGCCATTAAGAGCATTTTTACAACTAAAATATGGATTATGGAGCATAAAACCTTCAATTTTTTTTTAAAGATTCTAAGTCTAGTTTGAAGTGTTTAAGAGTTGCACTATTGCATTAATACTTGTTAAAACATCCAAGAGATCATATGAAGACTTTATAAAGCACCAATTTTTTAAAACTTCCCTAGGACACTATTATTAGATTGGATAGCCTAGGGGAGAAGAAAATTTTAATGAAAGTATTTTAGATAAGCTTTTTGATCTCTATTGGGTTAAGAAAGGGATAAAATAGGCATTTTAAGCATTGTAAATTAGTTGTATATCCTGAGAAGGACTAGTAAAGCTTTTATTTTTTCCTCTCTCATCTATGGTGCCTTTGTATGGCTTGGGTAGATGAGGAATCTTAGAAAATTACTTAACATACTCTTGATTCAAATTTTGAGGTTCTTAATAGCTATTTTATCATTCATTTTACCTAATAAAACCCTTACTAAACATTTTAAAGCATCAGATGCTTCATTAAATTTTTTTTAAAGCTTCCAAGGGCACTATAGTATGGCCTCATGGAATGAGAAATCTTAATTTTACACCAAAAATTAAATTATAAGGGTTTAATTTTCTTCATCTGAAGATTTTAAGAGGATTGACAAAGTTTCAAGCCTTCTAAAGGTATGAACAAGCTACTGGTCATTCCACTGTTGCTGTTATAGTGCCATATTTTTGCCTATAGTGTGTTACAGGTATATAAATGTATTTTACATAGTTTTATTAATTATTTAAAAAAAAAATTATTTATTAAAATCAAAATTGCATGCAACTTGAAAAGGGACCTAATTCTAAATTAACTTTTTAATCTAAAAGTTAAAAACTTTAATCTTTTTTCACTTTTTATAAATTACACACACACACACACACACACACACACACACACACACACACACACACACACACACACACACACACACATATACACATACACATGTGTGTGTGTTTATATATATATATATATATTAAAAAAAATTAGATAAAAAATAAATATAATAACGTGCATATAAATTCTTGAATAGCTTTTAAAAGGATTAGTGGTAGTATTTTATCTAAAAGCTTATAGCTTGGGAGGTATAGTGTTCAAAACCTCCAAAATAAAAATTTTGAATTTTTTCAAATTTAGTTAAATTTGAATTCTATTTTTTAGCTTGTGTCCCAACTTCTTATGCATTTAAAACCCTAGTTGACCTATCAAACTTGTTTTAACTTTTGACCTAGTGGATGTTTTATCAAACATAATCATACAACTAGTCAATCCATAGATATTTTTTGACACCATTTGAACACATATACATGGTCCATTTTGTGTTTATAAACCTTTTATTACTAAATTTACAACTTTTTTAATAATAGTGTTTAAGTGGTAGTTTTGAGTATGACTCTTTCGACACCTAGTTTAGTGAAAATCTAGTTCAATTTTTTAGATTATTGGACATTTAGATTATGTAATTATGTTTAATTGAATGTTTTATTCACTCTATTATTTAAATTATCTCAATAAATTATTAAAAAAAATTTAACAATTGTGTTTACACTAGTGTATTTTTGTGACACTTGCAACACCTTGTTTTATTACAATCCTTTACATTTTTATTATTTTTTCTAACATTAAATTGAATAATTATTGTGTGTTTACACTTTAAATATAGTTTTTAAATTCAAATAAAGTTAAAATTCACACTAAAATTGTTTAATTTTAAACATTTGTTTATTGTTATTTTTAAAGGGAAGTTATGGCTTTGTCTAATTTTATTTTAGATAAATAAAAAATGCTTAATGGAAATAACTATAACATTTAAAAATACAAATTAAATAATAATTTATGTTCTATAAGTTATGGAATATTTCATTGTGACTAAAAAACCCTATCTAGATGACATGTGACCTTTGAGCTTACTTCAACAAAAATCGTAAGAAGCTATGTCCATTATATTTTGAAGTATTAAGGATAAATTACTTCTCCACATTGATAATCAGGAGTCTCCTAGTGATTATTTTAAACTCCTTGAATCCATGCAAGGGTACTCACCTCTTAAAAACTATTAATTTAATCTTTGAATTGCTAACTACACCTAAGAAAGGTGATGAAGAGGTTGTGAATTTTCTTGCTAAGATTAAGAACATTAAATATTAGTTAGATGGTTATAAATATAATTTGATTCAATATAAATTTATTTATTTTATCATTCAATTAAATTTTTGTGAAAATTTTATAAATTTCATTTCAATTTTGAAATCTAAGTATCAAACTGAGCAAGATATCCCTGGCCTTACCACTTTGTCTACTCTCCTAATTGAAGAAGAGAAAGTTATAACTAATTTTTATTCTAAAAAGAATTTCACTAAGGAACTTCTCACCTTGATATTTATGATAATAATAATAATAACCATAATTCTAACCATAATTCTACTTCTCGCTTAAATAGGAATACAAAATATAGTAATAAGAATAATAAACCCAAGTTTAATAGGAATTATAATCTATGTGGTAAATTTGATCAAAAAATGAAAACTTGTTATAAAAAAAAAGATATATTTTAAAATCAATATTATAAATATAAAAATGGGAATAAACATAATCAAAACAAGTAGAAGAATCAAAACCCTAATCAAAATAACATTTAGGATCAGAATGTTATTATTTTATAGCCTACTTTATTTACTTCAAATTAAATGAATTAATTTTAGATAATAGTGCATTACAATAGATAAATTTATTATCTAATATTATATGTGATTTTAAATATATCTATGAAAATATTTACTTAAGATATAATTAATTTTTAGAAGCAACTAAGTAAGGAAAGACAAACATTTTTAAATGTTGTTAATAATGATGTTTTCTATGTACCAAACCTTTAAAATATCTTGTTATCTTATTCACAACTTATTAATGATAATTTTATTGTAATATTACTTAAAGATAAATTGTTAGTTATAAACAAACCTAGGTCTCTGATTGTTAAAGGGATTCAAAAGAATGGTTTATACATTTTATCTCCTTCTTCTGCATGTTTTATTTCATCACATAATAAGAATGAATCTCAAATATGGCATGAAAAATTAGGACACATTAATTTTTATAATTTCACATGATATGTGGACAAATAATCTCATTGTTGGACTTCCTTTTATCCCATCTCATCATGAAACTTGTGAGGCTTACTTATGTGATAAGCAACATACTAACCCCTTTCAAAAGAATCATGATGCAGATTCTTCACATCCTTTAGAATTGATTCATAGTGATTTTATAAGACCTATTTAAATTGTATATATTAATGGTTATTTGTATATTTTTACATTTATTGATGATTAAACTATAATTATTTGGTCATATTTCAGTAAAAATAAATTTGATGTGTTGCCTAAATTTAGGGAATTTAAAACTATTGTTGAAAATGAATCCAATTTTTATATTTAGAGATTAAGAACTGATAATGGTGGTGAACATGTGAGTAAAGAGTTTTATTATTTTTTAATTAGATATAGTATTAAAATGAAATTAATGAATCCCTATTCCCCTTAAAAAATTGTATTATTGAAAGGAAAAACTGCACCATTTTGAGAAGGACATAACAATGTTACATTTTGTAAATGTTCCTCTTAGTTCTTATGGGCTAGAGCCTTGAATACTTATATGCATATTATAAATAGAATCCCTTCTTAATATTTGAATTTTAATAAATTAAAAATACATATATGCTCATAGAATTTCATTTTCTTTGATAATACTATGTTTTTATTACTTTAGAGATTTTAAATATATTTGTAGTGTCTCATTTACATTGTATTTGTTAGTAAAATGATTTAGTATTGATTCTTTAAAAAAACATATTACAATTATATTATAAAAGTTATATTTTTATTATATTTTAAATCAAATAAAATATATAGATATTATTATTATTTTAAATTCAATTAACATTGAAATATATTATATGCATAACATCATGCTTAATTTTATAAGATGATCACTTTTAGTTATTACATTTGGTAAGAAGGTCTTGCTCAATGAGATTGGATATTTTATGTTTCAATTTCTTAGATACTCTTATTTAATTGTTTTATCATTTGATTTTTTATGCTAACATCCTTATATGATTTGTTTGATAAAAAGATATGTTATCAAATGTAAAGTGTAAATAGATTTTGTATTATTGGCTATTAATCATTTAATTTACTATGATTTTATTCATACATCTCTAAACTCATATGTTTTAGACTCACATCTTTTTTATTGGATGATGGCATTTCATGTTAAAATTATACACATTTGATTTATGAGAGGATATTTCTCAATATTTTGTTGAAGCATATTAAACTTTCAATGTTGTGATAAGACTCACATGATAAACTAAGTTATTGCTAATAGGATATCTAATGTTTGGATAAATTTAGTATCACATTACTAGTAAATTATTTTATGTGCATTGCATGATAGTTGGGGATGCTCACCTTGCCAATATTGGAGACATCCAAAAATGAATGCATATAATAATTTATATTTTTTTCACTAAATTTGTAATCAAATTAGTGAACTTGTTTTCCTAAAATATGACTTGATTGTTTAAAATGTGTTTTACCATAGAAAACCATATATTATAATGTATGTGGCTATTGTGATGATAACCATACTATGATATCATGAATATATTTTGTATATATGTTTAAAGTTTTTGGTAGGTGCACAACACCAATAATTTAATCATATTTACATTCATGTACATTTTATTTGAGAGAAAGTCCCCAATGGTGATATAGATATGCAGTTCTATCTTACAAATGAACTAGTGCTAGATATCTTCACAAATCCACTTGGTGCTACCAAGTTTTTGATAGTTTCATGTAATGTTGGGTCTCCCAGAGTTACCATTTAGGGGGAGTGTGTATGATAATTCCACTTCTTAATGGCCATGTGTTTTTTATTCTTCTCTATACTTATTCTCATTATAAATCATTGTAAACTTTGGGTGGAAGTTATATTATTTTAAAATTCATGTGGAAGTTTTATTTTTGCACCCAATATAGAAAATCATAATTTTTAGTGGAGGTTCTTATGTTATAAAATGCTCAAAATATGTTTATATGATTATTCATGAGAAACTATGAGATGTAGTTTCATGATCATGCTAGCCTAGACTCACTTTTGAGTAGTTTATGGATTATAATTACCTTTTTTTTTCAAAAGGTTATGTTTGGAATGATGATGTTTTTAAAATATTTAAATAGTATAATTAATTTTTTAAGGTGACTATGACATTTATCCCCACTTAGAATTAAGGAGTGTTAGTGTTGGCCAAATTTGGCCCACATAAGAATATTTTGCCTAGAAATGGTTTGGATAGATGAGAAGAGTTCTATATGGAATGATTGGACCAAAAGTAGGAGAAGAAGATCTCATATTACTTATAAATTTTTTGAAACACTTTAAGAAATATTAAAGTGTAATTTTTTTATCCTTGGGAAGTAGGCTTGGAAATAGGTCTAGGATTGGAAAGTGTAAATACAAAAATTTTCTCATGGTGTTTCAACCATTTAGGGGTATGAATTAGGTTGTAAAAAGTATTAAAATTTCATTAGAGCCTTCTAAAGAGACAACAATTTATTGTATAAGTCCAAAATAACAAAACCATCACAAGCATGTCTTGAAGAGATGAATATATTAGTATGGTTACACATTTGATAGATTCATTTGAAAATTCAACCAAGATCAAAGATTTAAATGGACATGTTTTTTTTCATGCCTTGAACATTCTCTACAAATTTCATGTCTTGATGAGTTATCTATCTCAAGATCTAAGTCCTCAAAGTTGAATAAGTAGAATGAAATGTGCATGTGGATATCAAGTTAAAATTGTATCAATTAACCATTTAGATTTATAAATCCTTAAAAATAAAGATATTTATGGGGATGTCAAGTTTAGGCCTTGTGAAATAGCTATTTGGGTTCAAAAGAGTGAATATAGAGCTAACAAGTCTCTAAATCATAGAAGCTCAAAGCAGATCTAATAGAGAGTGGTAATCTAATGATGTTAGTGAGTCCCAAATAGCTCTATCATGCATGTTTAATTATACATCTAAATATTAATAGTGAGCTCATAATCAAAATTTTAGTGTATCCTAAAAATGAATGCATGACTGACAGGTGGTAAGATCTTGGGTGACTATATAAAGATATAAAGATGTGTAATGACTAACAAATCTAGTGGGTCCAAGTTGATAAATGGTGCATAATTCATTATACCAAAGTAGATCAATAATGAGAAAAAGGTCAACTAGTCAGCAGATACTAGTAACAAATGCATAGTTTCCACGTGTCATGACCATGGCAGCTTTTAGGTAAATCAATGGTACCTATTCAATCCATGCAAAGGAAGATTGATGGTGTGAAAAAAACTAGATCCATTGATGCTCATCCAATCACATAGATGTTGATCAATGGTTGATATTAAAAGTTGAATCTAGGAGAATTTAAGTAGGTGTCAAATATGGTTCATGTCAAACCCAGGGCAAATATTTCAAAGGATACCATTGAAGCTCAGTTGAGACCTCTGTTAGATGATCCAATGCATGCCACCTCAATTTTCTTATGGTCTCAATGTTGTTTCATGAAGGGAAATCCTTGTTTGTAGTGGATTCTCAATTCCCAAAAAGCTCAGTAAAGGTAGAATAGATCTTTTATGTCCTAAGATAGAGATCAAATATAGACTAGTATTTGTGAAGCAAGACTAAACATCTAGTGGATTTTCATTGATATTTTAACTATATGAAAACCAATAAATTGGATTGGTTTTCAATCTATAGTAAATACCTATGCTTAGGTTTGTAGTAGGGCTAGATGTGTAGGAGTGTCTTATCCTTAAACAAATATATATCTTTGACAAACATGTATTTTCAACCACTTAAGTATACTTAGGCATGGCTCTTTCAAGTCCATGGATATGAAGTATTTGTCCTCATAATGAAAGCAAGTGGAGATGGTGTAGAAGATCAAAGCAAAGGGATTCAAGGATTGGAGAGTATAGTGGAGAATTATTTATTCTCAAATACCTTCATTCCTAATTGAATCAAAGATGATTTAAAAATTAATAATGATAGTAGCTTAATTAATGATCTTGGATGACATGCTCCCCCTATCTCCCCTTTCCCCTTATATCTCTTATTATTTTCCATTTGTAAACTCTCTATCAATTTTGATAAGAAATTCTCTCTCAATTATGGAAGATTAGAGACTCTCATTTTATAAGGTTAGACCCTATCAAAATTTGTATGAAAGACCTCTTGAAGCAATAAAGACTCTCTTTACCTATCTCTCCCCTCTAGATTGTGTATAGCAAAGCTTTTGCATGATGATATTGTGAAGGATAATCTTTCATGCCCATTATCCTATCTTTCTCATTTATAATGTATCTTAAATTTAGTTGTAGGTCTAAGTTAGTGTTATTTTTGTCATTGATGAAAGCTCTTAGTGAGTCTTTGAACTCTTCTTTGCCTTCATTCATTGCTTCCTGAACCTAGTTTATGAAACACTTATGCAACTGGCTAGTTTTATGAGATTATGTGAGATATCATTGTCTTATGGTTCTTCAATGTTTACTAAATTATTATGTGGTTTCTCATTTAAATTTGATTCATCACCTATTTAAATTTATTAGGAGATCTTTTTCCCTATCTAACTCTTTTCTCAGCAATAGGATTAGTTTAGGTGACCCATCAAGAGGAAGTCAGCCTTCTCTAGAGGTCCAACCTCACCATAGGAAACCCACATGCTAAGGTTGTCACCATATTATTACTAGGAGTGGGGGAGCCTAAATAACTCCCCCATAAGGGTAAAATATCATACCCCTATAGTTTTTGGCATACCTAGTGGGGCTTCTTTTAAAATAAGATTTGTCAAAGTTTGATGATGGTTTGATCAATTTACAACATTTATAGCTTATAAGAAACACATATAGCAACTCAAAAATAAGATTCAACATTCTAGTATTAGATTAGTGACTACATCTCATGGTAAAGTTTACTACAAGGTCAACTTCTAGAGGTATTTGTTGATGTTTAAAATTGCACTTTGTTTCAGACACCAACAATGGGAAGTTTCAAGATGTGGGACATGCAACTTGAAACAACCTCCAAATTTTTAAGAAGTTGGTCTCTTCTTTATATCAAGCGTTTGGGGAAAAAGGATAGGAAATTTAAATAGAAACGCAAATGCAAAGAAAGAAAAACCAACTATGGCGATGCGCCTGAATGTAATTTTGATCCTTAATCCTAAGCACAGTGAAACTATATGTAAGATTCAATTACATTAAAGAGAAAATGAGGCATGATCAATGTAAAAGATAGAAACAATAGAAAAAGAGGCTTGTAGCTTAGACTACTTTCGTAATGATACAGGAAAACATCAACAAAGGCACAAAACTCTATCTTCTCCTTAATTCTTTAGCCATATAAAAAGCACAGAAATGTGCACAGTTACATAAAATTTACAACTTAAGAAAATAGAATAAAGGCAAATGATATTCCTAATCACAACTCTAGAAAGTCTAAAACTCTTTACAATAATTTTCTCAAAAAATTCTCTCTTTTCTCTGCTCCTTTTTTGGTGATCCCTGCAGTCCTCTTTATAGCCTCAGATCTCTCATTCCATCACCTCCTTTCCTGCACAACTATCTATTCTGCCTTTATCTCATAGGGGACAAATAGACGATGCTTTCAATGTTTGTAGGCCCTAAAAATCTACTTGGTGAACTACTCCATCTACTAGAAATAACTCCTGCTGAGTTTCCCTCTAGATTGTTCGTGCGTTCCCAAAATTACAGCCTAAATTGAACTCTAACTGAGCTGGAAGTGTCTATTAGAAGATAATTTTCATATTTTGAACATTATGTCTTCCTACAGCTCACTTGTTAAAATAGATACACTAGACCCTCTATTCTATTGAAATGGAAGAGGACACTTAGTCAATTTCCTAAAAATCTAATTATTTCTTAGGAGACACCAAATAATGACACTTGGCACTTTTTTCAACTTTTATCGAAGACATGCGGCACTTTTCACTTTCCCTATATCCTTACTATATCTTGCACAAGAATGTTCCACCTTTGACACCTATCACAATCTAGTTCTTTGATACTTAATGACTTAACAAAAATAAGACTCACCACATTTCTTTCTTGAGCAACCTTTAAAAGGGGCATGGAGACAGGTGGCAATCTTCACTTCTCTTTCACTATGCTGTGGAAGTGTTCAGATCGCATGCTAGGCTCCTAGGGATGATGACACTTGGCAACTTTTGCTGCTTTAGAAATAAAACTTGGTACCCACCATAGTCTTTATTCAGCAATGAAACTTTGAAAAAGATCTTTCAAATGTCGACATGTGGTGGCTTCTGCTACTTTTGGTAAGATACGTGGCATCTTTTGCTGCTTCTGAGAATGGAGTAGAAAGGGGCTCAGTTGATGACACTTAGTAGCCTCTACTCGAATGGTTTGGTTACACCTTACTTGACCTCCAAAAGCGCACTTGTACTTTGGTCTTTAGGATGATCCTTTGAACTACTTGTTGAACCAAAAATGGTTTAATGGTTTAATGGTTCAACACTGTGCACTGTTTACACATAACTCGAGGTATTGAACCAAAAATATTAAACCAAGGCATCGAACTGCCTTATTTTAGATGCTGACACATGGTGACTTCTACTTTCTTTTACAAAAACAATCCAGATCCTTCTGTGATTGCCACTTGGCACTTTTTGCCTCATATTGATACTTAGCTTGTTGAAGACTTTCACTGAAAGATAAATGAAATGTGGGTGCCAATATGAAATGCGGATGCTAACACATGGTGCTTTCTATTGAGTTGCTATTGAACACATGGCATGTCCAAACCAACTTGTAGGAAAAATGAAAGGTGCCTTAGATGATGCCACTTGGTAGCTTTCACTTGATTTCGACACTTAGCCAAAAAATGAAATAAATGAATCAAAAGGGAAATAGAACCTGTGTTCTATTTCTGAACCTTGCCATCAAAGACCAAGGTATGTGAGAACAAAATTTTCCGCATGTGACTAAAAATTAGAAAGCAATGTAGAGTAAAATTTTTACTCTACAGTTATTGGTGACCCTAAGGGCTTTTGAGCCTACTCAAAAAAGAAACCACACTCCCGTTAGATCAAAATTGCAAAATTTTATAGCTTCAACAATGTTTTCTGGTAGGTGGACCACTCATGGTCAGATAACCCTTGCTTGTTCTATAATTCATTAAAGGTTAAATCGAGGTTAATAATATCCTTGTACAATTTTTTTTTCAAAATCTAAACTATAGCCTTCAATTTGAATTTGAGTTGGGAAATAGGAACCAGAATAGCTTCTACTTCCGAGACTGAGGAATCATCCCGTAAGTTCTAAAAAACTATTTGATCATTCTATTTGGCTAGTAGCAATGGTTTAATTTGATCAACCATTAGCACCATGTTATCATCAAGAAATGGAGAAGGAAGACCTAATTGCTCTAGATCCTCAATATGCTACTTAATTTCATTGATGCCTTCTTTCATGATTTTGAGGAGCTCTCTACAACTATTGGCTACAAAATTGCAACTGAGAACCTCATTGACTCTCTTTGTAACAACCATTCTATCAGTGATTCTTGTAGCTACCAATGTCACATCTGTTGCATCATAAAGCTTTTGCAGCAATGTTTGAGAGTCCATTACTCTGTCAAAAACTATATTCAGAGTGTTCTTCACTGAATCCCCCACCTTTTCACACAATTTCTATGCATTTAATAGGAAGGTGAGAGAAGGCCTGAGCTAAATAATCTCTGAGCTGATTCTTTTCCACATGGATTCATAGAGATCCTTTACCAATTTTATCACTCTAACATTGCTTGGCCTATTAGCCAATTCCAGTGTTAGTTGTGCCACTTTTTGTTGCTCTGCTTAGAATTGGGCTTAAATAGCCATAGTATTATTTTGTTTGGTTAGCAGCTTGTGTTGCCATTCTGCTTTTTCCCACCTCAGGGTTGCCACTGTAGCCTTTATCTATGTGAGCTCTGCCTTTAAAGAATCATTTTAGGCTTGGACTTTCTAGTGAATCTAAAGACAAATAATCTCTTATAATTGTTTATTCAAATTTGTTATTTAATTATCCTTTCTATCAATTTCTACGGTCAAACTATTACAGTTTGCCTTTTCTTTGGCCAAATCAGCCTCCATCTTCTGTAGCCTCCTTGATGTCTTCAAATAGTCTTCAGTGACTACAGAAGTGGATTCGGTCAATAGCTCAATTCTATCCTAGGGCCTAAAAAGGGACATGTTAATGGCCACTGCATCCATTGTGTAATCCTTAGGCTGCATCTACTCAGTTAGCTTGATAACATTTGGTGACAAATGGGTCACCATCAATTGTTGCTAAATTGGGTCAAATTGTGACTAAAAATGCATTATATCTAGTGCTTTATTTTCCTTTGTCCTCTTTTTCTCTCTTTAGGCTTCCCTTGCCTTCTGCACAAAATCTAATTGGGTCAAGAAGGTAGAAGGAGAGGCAATGTACCCACCTATAAAAGGATGTCCCTGAGGCAGACTGTATTGAATAGCAAATTGTTGGCTATGGGCAATCTGAGGGGAAATTTTTTTGGGAACAAAGGGGGAGAAATGGGGTAATGTTAAAGCCTGAGGTGGCACAGATGGGGTGAAGTGAGAAATGGGAATGAAAGAAGTGGTGGGGGATGTTATCTAGCTAGATGAAATCATCATGCTAATGGGAGAAGACATAGACTGAGAAGGAGAAGGAGGAATGATACTTACCTGAGGAGAAATTTTGGCACTCTATAATTGGCACTGTTGGGTGTCTATCTCCTCTTCTATAGCCAACTAAAACTGTACCCTCTTTCATTTCTTGGGTGTCTCCTCTTTTGGCTGTGTTCTCTCTCCTTCCACATCCGCTACTACCATCAGGGATGTTTGTGGAGAACTGGGAACTTCAATAACTTTTGATGATGGGGAAGCTTTCAATGGTGAATGAACCACACTCTTTTATTTCTCCAAGATGCTGAGAGGTTGGGGCCAAACTGACACAGTTGTTGTAGCTATAGTTTGTTCTAAGGTTTGTGGTTCTTGGCTTGGCCTAGCTTCCTACTCTATACTCTGTGTTGGAAAATTAGTTTTCTCTAGGCTAGATGTAGGGGAGAGATGGAACTCAACCCATAGTTCTTCCCATCTCTCATCTATGTCCACACTTCTAAAAGAATGGGTGGTTTGAGAAATTTCCTGCCTATACTTCTAATAGGCTTCTATCTTCACATCCTAATCTTTATTCTTTAATTCTCTTTTCAAGCCAAAATTCATTCTAACTTTGGGATCATAATCCATCTGCTTAACATATAAAGTTTCCCATGGTCTATTTTGTAGAAGGGGCAAATCTATTAATTCAACATAAAAATTAGGAGCATCTTCTATAGGGTTTCTCCTGGTCTCCCAAAAAGGGTAGCCCTCATGTGTAATCTTGGTTACAACCCTGTTGGTCCTTATCCAAGAATCTATGTAACCATTTAGATCACATACGCATTTTTCTTCAACTAACAAGAACCCTAGAAAGGCTAGCTTTTAAAGCAGCAAAATTTTAGCATCCCTGGTTTCTAAAACTATGTTGCCAACCATCCACAGGAGATCATACATCTTCCTCTTCCATTTCCCAAAACCATAATCATTGTCTACTACTGACACTTGCCTGGTGACCTCTATGAATGCTAACCTAAGAGTTAGAATCTTTGGTAGAAACATTGGTTCCCCACAAAAACCATGAACTCTTATAATCATATGGTGGGATCCAAAGTAGAAGTCACACGGAATTGGGCAACTAGCCAGGAGGTTTGAAACACTGGGAAATAATCTATTCATGATTGGTTCAGAGCTGAGGTGGCAAAGAGCAAGGGTAACAAATAGTTCCCAAAAATCATATGGGTCACTGGTCCTTAACAAAATATGTGTCCATGCAGACATAGGAATGGTCCTTTGGGGATCAAAACTTGGGTCATACATGTCTAGATGCATATGTTGGGTGAAGAGGTCAGCATTCTGGTATAGCATGAGGTGCAACAAATAAGAAGAGTACCTAAACACTCCTTTTGATTTGAATTGGGCTAGTTGTTCCACCATTGAAAAAGTAATTTGCTCAAAAAAGTAGAGTTGATATTCCTAGGTCTTGTCGACGGTCTTCAACTTGAAGAGGATGGCCATTTGCTCTGTGTAAACTGCCATATCATCTTTCATGCCAAAGATGAAATCCATCATGGACAGTGCATCTTGGCTGACCTGTGTGAATTGGGCCCTTATTTTAGGGAGTGTGGGCATAGTAGTGTTATCATCACCCATTTACAATTCGGTTCTTAAGAACCTTAACTAGGTATTGACATTAGCCCATGTCCTTTGCATTTTAGTAATAGTGGGAAACTTTGTGGTACTATCATGGTGTAGGGCTAACATATCTCTAATAGCTTTTAGTGTGATTTTCACCATGAAAGGACCCTGTTGAATGGTGCATGAGGGTGCATGGAGCAAGTCTGCGCATAATTCAACCAAGTCAGGGTATGGATGCACAGTTGGGACAAGGAACTATGCCAGTTGTGAGGTCCATATCCTTATGGCAAATGTCTCATATTTCCCTACTTTAGCCCTCTGAAGGCACCTTTGATGTGCCCCTTCTCTGAGATTTTTGTCACTGGCTCTTTGCAAGATTAGGTCCATGATTCCATCTACATAATTCTTTACTTTTGCTGGGTCACTTGCCTGACCAACCTCCAGAATTTTGGTCCTTGGATAGGCTTTCAATGGTTGTGTGAGAGCTAAAGCATATGACTTACATGCCATAAACCTATCAAGGGATTCATAAATCCCATCTCCTTATTGTAAATATGATGCTCCTTCCATCTCTATGTCCTTTTTGTGATAATTGGTATGAACCCTTTGCAAACAAAAACACTCTCGCTGAAGCAACTTTACTAGGCATTGAAAAATTTTGCAACTAGTAGGATATTTTCTCATAGATGTAGGAATGCTTGAGAGTTTGTAAACTTTAATTCTTGCTAAAAGGTATTTATGGACCTATCAAGTTTCAAAAGGCATTAAACTTAGATAATCGTTAGTGAATCCTACTCAATCTTCCTGGGACAGTGAGATAGACACGTTATGCAAGTGGCCGCACAAGGTACCTCAGATATTTCTAAACATTTGGGAAACATTCAATGCTTAAATAATTTTAAGTTTTTTTTATTATTTGAAAACTTTCTGAGCCATCGACTCTGTGTTTAAAAACACTTATTTAAAATAAAAGTGAGAAAACAATGGGAAAAAAAAATAATACGAGAATGGGAAACTATCTAACTATAATACATTAGAGACCCAAGTTAATTGAAATGCTTTAAATAAATTCCATTTACAAGAATCTCTTCAGGTTCTCCTTCCATCGATTCCAGCTCGAATGAATTCTTCTACTTGCATGTGCAAATTTTATATGGGCCAGTCCATAATGCTTCAAATTTAGTATGCTGACCCGGCTTAGTGGCTCTTGCATCCCATTTCAAAACAATTGAGCCTACTTCAAAATGAGGATTCAAAGTCCTTTTATCAAAATAGTTCTTAAACATTCCTTGATGCTTAATTAATGAATCACGGGCTATATCCCTCTTCTCCTAAACTTCCAAAAGCTCTCCAAGCCTAACCTGCATGGGGCCATTTTCCTCAATTTCAATTTGTTTGATCAACTAGAGAGCAGGGATTTCCAAGCTTAAGGGGATCATAGTAGACTTTCCATATACCAATTTATATGGGGACATTTTGATTACCTTTTTAGGCATGATTCTATCAGCCCATAGTGCTAAATTAAGCACTTTATGCCATTCTTTGTGATGATTGGCCCCTACTCTTTTGATGAGTCTAATGAGGTTCTTGTTAGTCGATTCTGCCAAACCGTTACCTTGAGGGTAATAGTTAGATGAAGTTTTTAGATATATTCCATTTTTCAATGCAAAGTTAGATACTTTAGACCCCAAGAATGCTTTAACATTATAAAAAATTATGGTGTGAGGAGCCTCAAAGTGAGTAGTGATACTTCCTAGAAAATCTAGGATCACATTTTATGTTGCTTCTTTGAGTGGGACTGCCTCGATCCATCTGGTGAAATAATCTGTGGTAGTTAATATCCATTTGTGACCCATACTAGACACTAGATTTATCATTCTAATAAATTCAAGACCCCATTGAGCAAAAGTTTCATCCATAATTATAGGACTAAGGGGCATTACTGTATTCCTCCTCATCTCCATATAATATTGGCAGGATTGACATTTTTTAATCAGTTGATAACAATCTACAAATAAAGTAGGCTATAAATATCCTACCTCACTTATCTTTATGGCTATGGTCTTTGCAAAAAAATGCCCCTTGATATTCCATGATGCATCTCGTGTAGTATTCTCTTAGCCTCAGCCTGTTCTACACATCTTAACAACTTACCATCAGAATTTATTCTGAAAAGGATGTGTTTAATTGAAACAAAATGAGCTCCCTATATCCTATAGTATCTCCTCTTATTTTGAGAAAGTTCTCTCAGATAAATTCCATATTTCATAAAATGAATCCTACTTGTGACCTAAGATTTATGATCAACCTCTTATATCTTTAATACCATCTCTGTCTCTCCTTCTTTATCTGTCTCCCCAGGTATCATCTTTTCAAGCTCTTGGGTCATATATTGGCACAAACTCCTGCCTCTGACTAACTTGGTGGGTCTGACCTCTACATCATATTCAAGGATCTTAGTAATCCATTTAGCTCTTTTTTCAGTGATTTCTCCCTCCATGATATATTCTCTGATGCTTAGGTGAGCTACAAGTACCAAAATTTTGCTCCCTGATACCATATGCCTAAATTTCTTGAGGGCTTTTACTATGGCATATGCTTATTTCTCTATAAAGTTGTACCTAGTTTCATAATCCCTAAGAGTTCTTGAGAAAAAGGCTATTGGGTGTTCTCCCTCCTGTTTATCATCTTTTTGTGTCAAGACAGTAGCAATGCTTAACTCTCCTCCATAGACATATATTACAAAAGGCTTAGAAAAATCTAGGTTTTTCAATACTGGGGCCATTGAGATAGCCTTCTTGACCTCTTCAAAGGCTTTCCTTCCTTCTGTAGTCCATTTGAAAATTAGGTCTTTCTTTAGCAAGAGTGTCATTGGCCTCACCAAGCTTGAAAAATTGGATATGAACCTACTGACAAAATTAATCTTCCCTAAGAAGGACTGAACTACCTTCTTATTTACTGGAAGAGGTAGGTTCATTATAGCTACAATTCTTTCAGGATCTATGGAAACTCCTTTAGACACTATATGTCCCAATAATTTTCCTTGAGGCACAAAAAAGATGCATTTCTTGGGATTCAATGATATTCTAAAATCTTGACATTTCTTAAAGACAGATTCTAAATGATCAAAATGATCAACAACATTTTTTGAAAAAATAGTGAGGTCATCCAAATAAACCAGGATGATTTTATTTATAAGTTCCCCAAAGGCTACATCTATAACTCTTTGAAAGGTTGCTCCTACATTTGATAGGCCAAATGGCATCTTAGCATATGCAAATGTTCACCATTTGGTAGTAAAAGTAGTTTTGTACTGGTCTTCATCAGCCAACCAAATTTGATTGTATCTAGAGAAACCATCTAGCAAAGAAAATCTCTCTGATCTAGCCACTGTTTGTAGAATTTGTTTCATGGAGGGCAAGGGATAGTGGTCTTTTAGAGATTCTCTATTTAGATCTCTGAAATCTACACACAGGCTTACATATCCATTCTTTTTCCTAATTGGTACTAGATTTGATACCCAGGTTGAGTGCTTGATTGGAAAAATTATTTTGGAATCTAAAAGTTTATATAAATCATCTACCATTGGAGGCTCAATCCTTGGATTTACTGGCCTCTATTTCTACTTGATCGGCTTAGATCCTTTAGTCAGTTCTATTGTGTGCTAAATAATGTCTCTATTGTATCCATGAAGGTCTTCATAGCTCCAGGCTATGACTCTATCATATTTTTTACACAATTCAATTAGTCTTTCTTTTCCACTTGAGTTGCAGAATTCCCAACTTTTAGTTTTTTCCCTTGACTCACCTCTATTTCAAAATAATTTGCTTTGTCTACGTAGAACCTTTTCTTCTCCAAGCTTACATCCTCTAGATCAAATAAGTTTTCTAAAGTGATCAATCCCCTAGGGAGCTTATTAGTCTTCAATTGTATAATCTGATCCCCATGTGCTTCCTCAATTTTGGTTTGTAATTGATCAGCAAACTCATCTAATTGTTGTAAGAATGAGACTACCTAAGCATCATTTTCAAATACTTGCCAATTCTCATCATTGTCTAGAATAGTCAGCCTCACTATAACTTTTATTGACTCATTGTTAATTAATAGGCCAATTGCTGGATTAAATTATGAGCCAATCTAGGCCATCCTATCAGCTTCAGAATTTTGACTCCTAGGGACTATCTCGATATTGAAAGCTTCAAAATATTTTATTAAGTCCTAAATCATATGTCTGTAGGATCTCATCCTTACATTTTTGGCTGCTACCTTTTCTCTAATTTGCTTTACCACTAATTTTGAATCTCCTTTTACTATTAGGTTATTTATCCCCCTTTTCTTGGCTAATAAGAGCCCATGTTCTAAAGATTCATAGTCAGAATCATTATTAGTACAAGCAAATTGGAAATGGATAGCCCTTAAAATTTTCTCACCATTTGGAACAGTAAGACAAATTCCTACTCTAGCACCATGCTTACTTCTAGCCCCATCAAAATTTAAGGTCCAAATTTATGAAATTTGAGTTATTGGTGCCTCTTCCCTTAGAACATTTGGGATTTCATGGTCTTCATCAAAAATGACATATGTGCCCAAACCAGTAGAGTCATAGTTTCCATATGGGTCTCTATGCATCATAGCAACAATTGGTTATTTTCTTCTTCTTGATCATGCTCAGTCCAGTCGTCTAACTCTTCAACAAAAATCTTTTCTTCCTTATTTAACATAGCATGATCTGCCTCTAATTTTGATGTTGGTTCATTGGTGATATGATCTTTTGATAGTGGTTTAGATAGAATTTTCATCTTCAAACCATATCTGGTTCTCAGGATGAGGTGAGACCAATCAAGAGACATATCCTCCTATTTTTGCTGTAAAGTCTCTAGATAAACATAAACCAAAAATAAGAGGTATATCTATGACTACTACATCTTGGTTGACAATTATATTGGGACAAGTATATAATTACAATAGGAGTTGTTTAACTCTCCCTATTGTTTGTACTATTTTGCCATCTAGCTGCATAACTCTTTTTGTAAGGGGTTCATATTTTATTTTCAAAGCATCATCTATTTGCTTGGGCATCATTGTAGTACTAGCTTCTAAATCTATCAATGCATTATGCAAGATTTTCTTTTCAACTATCAGATTCAAATAGAAAGGCTCTAGTTTGAATTTACTTACTTGTGCTGCATCATTCACAAAGGCTATTGTCTTTAGAGGAACTATATCTTTGAGCTTTTCTTTTATAGCAGGTCCTTCTTTGGTAATAGTACCTTTAGGCACTGCTTGGCCTTACATAGCTTCTTGTAGTAGTGTCTTCTATTTAGGAATAGACAATATATCCCATATTGATACTTGTGTTGGAGTCTTCTTCAATTGATCCACTACATTTATCAGTCCCAAAGACTGAGTTTTTTGAACATAAGGATATCTTGTTTTTTCCTCAATTTGGTCAGGAGTCCCTTGATTTTGCATCAGTTGAGGCACTTATTGTCTGACATTAGTGTTTATTTGTCCTTGAAATGGAGGATTATTCATGACTTGACCATTTACAATCTCAAGTTGTTCCACCATTCTCCTCTTTGATCTGGTGTAATAATTAGATTGTACCATTGGTCTTTGGGAGGTAAATTCTTCGTTCAAGAAAATTGATTCTTCATCTTCAACCCATGAGAACAAAGCATGTTCTGGGGCTATTTCTTCCTCTTGTTGCAAGGACATTCCTTGCATCTGAGCCATTAAGACTAAATTTTGCATACTAGGAGATTGGTAGGCTTGATTGTCAATAGAACTGGTAAATCGACCATCTATTCTTCTTTGTTCTGCCACCCTTTGTTGTAGATTACCCCTAGGACAATCTCTAAGTGTATGAGAATTATTTCAAGGAAAACACTAGGCATTAGTATCATCCACATAATTATTTTGTCCTGGAACCATCTCCCTTTTTGAGTTGGGAAGAATACTCTGTGAGGGTGTGGGAACTGCAACCAATTAATTCGCTAGCTAATGGTTAGTTTGTTTTGGAGGACCCTGATATTGGTTTGGTTAAAATGAAAATCTATTTCCTTGATAGCCTTGATAAGGAGGCTTGGGGAAAGTATTCTACTATATTTTTATATTGATCAACTCATTGGAAAATGTCCTTAGGATATTATTGATATCATCCATCTCAGATGACTGAGTAGGGACAGGTTCTTTTGTAGATGGTTGAGGGTAAGTGTACATAGACACAGGTGGGCTTACAGATTTAGGAACTTCTTGAGGTAATGGCAAGGAAATTTATAGGAACATGGGCATGGGAGGCTTTGGAGGTAACTTTCCAGCATCTATTAAATAATTCTCAGCTCTGACCGCATATTCATAAGCCTCTGGCAAAGTGTGTCCTCCAAGTGAATGAACCATAACATATATATCTAAATTCAAATCCTTGACATAAAACACTATGGCCATACCTGGTAATGGTCTAGCTATAGCAAGGATTCTGTCCCAAGTTTTTTGAAATCTGGAATTGAAGTCAGTCATGGCTTCTTGTGGTCCCCTTTAAATGGTGATTAACTGCTGTAACAAAAAATACTTATCACCCTTCTCTACAAATCTTTCAGAGAACATATCTCTGAGTTGATCCCATGTAGATATGGTATTCGAGGTTAAATATTGATACCATTCTAGATCCTTCCTTTTAAAAGAAGCTACTAATAATCTTATGGCCACATTTTGCTGTGTGACAACATGTATAACATAGACATCTGATACATCTTGAAGATGTTTCATAGGTGTTTTAGAGTCTTGCCCACTGAATTTGGGCAGAGTTTTAGGGCATTCATTGGGATAGGATCCCAAATGGCTGGTGGTGTTGGGAGGATTAAGGGACTACCAGTATTCTAGCTTGCATAATTTCTTAGGGGTATAGGGGCTCCCATATTTGCTCTTGCTATTAGTATAAAATGGTTAGCTATTCTTCTTGGACTTGTTACCAAAGGTGGCAAAAGAATACCTAGATTTATAGCAGATTGTGATCTGGTGACTGGTCCACAGCTCCAACTCCTTATAGCTCTCTGGTTCATATGGTCTTGAAAGAAACTTCAAGACTGGTCCCACCGGGTGTGCCAAAAACTATTAATGTTTAAAATTTCACTTTGTTTCAGACACCAACAATGGGAAGTTTTAAGATGTGGGACATGTGACTTGAAACAACCTCCAAATTTTTAAGAAGTTGGTCTCTTCTTTATATCAAGTGTTTGGGGAAAAGGGATAGAAAATTTAAACAGAAACACAAATGTGAAGAAAGAAAAACAAACTATGGCGATGCTCTTGAATGTAATTTTGATCCTTAATCCTAAGCACAATGAAACTATATGTAAGATTCAATTACATTAAAGAGAAGATGAGGCATGATCAATGTAAAAGATAGCAACAATAGAAATAGAGGCTCGCAGCTTAGACTACTTTTGTAATGATACAAGAAAACATCAATAAAGGCATAGAAATCTATCTTCTCCTTAATTATTCAGCCATATAAAAGGCATAGAAACATGCACAGTTACATAAACTTTATAACTTAAGAAAATAGAATAAAGGCAAATGATATTCCTAATCATAACTCTAGAAAGTCTAAAACTCTTTATAATAATTTTCTCCAAAAATTCTCACTCTCTTTTCTCTACTCCTTTTTTGGCGATCCCTGTAGTCCTCTTTATAGCCTTAGATCTCTCATTTCATCACCTCCTTTCCCGTGCAGCTATCTATCCTGCCTTTATCTCACTAAGGACAAATAGACAATGCTTTCAATGTTTGTAGGCCCCAAAAATCTACTTAGTGAACTGCTCCATCTACTGGAAATAACTCCCACTGAGTTTCCCTCTAGATTGTTTGCACGTTCCCAAACTTTCATCCCAAATTGAACTCTAAGCTAGAAGTGTCTATTAGAAGATAGTTTTCAGATTCTAAACATTCTATCTTCTTGTAACTTACTTTTGTTAAAACAAATACACTGGACCCTCTATTATATTGAAACAGAAGAGGACACTTAGTTAATTTCCTAAAAATATACTTATTTCATAGGAGACACCAGATAATGACACTTGGTGGTTTTCATAACTTTTATCGAAGACTTGCAACACTTTTCACTTTCCCTATATCCTTATTATATCTTGCCCAAGAACATTCTGCCTTTGACACCTGTCATAATCTGCTTCTTTAATACTTAACGACTTAACAGAAATAAGACTCACCACATTTCTTGCCTGAGCAACCTTTAAAAGGGGCATGGAGATAGGTGGAAATCTTCACTTTTCTTTCGCTATGCTATGGAAGTGTTCAAGCCGCATGCTAGGCTCATATAGATGGTGACACTTGGCAGCTTCTGCTGCTTTAGAAATAAAACACAGGACCCACCATAGTCTTTATTCGACAATGAAACTTTGAAAAAGATATTTGGGATGTCAACATGTGCTAGCTTCCACTACTTCTGGTAAGATACGTGGTGTCTTCTATTGCTTATAATAATGGAGTAGAAAGGGGCTCAGTTGATAACACTTGACAACCTTCACTTGAATGGTTTGGTTGCACCTTACTTGCCCTCCCAAAGGGCACTTGTCCTTTGGTCTTTAGGATGCTCCTTTGAACTGCTCATTAAACTAAAAATGGTTCAATGGTTCAACACTGCATGCCATTTACACATAACTTGAGGTATTGAACCAAAAATATTGAACCAAGGCATTAAACCACCTTATTTCAGATGCCGACACATGGTGACTTCTGCTTTCTTTTAAAAAAACAATCCAAAGCCTTCTACAATTGCCACTTGGTGCTTTCCACCTCATCTTGATACTTAGCTTGTTAAAGACTTTTTTTGAAAGATAAATGAAACGTGGGTGCCGATATGAAACATGGATGCTGACATGTGGTGCTTTCCACTGAGTTGCTATTGAATGCATGGGCCATCTTGACCAACTTGTAGGAAAAATGAAAGCTACCTCAGATGATGCCACTTGGTATCTTCCACTTGATTTTGACACTTAGCCAAAAAATTAAACAAATGAATCAAAAGGGAAATAGAACCCATGTTCTGTTTCTAAACCTTTCCATTAAAGACCAAGGTATGTGGGAACAAAATTTGTTGTGCGTGACTGAAAATCAGAAAGCAATGTAGAGTAAAAATTTTACTCTACAGTATTCCCTTTGAATTTTTTGAATTACCTTTGAACTCGAAAAAAAGATTAAAATTTACTAATACACACCCATATAAAGGAAACTCTATTCCTAAGTCAACTCTAAGGCCTAATTCAATAAGAAGATATTTGTTAAACCCTTTCATTGCCATAACATCCCCTAGATCTTTCCCCTTTATGGATTTTAATGGTCAAAGTCCTTTCAACCTCCCTTAGTATGATCATATTCTAGTTTTAGCTCTTAAAAGTGTCCCCTATTTCAAAGGAGGCCAATCTACAACCCCTTTTGAGCACCTAATTGACATAGATAATTTTTACAATATTCATAATGTTAATGAGAAAAATGTATCAATTAGGTTATTAGACATCTATTTCAAAAGGTAAAGCCCTAGATTGATATAAAATCCTTGTTGCTAATTCTATTACATCATGGGATCAATTAGAGATTCATTGTGTTAAATATTTGAGGATAAAAGTGACCATTTGTCACTTTTAGAGTAGTAAACCACACTAAAAGGGCCCCTCATGAAGTTATTCAAGACTTTAAGATAAGGTTCCAAAAGACTTAGTATAGAATCCCAGTCTTCATTAGGTATACTCCTAAATTTATCTTTCTTTACTATTTGAATGACCTAAATAGTGAAATTATAGTAGTGATCTAGTCTATGGGAGGAAACACATTAGAAAATGCATATGAGGTGGAAATCAAAGCAAAAAATTATCTAGTGTAGGCCAGCAAGATTACACCTAGACCATCAATGCCTTTGTTCCCTGAGATTGGACCACTTCTATTTATATTCCTCCACTTCATTTCATTCCTCTTATACCTAAAATTTCTTATATACCTTCACCTAATCAAGAAAAGAATTTCACTAGTCAATCTAGTGATTCCCAAGAATAAAAAAACTTTCAAGATCTTAAGAGCATGTTCTAATCTTTGGGAAATGAATTTGTGAATGTTAAGAGGCAAGAAGCTTTTAATAGGACTTACCAAGCCTCATATCAACCTCATCAACAAAGCCTCATATCAACCTTAGCAATAATATTATCAAGAAAATAGGCCACCTTACAAATGAAACTTCCAAGGCCAAGGTCAAGGCCAAGGACAACGACAACCTAACTATGTTAGGAAAAAAAACTATAATCCAAATGTTTTAAGCACATCCAACACTTTGGTCCCCATTCAAAATAATATTTATTAATAAGATGAGGGTACCATGCCTTGGAATCAATATTTTGGGGAATCCATTATTATAACCACTAACTTTAACCAAACTTTTAATGATCAATGGCAATAAGCTACTAATTAAGGGTACATTCAAGTTCTTATGGCATAAAACATAGAGGTACCCATGATGATAAAACTAGAAGAGCATAAACAAGGTAAATATATTCATCAAGTACCAAGATAATTGGGTAGTACAATGATTAATTATGATCAATAAGAGTGTTATGCACTCAATCATCAAGCTAGTTTTAACTAGGCATATATTATAGTGGTAATAAATACAAGGTTCAAAAGAAGGAACATGGATGGTAACTAGGAATTAGTCAAAGAGAATCCTACCATTACTCCTTCAATATCAAAGCCAAAATTACCTACTACAATTTTAAAGGTTCTAATAGCTTCAAAGAATCAGAATCAAGGGGATCCCTTTATTTCCCAAAACTCATAAGTTTAGAATATAGTTGTGGCTCGTAAAGTATAACCAAAGGTTGGTGGTTCACCCATAAACATTGTGGAACAAATGAAAAGGTCCAATGTGAGTGTGATAATGTGCTATATGCTCTCCATGCTTGGTCAAGTAGACATCCTCTAAGAATGGTTGTCAAGAATCAATGTTTTTGAGAAACCACCAGTCCAGGAGAATGTGATTCTCACCAATGCAACCAAATGACCAAATGAAAGGCAACCAGGTAAGGTGGTCAAACCTCCTCCCTTATATATTTCAGTGATCATTAGTGACTCTTTAGTGCACAATTTATTGGTAGATAGTGGGGTTAGCACCTCAATAATAGTAATGTCTATAGTAAACTAATTTGGTCTAAAATATGAGCTCCATATCTAAAGCAGCTCTACAACTTGATGGTTCTTCCACCAAGCCATATCGTATCATCAAAGACATGAAATTGACCTTCTATGGTTGTCTTAGTGTCTTAGTGGTTCAATATATGTTGATCCTAGATGTACCTCATTATTTTTCTCTATGCCTATCCAAGGAATTCACTAAAAATATTGGAGGTTATATTGCAACAAATTGGTCATACATGGAATTCAAAATAAGATATATAAATAAGGTATCTATTAAGGTTGATCCCATTGCACAATTCCACATAGAGCCTTATAGGCTAGATATCATAAATATCAATTTCACCATCATTGATGAAGATGAATTTTAGTTGGTTAGGAACTAAACATTCATCTTGAGGAGATACCAGATATGTTCTTAGATGAATTATGGAACAACAATGACCCCTTGGAAGGTGCTAAGGATATAGACATGGATGTCTACTACTTGCATGAAGATAATTAGTCTATGTCATCCCTAATTATACCTTAAGAGGATCCCAATGGCTTATGGAAATTGTTCTTTGATGGTTTAAGGAGAAAACATAGAGTGAGTATAGGTGCAATGCTAGTATCCCCCTAAAATGAAAAGTATTTATATTCTTATAGGTTCCAATTTAGTTGCTCTTATAATGAAATATAATATGAGGGTCTTATCTATGGTCTATAATCGGTTAGTAAGAGAGGGATCAGACAATTTCAATTTTAGGGGAATAGTGAGTTGATAATACACTGAGTTAGAGGCCAAAATATCACCAAGAATCCATGGATGAAGTCTTATAAACATAGAGTGTGGGACCTAATTGAGGATTTTGAGGCCTTTAACATCCAAGTAGTGCCAAAGAACCAAAATGAACATGTTGATATGTTGGAAACTATGATAGATCAATTTGATATACCTAATGGGTTGAAAAAGACCAAGGTGTATCCACATGTCAAAATGGTGGTGAGATCATCAGTGCTACACAATGAAGCTCATTAATAGGTCTTTGATAGTGATGAGAAAATTATTTATTTCTTGTAGCAGGAGGTAAATTTCCTTAATAAACTAAGAAATTTTTTAACATCAATATGAGCAAATAGTTTAAATAAAATCTAACAAGCCTCATAAAGGACTAGTCACCCTTGAAGGTATTTTTTATGAGGAATACCATACAAGAAAAAATAAGGCAATGATAACAAAAAGTGAATAGAACTATGAAAGAATATTTATATTCTAAGATAAGCTCCTCAATCTTGGGAAGGTAAGAACTAAAGATAAAATTCATGCTTTCATAGAGCTTTGTAAAGAATATGTAGATATCTTTGTTTGGGTCTATAGTGACCTAAGAGGTTTTCATCCAAAGTTGGCCCAATAGACTATAAAAATAGAGACTAATGCTAAGCCTATCATATAGAAGTAGAGACTTATAAACCCAAAAATAGAAGAGGTTATAAAGAAAGAATTGACCACATTAATTGAATCCAAGATCATCTTTCCCATTAAGCACTCCTCATGGGTAGCTAATTTGGTACCAGTGAGGAAGAAGAGTGGGGAGATTAGATTGTGTGTTGAATTTAGGGATCTGAATAGGGTTTCTTTGAAAGATCAATACCCCCTACCATCCATAGAGTAACCCCTTTATGTAGTTACTATTGACCATTTTTTGCCCAACAGGCCAAAAATTGGTCCCCTTATGTCCCTACTATTCTAGGCCATTTCATTTTTCAATTTTGCATGAATCTATTCATTTTTACAAATTCTATAGGATTTTTACAAACTCTGCAGGTCTAAATCTATGGACTCTATAGGATTCTAATTTCTACAAACTCTACAGGTCTAAATCTATGAACTTTGTAGGTCTAAATCTACAAACTCTATAGAATATCTATGGACTCTGTAGGTTTTGGATTTCTACAGACTCTATAGGTTAGTCCTTTGGTGCATGAAGAATCAATTTAGAGAGTTCTGGATTTTACAAGGCTTCTTCGAGCTCTGGTCTAAATAAAATCACAAGAAAAGTTGGCATGGTTGAACCATTAAACTAGTTCAATGATTTGGTTCAACGCCTAGTTTAATTGCTTGGTTCATCACCTAGTTCAATGCCTTGGTTCAATCGGCCTTAGTTTATTAAACCAGTTTAATGACAAGTTCATTGACAAAGTTTAAGGCCTTAGTTTAGCAGTTAAAGTTCAATGCTCAGTTCAACAATTTCAAGTTCAACACAAGGTTCATCAACCTTGGTTCACTCAGTCGGTTTAGCAACATCAGTTCAAGTGGATTCCAGTTTAATCAAATGGTTCAATACCAAAGTTCAATGGGCTCAACGTGCTTCTTTGAACTATTAAACCAGTTCAATGAATTAGTTAAATCATTTGGTTCATTGGTAATTCAATCAGCCTTGGTTCAAGACTTGGATCATTGTTTCAAGTTTATCTCTTCATTTTCAAGCCTTGGTTTAATCTTTGAGTTCAATGTCCTTGGCTCAATAGTCACTTAAACCATTGAACCGTTGAATCGATTCAATATGATGGTTCAATGTTTTGGTTTAAAGGATTTAGTTCAAGACTTTAGTTCAATCACTTTGGTTTAATGGATGGTTCAATAAAGGGACTCAGTGAACAATTCAAAGGAGCTCGGCATGTAGCGTTGAACTGTTGAACCAATTCAATGCATTGGTTCAATGCATCAGTTTGATCTTGCGATTCAACGGGAGAAGTCCAAAGCAAATGGTTTAACCAATTGGCTTGACATGTAGCGTTGAACCATTTTTGGTTCAACACATTGGTTCCATGGATGGTTCAAGCATTTGGTTCATCAACAAGATCATAGGCTCAGTTCAATTGGCTTGGTGCACAGTGTTAAACCATTGAACCATTAAACCAGGATTGGTTCAATGGGTCAGCTCGATGAAGCACCCTATAGCTAAAGGTTCAAATGCCCTTATGGAGGGTAGTTTAAGATCCAAATGCCCTTGCGGAGGGCAAGAAACATTTCAAGGATAGCCGAAGGGCAGTTCAAAGTCTATAAGCCCTTACGGAGGGCAGTTTAAAGTCTAGAAGCCCTTGCAGAGGGTAGAAAAGGTCAAAGAGCCCATAGAAAAGTCAAAGTAGTCAATTCTCATGGACTTTTTGTCTGTGGGAAAAAGCCCAAAATAGAAAACCCATTGGGAAAATCTTGAAACAAAAGACCTGATGACTTTTGCTGAGGATGATGATGTCTTGAAAACTATCAAATTTAAGGAAGTGGACTAGTCATTGGGTGACGACCGCGTGAATGTCAAATTTAATACAGTGAAATATCCATTTGTTTTTAAACTATTTGAGTGCCAAGCATGAAAGGAGATTGAGGAACGTAGCGACCCACCAGAAGATTGCCCTTGAGGGCTGAAAGAGTAGGAAGAAGATAAAGAGTAGAAATGATAAAGCATTCAAGAGGCGAAGGGAAGGTGAGTTATTGCAGATGAGCAATGTGACCTATTTTTCTATAGTTGGCATTGATGAGGGGACAAAATGTAGTCTATTTGTAGGAAAGAGGTGTGGCCATTTTATTACATTAATGTTTGAATACCAAAGTCAATTTTGGTGATTATATAACATGGTTCTAGCAGGGATTTTTTGAAGAATGACATCAGTAAAAGTGGCTTTCCTCTTCCCAAGGTTCAAAATGCATGGGCCACTGGTAGAAAATGAGTGCCAAAATCCTTCCCAAGAAGCACCAAGTTTCTCTTCCTCTTCATATATATTTTAAACTTCTCTTTGAAAAAAAAGATCTGCTCTCAGCCTTAAGGCAAAACTCTGCCCAAAAATCTCTCGAGCTTGTAAGGCAGAGCTCTGCCAAAATTTTACCTTGAATCAGAACTTAGCATTTTTACCTCCATTCTAAGTTTTGCATATTTAGTATGTGTCTATGCCTTGATTCTATGTTAATTCATTTTCTTAATGCTTTTATAGAATGATTTTAGCATGTCTGGTGTATTTTTGTGAGTTTTCTTTTACAGGTCTGTTAGAAGTGCCCCTAGAGGAGTATAGGTGAAGTGGATAGGCTTCTACAGTGCATCTCAGAATGCATCTAGTAGTTATTTACTCCTTATATCTCTATGGACCCTTGACCCACTGATTCAAAAGGTTCTCTCATGTTAGATGAAGTGTATAAGCGCTTCTTTTTGGTGAAAAGTGTATGTTTGGGCTGGGTGGGTCACATTTTCTGGTGTATCACCTATTTTTCCTTTTTAGGTTAGGTTCTATTTTTAGCATCTCTCTCCCTTTTCATCCCCCCTTTTTTTACATTTGTTTGTTAGCAGTAGGACAAACCAGGGCCTAAATGATACATCAGAGGGAGCTAGCCCTTATCTAGAGACTCTCCCCTCTAGCTTCACCGGTCCCATAGGCAAGAGGGGAGTTTCCATTGTTACATGTGGAAGGGCAGGAACTCAATGTCCTACCCCTAGTTGCAATCCACTGCATCAACAATTACTAGTTTAAAATGCTTCTCCCTTTTAGATGGGTATTTAGTTTATAAACAAGTGCTAGTGAGAGAAGAAGATCAATATAAGATTACCTTCACCACAAAGTGGGGAATATTGCTTACCAAAATATGCATTTTGGGTTGTCAAATGTAGGGGAAATTTTTTAAAGATCCATAGACATGGATTTATAAGGGTTGTTAAATTAAATGGTACTAGTCTACCTGGATGACATCATAGTTTTTTCCAAGAAGGCTAGTGAGCACTTAGATCATCTAGGGTTGATCTTTCAAAAATGTAAAGAGTATGGAATCTATTTAAATCCCAATAAATGTGTTTTTTTGTTCATGAAGGAAAAACTTTAAGGTCACATTATTTTAAAGGAAGGATTATCCATTGAACCTGATAGAATAAGTGTCATCCTGGCCTTATATTTTCCCAATCATAAGAAAGGAATCTAGAGTTTCCTCAAAAAAAAAACTTTTTGAGAAGGTTTATAACTAGTTTTTAAAACATGGTCAAAACCATCACTATCACACTAAAGAAGATCCAAGTGTTTACTTGGTCAATAAAGGTAAAGCAGCTTTTGAACCCATCAAGCAAGCCATTATCCAAGCACCCTCACTCATAAATCTTGATTTCTCAAAGGATTTAATATTTTACACCTTTTCTAATGTTGAAAACATATTAGTTATGCTGATGAAGAAGAATGGTGAAGGACTTGAGTACCTAATTACCTTTTTTAGTCAAGGACTATAGGGATATGAGGTGAGGTACACTTTTATAGAAAAGTAGGTTTTTTCAGATTTAAGAATACTCAAAAAGTTTGAACCAATGCTTTCAAATAATAAGATTCATCTTATGGTGTCTCATTCTAGGGTAAGGTAATTTATCCTAAACAAGGATTTAAATGAGAAAAGAGTAAGTTGGATTACCAAGGTCTTGGATTATGATGTGGAGATCAAAGTCACCAAGCTAATAAGAATCAAAGGCTTGGGTGAGCATATGGTGGATGAAATTTAAGAATACAAACAAGTTATTATGGTTACACAAGACAACTCATAAATAGATGTACCTCTCCTTCAAAATAACTACCTCTAAGATATGACACATTTCTTGATGATAGGAGAATGCCCCCAAGGTTTAGATAAAGAAAAAAGAAGGCATTTCAATCTTCAATCCATACCTTATGAATTGGTAAATGGGGTTTTATTTAGAATGGAACTCATTGGGGTAGTTATTAGGTGTATTGATGACAATCAAGTGACAAATATCTTATAACAATTTCATGATGGATCTTTAGGAGTCTATTTTGATCCAATAATAACAATAAGAAAAATAATGAGGGCTGGTTATTAATGTCACAACCTTTTCAAGGATGCCTATGCATGGGTAAAAAATGTTAGAAGTGTGATATATCTATATGAAAACAAAGATTAATAACTCTTCCACTCAACCCAATTCAGGTGGATAAACCCTTCATGCAATGGGTATTAGACTTCATAATAATGAAAAATCCACCTTCAAATGCAAGACATAAATGGGTGCTCACTATAACTGACTGATTCAAAAAGTGGGTGGAAGTAATTTACTTGAAATAATCTAATGAAGTCTTAGTATTAGGCTTCTATGACAACATAGTAACCAAGTTTAGTGTCCCATTTACTATAATTTTAGATAATGCATTAGCATTTTTTGGTATGAAGATAAGTGAATGGGCACATAAGTTGGGCATCTACCTCAACACATCCTCCAACTAATACCCCCAAGGTAATGGACTAGTAGATTCAACAAACAAGAATTTGATAACCATTATCAAGAGAACCATGGAGGAAAATTAGAGAATGTAGCATACAAAGCTGAAGACATCCTTGTGGGTTGATAGAGTGACTCCCAAAATTACCATTAGAAACCATATATTCTAGTATATGGGACGTAAGCCAAATTTCCCATTTCTCTTGAAATTACTTCCTTGGAGTTAGTGCATCATATTTAAATGATGGAAAGTGAGCCTATGAGTGTAAGGATGATAGAGCTCATGGAAATTGAAGAAATCAGGGACCTTGTAATGAAGACAATAGATTCACACTAAGCTCAGGTCAAAAAATCCTTTGATAAGAGAGCCACAACAAGGGACTTTAAGGAAGGGGACCTAGTCCTCAAATAGGACTCAAATAAGGCTAATCCAAGAAACCATACCAAGTTTGATATCTTGTGGAGTGGTCCTTATTTGATACATGGATGAAAACATCATAATTCTTTTCAGCTTGCTGAAATAAATGGAGAGGTACTACCCATCTCAGTCGATAGAATTCATTTAAAACCTTTTTGTTAGAAGATTTTGTAGCTATCGTATGATATTAAAACATATTAGAATAGGTTTCTATGCTTTCCTCTAAGTGCTTTATGTGCATTTCCTTTTATTTGTGTGTTTCCCTTTCAGTAAGTAATTATGGCATAATTGTTTATTTTTATCTTTTCTCCACTTTTGATTCAAGATGATGTTTTAGAAAGGGTGAGCATTCTATCAATCTCATGATAGTTTTAGTTGGGAATAAATCAAAAGACTCCATGCCAAATGGATCAGTTCAAGGCTACTAGTCTCTTTCATAGCATGCATGTAACCCTAGGATATCACTAAAAATGTTGGCCAAATTTGTCCCACATAAGAATATTTTGCCTAGAAATGGTTTGGGTAGATGATCAAAGTTTTGGATATAATGAGTGGACCAAAAGTAGGAGAATAATATCTCATATTTCTTACAAATATTTTTAAAAACTTCAAGCAATCTTAAAGTACAATTTGTTGATTCTTGGGAAGAAGGCTTGGAAACAGGTCTAAAATATTCCAAAGGATGCCATTAAATCTCAATTAAGACCTCTGTTGGAGGATCCAACACATGTAGACTTAGTTTTCTTAAGGTTTCAACATCATTTCATGAATGGATATCCTCATGTGCAGTGGATTATGAATTCACACAAATATTAGTAGAGGTAGAATAGGACTTTTAGGGCCTAATACAGAGATCAAATATGGACTAATAGTTGTTAAAATAAGACTAAACATCTATCATATTTTTATGGATATTATGACTATATGAAAACAAATAAATTGGATTGGTTTTCAATATATAGTAAAGTTATATGCTCATTTTTGGAGTAGGGGTAGATGTGTAGGAGTGTCTTATCCTTTGATAAAGAAATAAATTTGATAAACATGTACTTGTAGAGACTTAAGTAGACTTAGGCATGGCTCTATCAAGTCCATGGATATGAGGACTTTGTCCACATAATGAACGTAAGTGGAGATGGTGTAGAAGATCAAAGCAAAGGGATTTAAGGATTGGAGAGTATAGTGGAACATTTATTTATTCTCAAATAATTTTAATCCTAATTAGATAAAAGATGGTTTAAAAATCAAGAAGGATGGTAGCTCAATTAATGATCTCAGATGGCGTGCTTCCCCTCTCTTTCCCCTTTCTCTTATATCTCTTATTGTTTTCCATTTACAAACTCTCTCTCTCACTTTTGATAATAAATTATCTCTCAATTATGGAAGATCAGAGACTCTCATTTGCTAAGGTTAGACCCTATCAAAATTTGTATGAAATACCTCTTGAAGCAATAAATACTTTCTTTACCTGTATCTCCCCTCTAAATTATGCATAGAAAAGATTGTGCATGATGGCATTGTGAAGGAGAATATTCCATACCCATTGTCCTTATTTCTTGCTCATTTCTAATGTGTCTTCAAGTTAGTTACAGGTCTAAGTTAGTGTTCTTTTTTCTAGTAATGCAAGTTCTCAGTGAGTCTTAGAACTCCTCTTTGCCTCCATTCATTACATCCTAAACCTAGTTTATGAATCACTTATGCAACTAGATAGTTTTGTGAGATTGTGTGAGCTAGCATTATCTTATGCTTCCTTAGTGTTTACTTCATGATTATGTGAGTTCTCATTTAAATTTTTTTCATCACCTTGTTAACTTTCTTAGGATCCATTTTCCCCCTTTTAACCCTTTTCTTAGTAGTAGCATTAACTTAGGTGATCCATCAAGAGGAATTAGACCTTGCCTAGAGGTCAACCTCACCATAGGAAACCCACATCTTGAGGTTATTCCCATATTGTGATTGGGAGTGGGGAAGCCTAAATAACTCCCCCAAAAGGGTGAAATCTCATGCCACAATATTTAAAACATTTAATTATAAGTCAGCTTAATTGACCCTTGGCCTTGGTATTAATTAAATACATAATATTTATTATTTATTACCATGTGGAAACCTCATGATAATAAAAAATAGATTTATAATTATTTAATTATTACCAAATTTTAATTAAATTGTTTTATTAGGATGGATGGACCTATTATTTTTTCAATTTTCACCTCCCTTAGTATTTCACTATAAATAGGGTTCTATTGTTATTGTGAAATCATTCAAATATGAAATTATTTTATCATATTTAACCTACAAAACTTGTGAAGGCTATTTGATAGAAGAAGTGAGAAGAGGAAGAATATGTTTTATTAGGCCTTAGTTTCTCAATAATTTGAATAATCCTCATTGGTGGATTTTTTTACCTCTTTGAGGTTTTCCCACAATAAATACCTAGGTATTGTGTTCACTATTATATATGCATGTTTTTCTTATTCATGTCACTCTATATTCTAATTATGTGTATTTATTTGTATGTATATACACAAATTATTTCATGATATCCTCTTTGATAAATAGGTTACAAAATACCATAAAGTTGATCCTTATAAACTTATAGAGGTGGTAGTTTTGGGTACCTATATCTTACATGAAGAAGATGATATTCATAATGGGGATGCTACATCAAAAAATAAAGATTAAAACTATTATTTTGATGATTAGGATAATGGTTATTATTATTTTAACTCACACGACTATGGAAAAGATTCAGGTATGAATTCCTTTTACATCCTTGAAGAGGAATTAACCATACCAAAACTAATGTTTGTTCAAGAAGTAGATATTTCCTTTTATAAGGTTACTACAATATTAGAAAGGATCCCTTAGTAATATTTTGATGAGTGGGTAAAGGAATTTTATGGAATTTATATATATGATCATGTGGAAGAATCAAATTCAGGCACCTATTATATGCAAGACAAGGATACCATTCTACCCAACCTAGAGGAACCTCAAGAGGAACTTGATGATGAGATGTGGTAGAAGTAATTTAGAATCATTTAGGAGTTTGAATCTATAAAAAAATGAACTTATATTAATGTTTAGAATAAGGAAACAATATAGGTTATAATAGGTCAGGACTAGTTAAATATGTCAAAATATGCTATTCTATTTAGTACCTTAGAGCCAAAAGAGGACTTAGGTCAAAAATGACAACATTAATTTAATGTTCTTGAAGAGTTGGAAGCATATAGATTTCAAATATAATTTTAGGAGAACCCTAATGGTACCTATGATCTTGAAACTAACATGTCTCCCCCTAATTGGCTTAGTCTTGATGAGAATTTCATAATTTCTCAAGCTTTCCTAAAAGAGGTTATTTTTTTTTAAAAGATAAGCCAAGGTGGTAGAATGAACATAATAAGTAGGTTGTGCCACTATTTTTTGATGAGTTACTAGAATATTTTGTCAATATGAAGTGTGTCATTAATACCATTGGAAGGTAAACAAACAAGATTGGTTATCCAAGAAGTAGAGAATAGACTGATAGTCATGGACATGGAGTCATTCTTGAGGGTCAACATATCAGATGATCAACCTACCAAAACCATATTTCACTCACCCTTGTCAATCACATGAATACATACTTACATGGGGTACAAGATATTTCATAATAATTTCATTTTATCTAGGTTGAGCAAGTCATTTTAAAAACTTCATAAATAGTAGGTAGCTACTTTTTCTTTCTCATAGTGTTTTTAGCATAGTTTTAAAGTAATTTAGTGATGTTTTCCTTTTCCCTAAGTGTTATAACACACTTTATGGTTTTTATCCTTTCCTTGTTTTCTATTTGAAGGTGTATTTTTAGTCTTATTAAAGCTAGTATAGTAGGGTGTCTGATTCATACTAAGTATCTTTTTAACTCTATGCCAAATGGATGTATCAAGGTAGTTGGTATTAGTGTTTAGACAAGTAAACACCCCTAAGAAGTCACCAAATTATTGGATATTTTATCCCCTTGTGGTCCTAAAGCATATATTTTGTTTAGGAGAGTAAATTTTTACATACATTAGTCTAGTACCCTTCCTTGTATGCACCTCATGATGATTAACTGTGTTCCAAACTAGGTATGCTCGAACATTTATACTTCCAACTACTTTGAATGTGTTTTATGGTATGTGTCATGAGTCATGGTTGATGTCAATTTTCTAGGTGATCCCTCAATGCATAGTTAGTGTCCTTAAACCTTGTTTGAGTCTTTTTCCATATTATTAGACCTAATTACATGCTTAGAGATATTTTAATTGCATGAATGCATTCCTTAGTTAGAAATATAGTTATATAATTACATGAGAAATAATAATATTATCCTAGGAAGTGTAGTTAATGAGGAGAAAAAGGGTAAAAATAGTCTTTACAAAGCATGATCAGATCCTAAATACATTCAATGTGTCTCTAAAGCACATGATAAGGTATAAAAGGTCATAATATCATACTATTTGAACTACTTAAGTCACTTTTAAAAAAGAGACCTTTTATAATGTCTTAAAGAGCCTCATAATGAAAAAATAACACCATGATACCCACTAATCATACCAAAAGGGGTAAAAGTGCACTTAATGTCTCATTTTCCTTCATTTCATTGTATTTGACACCATTCATTCCATCCTTCAACATGGGAACTACATTTACTAGTCAAAATAATTCTAATTTTCAATATGAACATGTAAATTTCATGTGTGTAAAATATTTTATAGGGTTTTAAAGGGATATGGATGTCCATTCATGGAAAAATAACACCAATATCAGGTAAAAAGGTAAAAAAAGCTTTCAAAATGGATATTTCCATGAGCAAAGTAAGGTTTTTAGAGTTTTATTTAAGGGTATGAAATTGTACAAAAATATTCAAGCTAGAGTATAGACATGTAAGGTCATGCATATCATGATCAATCCATTACTTGCCTCAAATATAATATTCATGCCCGAAAGAGCCAAGACAAGAGTAAAACCAACTAGATAGCTCCATTTCAGTCCTATAGAGGCTATTTTATAGGACATGGAAAAAATATTAAGAATATGAATGGTAGTGTACATCCATTTGAAGAGTTGGAGGAGGTCCTTAACAACACTTCCTAGAGAATAAGAAAGAGAAATAACTCCTTATCTCTATGAATAATCATTAAGAAGACCAAACAAGCCTGTGAAGAACTCATTTGAAGCATGGTTTATGGATCAATCTCCCTCTTTTTGTTACATGAAAAAATATGGTTTCCATGGGTTGTTAATAGATTTATTGAGAATAATTTTAAGGCATGAAGTTTGAATGAGAAACCCAAAATAACATACAACTAGATAAAACTCCATTGATGCCTATAAAATCCCTACATCCCTAAGAACATGTAGAATTAAATTTTGTCATTCCAATATTGTTATGATGGATTATATGTGAAATATAGGTTTAAATATGATTTATTATCCATCCAAGCACCCTATAAAAGGTTTAAAATCTTGATAACCATCCTCTAGGGTTCTAGATGCATACAAGCCAGATGGGTAGATTTAAAAGTTTTTAAAAGGAGTCATATCTTCATTGTATAAAAAGGAGTATTATCATGAATAAATGGATTCATTTAAAATATATAAGTCCTATAACCTTAAAAAGTCTTTCCAATCATGTTGTAGACCCATTGAATCTCAAAGTTATAGGGGGTTTGTTGAGGTTCTAGCCTTGCAACTAACCCACAAGACTACACACATAGGAGGGTAGTTTCTAAACATTTTGAGGTGTTCTTAACTCTATTAATGGTATTTATAAATCCCAATGGTTCGTAGATAAACCATAATTACATTAAAATAAATTAAAAGTGCATGTTACATAATAATATTAGTTTATGAAGGTCTAAAAGAAGCTTGAGTCTTCAATACAAATATATAGGTTTGCCAACTCAGGATTGAATGTAGATGATGGGTTGTCAAGTAATTCATTTAGATTATGGTCTTAAAGTGAGGCACATAGTATAATATTCACTCTCTAAGATCCTTCAAGTATTAATTCATGTTTTTAGGACCTTGGAATGTCAATATCATAAGAGGTTTTGGTCTTCAGATATCATTAATAGGCCTATAATATGAGAATGTAACATTGATGCATCTAGAATGATTTACATGAGATCAAGAATCTACACCAATTTTATCATATCTTTATTACTTATAATGTTTCATGGAAGAGGTTTTGAAGAGTCCTTAAGAGAGAGAGCAAGTCCCATTGATATAATGATAGAGTTCTAATAATATTAAAGACTTGACAAGACTAACTAGAGGTATAAAGGGATGCATGACCACCTCTATGAATTCTTACAACAATTAAAATACAAATATACATGACCAAGTGCCTTCATAATTGTTAAAAACACTATATTATATACTTTTCAAGGGTTTTATTGATGGTGAGAAATTGAGTATGTCTTATTCATATATATAGACATATTTAAGAGCCCTAAATGAACCTAATGGTTCCCATATAACTCATCTTATCTTCAAGTTACATGTATGCTTAGAAGAGTATTTATCAAGTATCAAGAAGGAATTCAAACTTTAGGTATCATTAATAGTTCTTCCATCAATTCTATCATGTCAAGATAGAGGAAGAGTTTAAAATTATATAAGTAGAGTTTAATAGGTTCCAATGACTCATTACATTCTTGACTAAGAATTAACCTTGAAGAGGGGTCTAAAGCTTCCTAAATTTCATACATACCATAAGTATGGAGAATTAAAATTTTCATATCTAAGAGGATTTTAGAGGAATTAATGAGTTGACATATTTCAAGTTGCACACACTCTCATGAGAATGCTTAGAATGATATTATACATTTACCTTGCCTTATAAGTCTTCAAAAAACTTTTCACATCTTTAGAAGGACTGTCCATTGTCAATTTTAGTATTATTTAGGTTTTATTTAAGATATTAAACTTATTTATGAACCTCAAATGATTTTTTCAAGGTCCTTAAAAACCCTAAGAGTGTTGAGTTATGTTTACTACACTTAGGGTTGTTTGAGGTAATTTAGTGTTGTTTAAGGTAACTTAATATGGTTTAAGGTATTCTAAGCAAGACCAAGTTTGAGTGTCATATTATGTCATCTTAGACCTAGTCTTTCATTATTAGAATGCCTTGTTCAAAACACATAGAAGAGGTTGGATTAGTCGACTAAACCTTTTTAGAGAGAATCATAGAGGTCAATTAGTGTTAAAGTAATTTCAATTTAATACAAGATCATCAAAAAAAAATTTACCAATAGATAAATGTTTAGTTTGTAAGGTACTCACCTCAGAAATTAGGCTTGAAGGATTTCTAATAGTATTTTGAAATGTGTGGATTTTGTTTGAAGGTGTTTTTCATGAGAAAATATGGCTAAACTTATCAAGAGAGTCTCCAACCATATTAGCACTTGTCAACGCAAGTTTCATGACAAAGAGGAGAACTATATAGTCAAGTATAAGCCTAGAAACAAGGGTAGGATCCAAAGGAGTCACATCACCTATCTAGACTTCTAAAGCATCTATTAGATTGAAGTATTGTTAGCTACTAGGTTACACCCTTGTTGAATTAGGACTATTCAAACCCCCCTCAAACCTGAACTAATATTGGATGTAAAGGGATAAGGATGAAAACTTATAAAATAACATATACTAAAGTGGTGATGCACTAATGATTGCATATCCACTCTTGGTTGGTACCTCAAACACAATAATGAAACTAATGAGGACTAAAATTGGTTAGACCTGTTAATGAATTTATAAGCATGAATTTTTAATGTGGAGGTTAAGCGAGAGTTTTTCAACTTGAAGAATAAGAACCTAGATCCACATAACACACTATTGGCTTATGACACTTTAAGAATGCCTATAGTTGTTAACACATCATATAAACTACATAGATTGATAACATGAATTTATATGCATGAAAGGACCTACATATTATAATAACAATAATACATTCTACAAATCAACTTTCACAAGACACACTAGCATTCAACCAAGAAATTAGTAACTATCTTTCTATTGATTTAAAGAGGCAAGGTATAATTTTGGCAAAGCTATGCTGACTCAATTAAGGGATGAGAAAAAAAGGAATAAATGTTTGAATGAATATAATTATTGAGAGAGAATAGATAAGGTTCAAGGCATATGATAGGAAATGAATGAGACCAAAGTGGCACATGATAGTTATAATAGTCATAATCACTTTATCCATGCATTGACACTTCTTCAATGGCTCTAATTTGGAATTGAGATGAGGTGTGGGGATATAAATCCTATATTTGACTTAAATAAAGTCCTTTAACATGCTTAAAATTTCCTAATATTCCTTCTTTTAAAATTCACTAGGTGTACATGGGGTGTTGTTAGGCCTTCAAGATGGGTTAAGCAGTCTCTCCTTCAATATACATGCGGACTTGTCCTTGAGACTGTCTCCACCCTTTCACAATGGTCTTAAATTTGATATATTATCACCTGAATGGGTATTTATAAAGTGCAATGGTGGATTATAAATGCCATAATGCTATTCTACTCCCACTAGAGCCTTCCATCTATAAGTTAAGTTGGCATATTTTACTAACTCTTCATCTTTCTTCTCACTCACTATTTGAAGGATTTGAATAATTTAAATATAAATTTAAGTCATTTTAGAAGATTTAAATCCTTATTTACTAAACCATTAAATCAAAAATTATATCTTTCTCAACTATCTTTCACTTATAACTCATCTATCTTGCAAGACTAGGCCACTAAGACCATTTCCATAGACTGACTATTTAGGAGTTAGAAGAAATAAATATAGGAAAATTTATGAACATTTATAACTTTATAGGAGTATAAAATGTCTTAAACTTACATATCCCATAGTTTATAACTATTGATTAGGATATACAACCCATTTTATACTCAAAACCCTACAAAATTTTACTTTCTAGAGGTTTTTGTACAACCTCCATACAATTAGGTGCAATGGTCATGAGATTATCTAAGTTAGAAACATGTTACAGGTGTTGGTCAAGTAGTTCCTAAGATTTTGGATGTGTATTTCACTAAACCTTTCCATTCAAGTCCTTACTAAGGTTTAAGAGTGCTTAGCGGTCTTAGTGATAGTTCATACAGACTAGGGCTTGAATTTTTGAACCAATTGTAAAAAATAAATTCCAATAAACCTATAAACCTCCCATACATTTCTTGGATCTCCATCCATATTATCAATACCATGGTGAGCAATTGAAAATGCTCCTTAGGTGAGAAACATGTTTTTTGAGCAATATGAGGGTGTTTTTAGACCAAAAGATCCAATTATGAGACTCTCCTTGGGTTAAAATTGAACCAAAGGCTTCAAAAAACCATGATTATCCCATAAAATAATGTCTAAGGTGTTATTATTATTCAAATGGCCTTCCTTTCCACCTTTTAGTGACACAGTCCTAATGGAGGTGATAGGCTAGTCTATCTGCAAACCTAAATATTCAACTTTGGCCTAGAACCTAGGGTTTTGAATAACTCTCGCATTACTTTTAACCTAACTACTACCTTAGATATCTTATAAATAAAAAAAACTAGCTTGATAAAACCTCTTGGCCTCTTTTGGATGCACATAACCATCAATCTCAACACTTGTGCCTTATTAAATTTCATAAACAATCATGGATTTTACTATGATAACTATTATAGGGCTTATTAAGAGGCTTTAGGAGACTTCCTTCCACCTTATACTCATTATTCATATAAACACTTTCCATCTCCTTGATTTTAGCTTTAAATTAGCCTTTTTGGGCATATTTCATACAGTTTGACTCCTACATGTGCTAACTAGTGGGTTTTCATGATTATAAAAATAATTGGGGAGACCTTAAGGGTCATTTTATGGTTAAACCACCTCATTTTAATGGGTCTTAAATAAAGAATCCATCATCAGGTCATTTTTAGGGTTTAGTAGGGTTTGAGATGTCTACCATCTTAATGATGGTTAATAGTGTCTAAATTCCCAACACATAACCAATAACCATGAAATTGTAGTGCGTTTACCTCCCCATCTTCCATGAATAGCCTAGGGACCTATATAAATGGTGTGTAGAGATGGAGTATTGGAAGGTGGCACTCAAGTTGTTTGTAGACCAATTATGATAGGTTATTTTATTAAGGGTGATTCATAAAGGTTATCCTCCAAATTCCAAACAATACTTCATGGATATTTATCCCATAGGGATACTTAAAATTCCCTTAGAGCTTTGGGGCTGTGCATCTAGTGATGAAGTGTGTGAACATTTGAAGTTGGCCTTCGAGTTGACTATGTATAGGGTTGAATGCCTTAAGTAGGGTTTTAAAGTGAATTTAGAATTTTAATTATTTATATCCACATGAAACATTATTATCATGGTCTAAAATGAACTTACACACCCATCATGTCCATCAAATTTGTTTTAAGAGTTTGGAGATGCCTTAGGATGGCAATAGGGTTCAAGACTAGGCCTAGAGGTTTGTTTGCATTGATCTATTATCTAGGGAATTTGACTTAAAATAAGATGTTTATTCACCTACATGATTTATGTGGATCCTAAACATCATGTTGAACTGATACAAAACCATTTATGGATCCAAAACTATCTATAGGCCCTTTAAGGCATGGATTCACCCTTTTACCCTAAAACTGATTGTCATAGATAAGGATTGGTCTAAGACAAAATAGTGGGTGTACCCAATATTTGTCTAGCCCAAATAGAGACATGGATACCTTTATATATTAATTATGACAATTCATACTAAATTTTTAATGCTTATCCATGTCTATAAAGGTCTTAAATAATCATTTTGCTCAGACTAGTAGTGGGCTACCTACTGACTGAGTGGTTATGCATGAGAATTCTAAGTATGGTCTTCCCCCTTTGTTTTCTTATATTATCATGTAGATATGATTAAAACCATGTTTTCAAATGTAGGAACATGATTATTTGGTTATTTGATAAAATTTCATCCCTTGCATAACATCCCCTTTCTCAAGCTAGGGTTCAGGCCTAAGTAGGCATCTATGTCTTCAAATTTGATGTTTGATGTTATTTATATTTAAAATAGGGTGATCATCAAGAATTACCTTCCCCTCTATTCTAAATCATACCATTTATTAGGTATCACTACCTCTTAGCCTAGGTAATATGGAGATACCAATATACACCAATAATGTCATATGCATTTACTTGCTTTTATTGACTATCTATAGGGGTTTGAGTAATAGGGATATATGAGAGATTACAGTGGTCTATATCTACTTTAAACCTTTGTGAAATACCCATATCCTCATTAACCTATTTATTATGTACACCCTTTCATGTTAATATTACTCGTTATTCCCATTATTGGTTCACATAGTGCCCTTTGGAGACTTTTAAACTATAGGTCAAAGTGACTGGTTTTAGGTGGTGATTGGCTTCCTTAGTAGGGTGTATGACCCATATAGGTCCAAAATTAAATGAATTCACTATTATTGAGGGTTTTGAGGGATATTTGGATCTGATCACATGATCTAGACTTGGAATGGAGGGTGGATGGATAGATGAGGGTGACTGTGGGGTGATACATAAACAAGGTTAAAACACATTGAAAATGGTAGTGGGAAACAACATGAAATGGTAATATATGGAAATATCATGAAGTGAAGTAGGTAAATCATTCCAAGGCAACCAATAGACACCTTAAAGACCATAACACATATACTCATGCAAAAACACCACTTTGAAGGTTAAAAAATGACACAATAAAAAAATGGAACCTAGGAATCTTTGAAGAACCTTAATATTGGGAAAAAAAAACCCTTAATCTTTGCTAAAATTGACTATGTGTTTTTATAGGTAAGGATGGTGGTTTTTTAGGTCTTTGACACTACCATAGAATCTACAAAAGTTTTTCATATGGATATGATGATGGCATATCATTAATTTAACACCTCATTCCATGTTCTTAGCTATATTTGAAAGCTCTGTAGATGCCATTAAACAACAAAAAGTGTTCACCACATAGAAAACCTTAGATATTTATGAACCCTTTTCTTTGAAGAAACCTTGAGATTAATAAGAGATTGATGGATCCCAAACTTGAGTAAATAGATATGGGGGAATATGAAACACTCCACTAATTATCCAACACAATAAATTCCTTCTAATGGAAACATCCAAAACTTTGTTCATTACCTAGATCTATATTTATATTACATAATGTGCTAGTTTTTAAGTTTTTTTAGATCCACAATCTCACACGAGTATTAAGACCTAAGGAAATAGGATTAACTATTGGTTTGACCAAATAAGCCATGAATCCATAAAAACCATCATGTTCTAGTTATCTATGTAGATAAGGATGACATACATATTAATTTAGTTCTTAAGGAATGTTCATAAATCTCATGAGACCAATACCATTGGGTGTAAAATGACTGAGTGTACTTCCCTTGTCTAAGAACTTGAGCCTCCATTCTCTTTCATCTATAGGGTCCAGGCATAAAACTAAGGAGCTCTTCAAGTTCATAAATGAGCTAGAGGATAAGGTAAGCTAGTTTTGAGATTCCTTTGAATTAAAATAATTTGATTTTTCTTTTACATGCCATTATTGATCTCTATCTACAAATGCTTGACTCCACTTGAGCTAGTCCATATTATAAAGATTTGTACTATTTGGGAAACCTCTAAAAACTATAATTTATCTTCATTTTCTCTTTTTTTAGACAAAAATACATCATTATATAGTGTTATGGAGGGAAAATTAGAGTTATTTTACATTTTTAAGCTAATGGTATGGATTAGGGGAGTTAAAATTTCACAAATTACATGTATGGGGACCACTAGGGAGGATTTAACCATTGGCCATGGTGGTAATGGGATCAATGGGAAATGAAATTATTTAGTGGTGTTATAATTAAGCTCATGATGTTTATTTAATGTGTAAAAGGTGGGTTAGTGTCCCATCAAAGTCAAATTAGGCCTCACTATGATCAAAAATATTGACTTTGGAACATACTCATGACCTTAAAAGGACATATACAAATAGTATCATGATAATATATATAAGGAGAAATTTATGATCTATTAAAGACCTTAATTTAACCATAATACACTTCTAATTATGTTTTTGATGGATTGAAATTGAACATACCTTATGCTATTAGGCATAACAAAAGGTATTCAGAATTATTCATTAGACTACCATCTCAATTCACCTTCATCATGGCAATTTCCAATTGTTGGAGATCCATAAAAGTTACTAAAGGCACTTAAAAATAATAAAAAATCATGAAAAAACTTGACTCAAGTTGAAATAGAGCTATTGGGGATCACAAATCAATGTTATATCATGACAAAATAGTTAACTATTTAAACAACCCAAAATCACAAAGATGAGTTCAAACCATCAAGGCTAATGAATTTGGATAAAGAATAAAGGACATTAGGTTGACCCCTTTTTAGGTATATGAATATAATTTTTTCAACATTTTTAGTGACTCAGCTGGATTGACCAGCCTACTGGTCAAGATAATTTAGAACTCTTGAAATTACTCTTGTTGACTTAGCAAATGAAACTTTGACTGCACATGAAATATGCCCTATACCTTTTAGACCTTAAAAATAAAAGATACATAAAAAATTCAAGAAATGGAAACACACAATAACAAACAAAAAGACAAAGCAAAAAACACACTAGCATGTACATAATCACTTAGAGGAAGGAAACAAACTTCTAACTACTATGTATAAGAGGAACATAATGAAAATCAATAACAAAACTTGAGAAACATCCCATCGATAGGGATGGGATTATATTCACCATTAAACCTAAATAGTTTAAAATCATTAATTTCCTTGAAATTGGTGATGATATAAGGTCCACTCCAAAGGCTATCAAATTTGGAGTGTTTTCTTGGCTTGGCATGGTCTTCATCCCACTTGATAACTACATCTCTATGTTGAAAGTTATTGTATGAAGCTATTTTATAAAAAGACTTCTTAAGTTGTGTTTATTAGACCACATGGCATGCATTACACTTTCCATTATCTCCTCTAATTATCTCAACTCATTTATTCTCACTTGCATTACATTATCTTCTAAGAGCTCAAGTTGGTGAACACGTTATAAGGGTTATAGTTTAAGGAAAATAGGTAATATTACCACTTTAACATAGATAAGGAGGTATGAATAGTACCAAGTATACCTCTTAGGTGTGACTCTATATTCCCATAAGTTAGTTCTCAACCTTTTATGGTATTCTCTTTGATTGTCCTCCATGGTCCACTTGATGATCCTTACCAAATTTGTATTTGTCAACTCTAATAGCCCATTAGTCTATAGGTAATAGTTGGAGGAATCCTTGAGGTAGATAATATGGCTAAGGGACCACTCACATACTTTAGCACTCTGAATGCAAAGGCATTATTAGATATGATTATTGAAGGTACACCAATATTGTTTACAAGATTATCATAAAACTCCAAGATTGAGTTCTAATTGGCCTATTTAAGTGTAGCTATGTCCATCCACCTTGTGAAGTAGTAAGTAGTTGTTATGACCCACTTATGCCTATTAATGTAATGGGGATGGATCATGCCTATGAATTCTAAGCCCCACTATATGAAGGGTTTCTCTACTTGGATGGGTTGCAAGGGTAAGGCATCTAACCTTTATTTGTCAATGAACATGGCACATTTAGAACACTTCATAACATAATAATGTGAATCTATAGACAAGGTGGGAAAAAAATAATATTCTCTAATGATCTTATATGCTATGGTATTAGCAAAAAGGTGTCCACCAATAGGCCCATCATGAAAATACCTAAGAAACTTATCAATCTTGCTTGATTCAACACACTTTAAAATTGTACCTCCTATATCATTATGTAATAACACTCCATACACAAATACATAATGTATGGTCTATAGCCTAAAATTAATTTTTTGGTCCTATCTTATCCATAAGACATTGGCATATTTGGAGGAACTTGACCACATCATTGGTCTAGTTGAGAGAAGTTATGTTTACAGCTTCCTATTGAATGTCATGGACTACCAGAACTATGTCTTTATCTTATTTAACCTATGATGTAAGATTCTCATAGATCCATCTACCTATGATCATCTTGGTAAGTCTCACCTCAATGTCATAATATATACATTTTATTACTGACCTAGCTCTCTTTTCATTTAAATCTCTATTAAGTATCAAATCCTTGATGCTTGGGTACACTAGCATCACTATGACTTTATTCTTGGACACCATATGTCTAAAATGATTCAACCCTCTCATAATAGTAAGTACATGCTTATCCATAAAAGTGTACCTTTATTCCTACCATTCCAAGGTTTAAATGAATAAGGTAATAGGTTATTTTATCCCTTCATAATTCTACTATATGAGCATAGAATAAATGGCATCAGGTATGGAGAATGCATATAATAAAAAACATTTTCTAAAGTCAAGGTTAGGAGTATGGGGACTTGAGAGATTCCCTAATGACCTCATTTATTCTCTTTCCTTCCTTGATCCATGTGAACTATTTGTGTTTTTTAACCATATGAATAAGAGGATTTACTAACTCTAAAAAACCCAAAATGAACCTCCTTCTAAAGTTGTTCTTTCCCAAGAAGCTCTACAAACGTTTCTTTTGATTGGGAAGAGGTAAGGCTAGGATTGATTAAATACTCTTAGGGTCTATGGAGAGGCCATAATTTAACACCAAATGTCTTAAATATCTACACTCATGAACTTAAAATATTCCTTTCTTGAGATTTAAGGAAACTCCAAACTACCTACACCTATCAACAACTAACCTCAAGTATGTTATGTGATCATTAGTGTCCTTTGAAAACATAGTGATATCATCAAGATAAATTAGCATAATCTCATTAATGATCCCATAATAGGAAACATCCATTTCCATTTGTAAATTTTCCCCCACATTGGATAATCTATAGGGCATCTTCATGTATGTATATGTGCCCCACTTTATTGTGAAGTCAGTCTTATCTCTATCTTCCTCCCTGACCAATATCTGATTATATTCAGAGTATCCATCTAATAAAGAGAACCTATGAGATCTTAAAACCTTTTAAATTATATGATACATGGATGGTAGTGGGTAATGGTTTCTTAAATACACCTTGTTAAGGTCTTTAAAATAAACATGTAAGCATATCTCTCCTTTCTTCTTCCTCATAGGCAAAAAGTTTTCAATCCATGAAGAAAGCTTAATTGGGAGTATGATTTTAAATTCAATCAATTTAGACAATTCCATTATCATTAACTCTTAAACCTTAGGGTTGACTGGTATTTGCTTCTAATTTAATAGTTTTACATTATCCTCCAACTCTATGGTGTGTTGGGTTAGCTTAGGGTCAAAAATATTTAGATCATGGCACTCCCATGCAAATAGATCTACATAATCCTAACATATGGCTATGAAGGAAACTCTCTCTTCCTTGGTGTTCATGTTTCCCAAGATTAAGAAACTTTTCCTTAAAATAGATACCTTCTCATAGTTTTCCTCTTTGGTTGAGATAATCATCTTGTCCTTCCTCATTTGATCGTATTATTTGAAGATGATATATAATTTCACCAATCCTTTAGGAAATTTTTTAGTTCTTAGATGGATAATTTTCTAATAAAAATGATGTAGTAGTACACCTTGCTTTTATGATAAAATTTTTCCTCATGCATGAGAAAATAAGCAATCTGATCATCACTATCAAAGACATACCAACTCACCTCATTATTAGGTATAGATGGCTTGTATACAACCTTGATATGTGATTATCCTTAAATACCTTTGAATCCATTAGTAACGTCATATTTTGCATCAATGGATGCAAGTATATTTACATGATGATTGGATTTAATTGGTATATAAATGATGTCAAATGTTAGGAACTCCTCTAAGAGATCCCAAACTTGGTACTTGTATGCCTTCAGAAGATGATTTTTCACTGCACTAACACCTCTCACCTACTACACCACTAGCTCACTATCCCATTTCACTTTCAAAATCTTGATTCCTCTTTTCCTTTCCCATTATAACCAATGTATGAGGGATTCACATTCTATAATGTTTGAAGTAAAAATAAATTAAAAACTCAATGAAGAATAGTAACTCTCATTATCAAGGGAAACAAGCATCAATCCAGACCCACTTTCATTATTTGACCTTGATTTATTAAATAATAAAGTCCATATACCTTTATGCTCTTGATTTAGGTTTGTAAGACTAGGTACAACAACTCCTTATTCATGAATATAATATACACCTAGGCCTACCTCATCAATGGTCTTTTAGGGGTCAAAATCATGGTTTTTAACTACCCATTCATCAAGGAGTAGATCTAATATGCCTTCAATATGATTTTTGGATTCTTGATAATTGATGTTCTCATATTCATCTAGGATAATGTAGTTTAGATTGGATATGTTAGGCATATAGTATTATAAGTAGAAAAAAAAATAGGTTTAGACCTAATAGTGACCCTTGTCCCATACCTAGTCCTAAAGACCATGTACGACTAGTCAGAAGAAAGGCACCCCCAATCTTTGTAGTGAAATACCTAGCTAGGCATAAGGAAAATTATGGAGAAAGGTAAATTACCATTACATCTTGGGAGATGGTATAGTTAAGGTAAATAACCAATACTATATTTAGATCCTTAAGAACACCTACTATCTTTGTGGGGGACCCATATAATTACAAAACTATAATTTCACTAGGTTTGTACTTAAGTTCTAACCTATCAAATATGGCTTTTGGCATGACTAAAGTAGAAGAACTACTATATATTATGCAATTATGGATAAGGATATCTCCTATTATGATTGATAAGTATAAGGGAGTTTTATTAACTACTTTAAGATCTTGGGGTTCATTAGATTGCCTATCATTAACATAAATTGCAATCACCTTATCAGCTTGCTTTTTTATGAGTGAAAGGTTGGAGAGCTCTTATTAGAGATATTTCTACCTTGGAATGAGTAGAGCATCCCAAATAGGGATTATAACATTTGAATTATTCATGTAGTATACAATTATAAAGGGAGTGTTGGTAACCTTAGGCTTTAACTTAAAATTAGAGGCATCACTTGTAGTTTATGTGACTTAGGGAATGAAGAGACTCTTATCTTATTACCCATGTATTTGTGATGTCTATTGTGTCATAGGTGTTTTATGGACTAAACCTTGAGTTTCAAGCTCTTGAGATACTTGGGGGTGTGTTAGATATTAATTAGATTTCCCCAGACTATGATCAACCATCCTCCTCTTAGACCTTGTGTGGGTTGTACATAAATTATCCATTTTAAGCACATTCTACCCTAAATTTTCTACCACTTTCTCAAAATATTTCTCACCTTCTTGAAATTTATAAAATGTGGTCTCAATAGGTTCTTTACTCACATTCCCTCTTTGCCAACTTGGGACTTTAGCTAGGGTCATGACATGCATATCTCCATGACGCACTTGAGGACATTCTTAATGTTATTGAGGAGGCATGTTGTTAGGTGCTTGGAAGGTAGGACCTTAATGCATATAATAGTTTTGACATATTTTCCCATTTTTAACCATTTCCATATCACCTAATTTCCCCCATGGAGTAGACCATTATCCTTCTTGTGCATAATTATTTTATGTTGGCACTAATGCCCTTGAACTATAAGAAACATTGGGGTTTTTATCTATTATAAAGTTTGTCTTGTGTAATCTACCCTTGGCCTTATTGGTTAGGCTAATAAGGAGGTATATTATATGGATAAGATTGATATGGATCTTGATAAGGGGATTAATAAGGTCTATATGAAGTATAATGCTACCTTTCCAAGGCTATAATTTTGGTTTTTTGTGCTTTGAGTAACCACTCTATCTTACCAAGCCTATCAACTTGACTACCACCAGAATAATCCTAATTTTTTGGATATTGTAATAGAATAATGGTGTGGATTGATGTTGAATTTTTGAAAATAAGGGCATGAGGGGCCAAGGAGTAAGATTGATTATTTTGATTAGGCAACCTTTTGCTCTTATGGATATTTATTATGATTTTGGAAAAGTGGTACCCCCCATGGACTATATCATCACAACAACATCAAAATTTAATGCTCTTAGATAGTATGTGAAGGCATAGTTGGGAGTAGGCTTGATGATGATAGAAATCTTATCCCATGTTTTTTGAAATATGTAATTGAAATCAATAATGGATTCTTGGGGTACTATCTTAATTGAGGTGAGTTACTCTACTATGGAAACACATTCACTTTCATATTTAAAATGTTTACATAGACACTCAAAAAATTCATCCCATGTGTTAATGGAGGTAGTAGTGAGACCCTTATACCATTTAATATCATTACCCCTCAAAGAGGTTTCCAAGAGTCTCATGGTTAAAGTTTATTTGGTTATATTGTGTATTAAGCACAAGTTGGCTATATCAGTTATGTGTTCCATAGGGGTGGTAGAGTTTTAACCTATAAATTAGGGTAGAATTTTAAGGTAAGAATCTATAATATCATAAAATTGATAAAATTATAAAGGTCTTCCACCATTAAAGGGTACAAATGCTTGCATTCTTGGTCTGGCCATTAGGATTAAAAGAGTTGCAGTAAACCATGTGTGGGTAGAATTTGGGGATTTTGGAGGTGTAAAATTAGGTTTGAACCTATGAAACATCTTTCTTCTTGAAATATCTAAAGATAAAAATTCAATCTACTTACCTTTTGAAGATGATCTAGTGGATACCTTTTACATGAAATCACCTTCCAATATGCCACTAATTATATTTATCCTTTTAGATGTCCTCCAAAGTTGTAAAAGAATGTAAAATTAAGAATCAAGGAACTTCATATCTAATCTTTTCAATCATGCCAAAAATATTAGCTACCTAGGTTGCACCCTTGTTGAAGAGGATTGTTCAAACCCTCCTCAAACCTGTACTAACATTGGATTAACCTATAGGTTATAGGCTACCTATGGTACAAGTCAAACGTCTAGTTTTTATGGGGGGTATTTCCCATGATTTTTGACTTTAATCCACTCTCAAACACCTAGTTCTATTGGGATGGAAAGGAATAAGGATGAAAAGTTATAAAAAACCTACACTAAAGTGGTGATGCACCAATGATTGAATATCCACTCTTGGTTTGTCCCTTAAACACATAAATGAACTTGATGAAGACTAAAATTAATTATACCTATTAATTAAGTTATAATAATGAATGTTTCATGTGGAGGTTAAGTGAGGCTTATGTAAATTGAAATATAAGAAGCTAGATCTGCATAAGACAATATTAACTTATGACACTTCAATAACACCTCTTCTTGTCAACACTTCACACAAATTGCATAGATTTATAACATGAAGTGAGTTGAATTAAAGGATCTAGAGATGAAAATAAAAATAATACATTCTATAAATCAACTATCACAATGACCACTAGCATTAAACCAAGAAATTTTCAACTATCTTTTTATTAATTCAAAGAGGCAAGCTATAATTTTGTCAAAGATTTGCTACACCTAGATGAGAGATGAGAAAATAAGATATCAATTAATAATTAAATATAATGTTTGAGAGATAATATATAAGGTTACAAGTGTATGAGAGGCCATGAATGAGACCAAGGTGGCACATGATAGTTACAACAATCATAATCACCCCCTCTATATGTTGACACTTCTTCACTTGCTCCATGTTGGCATTGAGATGAAGTGTGGGGATGTTTAAATTCATGAAAGGACTTTACCATGATTAAAAATATCCCAATATTCCTTCCTTTCACAATTAATAGGCATAAATGGGGTGTTATTAGGCCTCCAAAAGGCATGAAATAGTCTCTCCTTCAATGTATATGTTGACTTATCCTTGAAATTGTCTCTACCCTTTCATAATGGTCTTAAATTTATAATATAATTACTTGAATGGGTAGTTAAAAAGTTAAATGGTGTCTCATTAATACCATAATTCTATTATATGCCCACTAGAGCCTTCCATCTACAAGTTAAGTAGGCCTATTCTACTAACTCTTCATATTTTTGCTCACTCACTATTTGAAGGCTTTAAACAATTGAACTAGACCTTAAAGTCATTTTAGAATATTTAAATCATCTTTGAATAACCGTTTGCATCAACACTTATATCTTTATCAACTATATTTAACTTAAAACTCATGTATCTTACAAGACTAGGCCTCATAGACCCATTGCATAGACTGGCTATTTAGAAAGAGTTAGAAAAGATACATATAGGAAAATTGGTGAACCATTAAAACCTTATAAGAGTAGAAAAAGTATTAAAATTACATCTCCCATAGTTTATAGCTCTTTATTAGGCTCTAAAACCCATTTTATACTCTAAACCTAATAAACTTGCACTTTATGGAGGTGTCCTTATAGCCTCTATACAATCAGGTGCCATGGTTATGAGATTATCTATGTTGGAAACACGTTCCAAGTGTTGGTCAAGTATTTACTAGGTGTTTGGATGCATCTTTAACTAAACCTTTTTTATTTGAGTCCATATTAGGTTTTAATGATGCTTTAAGAATGGTTAGGGGTCTTGGTGATGGTTCATAGAGGCTAAGGCTTGAATATCTAAACTAGTTGTACATAATTCATACCAACAGAACTCTCAACCTCCCTTGAAGTACATAGCTCCCCATGCATAACATCCATATTATTGTGAGAATTTAAATAATCTAATTGGGTGAGAAATATTTTTTCTAATAAATGTGAGGGTGTTTGTAAACTAAAATATCTAACTATGAGACTCTCTTGGGGTTCAAATTGACCCAAAGGCTTCTAAACACCATGATGATCCCATTTAACAAGGCCTGAGGAGTTCTTGATATTACAATAACCTTGTTCTCCACCTTTTAGTGACATATTCTTATTGGAGGTGATAGGATAGTATGTCTATAGACTTTTATCTTGAACTTTGGCCTAAACCTTGGGATTATGAGGCACTCTTTCATTTCTTCGAACTTAGGTAATACTTTAGAGACTTAAGGAAGTATCAAAACTAGCTTAATCTAACCTCTTGGCCTCTTTTAGATGTAAATATCCATTAATATCAACATTTTTGCCTTTTTTAATTATATAACCACTCATGGAGGTCATTATGACAACTATTGGAGGGATTATTTAGAGGCTTTATAAGGCTTCCTTCTACCTTATCCTCATTATGCACATAAACACTTTCCATCTCCTTGATTTTAGGCTCAAATTATCCTCCTTAGACCTATTTCATACAATTTAACTCTTAAAATTTCCAGCCAATGGGTTGTCATGATGATCAAAAGAATTGAGGAGACTTGAAAGGCCATTTTAGGGTTAAACCACCTCATCTAAATGGGTCTTAGAGAAAGAATCCATCATCAGGTCATTTATGGGGTTTAGGAAAGGTTTGAGATGTCTACCATCTTAATGATGGTTCACATCATACAAAAATATAACCTAGAACTAATGACCATGAAATTGTAGTTCATTGACTCCCCATCTTCCATGAATAGCCTAGGGTCCCATGTAAAGTGTGTGTGGGGTTGGGATCATTGGATGGTGGCACTCGAGCTATCTACAGACCAGTTTTAATATGTTATTTTCTTAAGGATAGTTCATAAAGGTTAGTCACCCAATTAAAAACAATACTTCATGAATCTTTAGACCATAGGGAGACTCAAACTTCCCTAAGACTTTTGGGCCTGAGCATCTATGTGATGAAGTGTGTAAACACTTGAAGTTGGCACTTGAGTTGATTGTGTATAGGGTTGAATGGATAGAGTAGTGTTTTTAAGTGAATTTGGATTTTTAATTGTTTCTCTCCACATGAAACCTTATTATCATTGTTTGAAACAATGTAAACACCCTTCATGGCCATCAATTTTTGGGTAACAGTTTGGAGATGCCTTAGGATAATAATAGGGTTTAAGACTAGGCTTAAAGGTCTATTTGCATTGATCTCTTCTTAAGGTAATTTACCTTAAAATTATATTTTTGTTCCCATGTATGATGTATGGGGACCCTTACCATCATTTTTAATTGATCGAAAACCATATTTGGATCCCAAACAATCTATATGTCCTTTAAGGAATGTACTCACCCTTTTACCCTAGAACTGAGCACCATAGATAGGGCTTGGTCTAAGATAAAATAGTGGGTATGACCATTATTTATCTTGCCCAAATTGAGACAAATATACATTTAAATTTTAATTATTACCATTCATACTAAATATGAATGCTGGTCCATGCCTATAAAGGTCTAAAACAATCATTTTGCTTAGACTAACAGTGGGGTACCTGTAGACTAAGTGGTTAGGAATGATAATTTTGAGTATGGTCTTCCCACTTTGTTTTATTAGATTATCATGGTGATATAATGCTAACCATGTGTCTTAGAGATAGGAACATGCGTATATCATGATTTTATAACATTTATTCCCTTGTATACCATTCCCTTTCTAAAGCTTTGGGGTTCATGCCTAAGAAGGCATGTGTGTCTTCAAATTTGATGTTTTATGTTATTTATCTTTAAAATGGGATGATCATCAATATTTACCTTCCTATTTAGTGTGAATATTTACCTTTATTTTATAACACTACCTATTAACCTATGCATGATGGAGATACAAATATACACCAATAATGTCATATGCATTTACCTACCTATATTGACTATCTATAGAGGTTTGAGTAATAGGCCTATATGAGAGATTATAATGGTTTTTAGCTACTTGAAAACTTTGTGAAATAATCATATCCTCATTCACCTATTTAGGATTTACACCATCTTTTTTTCATATCACTCCTTATGCCCATTTTTGGTTCACATAGTGCCCTTTGGAGACTCTTATACTATAGGTCCAAGAGACCAGTTGTAGGTAGTGATTAGCTTCCTAAATAGGATGTATGAACCATATAGGTCCAAAATTACATGAATTAACTATTCTTGAGGGTTCTAAGGGATATTTGGATCTACTCACATGATCTAAACTTCGGATAGATGGTGTATGGATAGATGAGGGTGAATGTGGGGTGATATGGAAGGTGATACATGAACAACATGGTTAAAACATAGTGAAAATGGTAGTGGGAAACAAAATAAAATGGTAAGGTATGGAAATGTCATGAAGTGAAGTATGGAAACCATTACAAGGCAAATAAAAAACATCTTGAAAACCCTAACACATATAATAATGCAAACACACCAATTGGGAGGTATAAAAATGACATACAATAAAGAAATAAAACCTAGGAATATATGAGGAACCTTAATATTGGAAAAAAAACATTAATCTTTGATAAAACTAACTATGTGGTTTTAGAGGAAAATAGGGTGGTCTTTTAGGTTTGTGAGACTACCATGGAAGATGAGAAAATTACTCATATGGATATGATGATGGCATATCATTACTTTAACACCTCATTTCATGTTATTATATTTGAAGGTTTTGTATATGCCATTAAACCATAGATAGTGCTCACCACATACTAAATCTCAGATATGTATGAACCCCTTTATTTGAAGACACCTTGAGATAAATAAGAGATTGATGGATCCAAAACCTAAGAAAATAGATATGGGGGAACTTGAAACACTACACTAATTATCCAACATAGTCAATTCCTTCTGATGGAAACATCCAACACTTTGTTCATTGCCTAGATCTATCTATAGATTATACATTGTGCCAGATTTGAAGGTTTTTTGGCTCCAAAAGCTCACATATGTGAGACAAACACTAAAAATGATATGAGATGTTCATTTAAGACCTGAATAAATAGGATTAACTAATAGTTTAACCAAACAAGTTAAGAATCCATAAAAACCATCATATTCCATTTGTCTTCTGAAAATAAGGATGGAATATAGACTCCTTAATTTCTTAAGGAATGTTCATAAAACTCATGAGACCAATACCAAAACAAATTCCTATTGGTAGAAACTGACTAAGTGTAGTTCCCTTGGATAATATTTTGAGCCTCCATTCTCTTTCTTTTGTATGGTATAAGCATAAACCTGAGGACAATTCAAGTCTACCAATGAGCTTGAGGAGAAGGTAGGTGTTTTTTTATTTGAATTTGCACTAAAACACTCTAATTTCTCCTCCAATTTCCATTACTAACCTCCCTCTACAAATACCTAACTCCACCTAAGCTAGTCTATATTGTGTGAATTCATACCATTTGGGAAAGCTCTAAAACCTACAATTCTCCTATTTCTAACCAAAAGACATCATTTTAAGGTGTTATGGAGGGAAAATAGGAGTCATGTTATGTTTTGAAGTTGATGGTACGAATTAGGGAGTTGAAAAGTCATAAATTGGCATGTGTGGGGCCCATTAGGGATAATTTAAGTGTTTACCATGGTGGTAATGGGCTTAATGGGGCATGAAACACTTTAGTGGTGGTCTAATGAAGCTCATAATGTATATTGAAGGTGTAAGGTGTCTTAGTGGCCCACCAATGTCAAAATAGTCCTCATTATGATCAAAAATATTGACATTGGCACATACTCATGACCTTAAAAGGACATATGAAAAGAATATCATGTTAATATCTAGAATGATACCTTTATGATCTATTAATGACCTTAATTGGACCATAAGACACTTATCATGATGTTAGTAAAGAATTTAAAGTGAAAATACTTTATGTTATTAAGCAGAACAAAGGTATTCATGATTCTTAATTAAACTATCTTCTCAATTTACCTTCACCATGACACTTTCCAAATGTTGGAGCTACATCAAAGTGACTAGGGACCCTTATACATGATCAAAAATCATGAAAACACTTCAATTAAGTTGTAACATAGGTGTGGGGGGTCAAAAAATAATGTTATATCATGACAAAATAGTGAACTATTTGATTAACTTTAACTCACAAAGATGAGTGGCAACCATGAGGACTAATGACTTTGGATTAGGAATCAAGGACATTAGATTGACCCCTTTCTAGGTTTGGAACTAGAAAGTGGCAAACAATTATTTTTTGGGAATATTTTAAATACTTGGACATGCCCTAGTACCCATAATGAAATTTCCATCTAAGTTGTAGTCACTCTCAATGAGGTTAAAGGTTTGTAATGGATTCCAAGACTAAAATCAGGTTCTCAATTGTATTAAGAAGCATGTATAGTTATGAATGATTATGATGGAGTTGTCAAATCATTATTATTTGAAAATTTCAAGGCATGCATGGAGATGGGAAAAAAGTCAATATTTTTTTTATAAAAGTTCCCGATCATGGTCTCTTCTAAGAGGGAAACATAAGTGATACAAATTTCAAACTTACAGATGTCCTTATGGCTAAGCATTATTGAGACCATTAAAATGAGGCTTGGATACATCTTTGAAACATGTAAAAACAATAAGATAAGTTTTAAAAGGAAATATAACCCTCTCAAAGATCATGAATCATCATCAAAACTCACTTTATTACCCAATAAGGTAATGAATTCAAATGGCATCACTCTCAATTTTTGTTGACTATGTACCTTGTTTATGGTTTCTATAGATGAAGAAAGTTTTATATATTATGTTATATCCAAATAAAATGGACAAAATTACAAAATGAGCTAGGGGACACCACTTTACACATGTTTAAATATGTTTCAAGGTGTCAAAGTGTATAAAAAGCTAGCTAATTAAGTTTATAAAACTAAATGTCAAAGAAACATAGTCTAGACCTATCAAGTCCAAGTTTTGGATCATCTTGTGTTACAAGATAATGTAGAGGTTTAATAAAAGTGAGTGGGAAATATAATGACATAGAGAACCCAATAAGCAAAACTCAGTGATTTTGATGCTTTAAAGACCTTGAGATGGTCAAGACATATAGGGGTTGAAGATGTTTTGTGATAATCCATGGATTCTTAGTATACAAAAGGGTACCACCATTTTATAAAGGTCTTCAAGTATTGATGAAAGATAACTCAAGAAGGATAAATGGGTGGTTATAGGCTTAAGAGAAACTATAAGCTATAAAACTAGGCAACAAGGCTTTCATTTAAATGTTTTGACACTACAAGTATATGGAGCCCTAGCCAAAATCTCAAGGTATAATGTAAGTTAGGTCTAAGGCATAACCCAAATCTCCTATGAATTCAACTTAGACAAGATTCATAACTATTCATTGAACAAATGTAAGGTAATGGTGTATAGTTTAGGCATCGTGTATAATGATGACTCAAGCTATTAATAATTAATAAAGTTCATGGTGGTGACTAAATTATAGTGGGAAGTTCTCAAAACCTAGGCAAGACATGAAAATACATTAAATAATAACTAAAATGACAAATTTCATGAAAATTTATGATGTCAAGGATGTTAGAAATCATGGTAAAAAAACTTATTACATAGGATAGAAGACTTAAGAGTGCCAAAATGATAATTGGAAGATTATTAGTAGAATTATACACACTTTGACATAATAAATCCTTCTCATAGTCAAGGAAGGATAATGATGATGAAATAGAGAGATCAATTACCCTTGATGATGAATAAGGTATCTCTGAATTTCTTAAAATGGGATCAAGAATTCAATTTTAGTAGATTGGTGTGTGTTCTAAAAGATTCATGAGATATGGAAAATGATAGTATAGAGGTGGAGAGAACTGAGTTGTAGGTCATGTCCAAAGCTTTTTGAATCTGAAAGCTTCATCTAGAATAGGATAGTCATGAGAAACTAAACCTTTTCAAGGAGAATTCAAAGAGGATGAGATATAATATGGAGATGTTAAACCTGAAGATGTAAGATCAATACCTAAAGGACAACACCAGTCTTCTATTTCTCTTAAAGACCATTAAGGAGGGCTATAAAGTGATTTTCAATTTGAGATTTGCTAAGTGTATTGGCCAAGCATGATCATAGTGAGGAATAAAGACTATTCAAGACCACAATGGATAATTTATGCACTAAGGAAGTGATACATTAGTATATGGCCACTCATTAAATGCTCATTTAGTCATATAAATGGCATTGGAAATTACCTAGAAAGGTGTAACTCCCATGGGGAAAAGTAGTGCTCACTATAAGTTAACCATGAAAATAAATTTTGCATGCATAAGGAGGTGGAATTGGTTAATTTATAACTATAATCATGATATTTATAAGTTAATGCATACCTATCTTACATCAAGCCACCAAATAAGGACAAATTTGGTAAAGTCAAGGCCTTTCCTACACTCCTACACCACTTTATTCAAGGTATATTCATCATGGAATATATGAGGGTATTGGAAAAGGCATTATGGTTTGATTTTTAGTTACCTTTATTTCATGAATAGGTTGAATATGACTATAACAACTACATTTAGGTAGTTTGGTAGTGTTCTTCCCATACTTTTCTTATAAATTTGGCTAAGAATGCCTCTCATTATATCCTTCCACTGGGTATGACAAGACCATGCCCATTTGTATTGGCTTTAAATCCATTAAATCAATAAAATAAATTGATTTACCTTATCCTACACTTGTTATCTATGTGAAATTCTAAAGTTATTGATGTAATCTATTTATTGAAAAAAAATTGTCCTTGGTTAATGTCCAACTTTATCACCTCTATTCAAGGTAGGCTTTATTTTTAGGTCATAGGTAGTGTTAACTCATATTTATGTAAATAGTAAAATATAAATAGGTGTCTTTAATTCTAATTTAACCTTTAGTCCTAGCATTCCTCAAAAATACTGAAGCAAGAGAGATAAATTTGGGATCTGTGTAGACATACCAGTTATTTTTAGTTATCATTATGCAAATTCTAAGCTGGTAAGGGAGAATTATATTTTGGTTCATCACCTCTCTTAAGTATTAGGTTCATTTTATGTTTTCTTTTTCAATTTTACCTACATTTTTAGTAGTATTAGTGTTAGTTTAGGTGATTCATCAAGAGATCCATCCCTCTTTGGAGGTTAACTCCAATCATAGGTAACACACAACTTTAGAGTGATCCCATTATATAAGGTATAAGGAGAAGTCATAAAATAATACTCCAAAGGGTGAATTTAAAATTGATAACTATACCTTGGTTAGTTTATCCACACCAATCAAGATCATATCATGATGATTCCTAGACATAGGTAAACCATGAAGAAAATCCATGTTGATGACTTGCCATTTCCATTTAGGTACCAAATGGGGCATACCAACATAGATAGATGCACATGTTTAACCTTGACTCATTAACACTCCATGCTTATAAATATGAAATTAGATGCATCTTTATTAATTTTTTTCTAAGAATATAGTGGTTTTAAATTTGCTACCATCTTAGTTACTCTAGGATGTCCTAAATAAGGGGCATTGTGTAATTCCTTTAGTATGATATTCCTAAAACTTTCCTTAATAGGAACATATATCATTCCATTGAACTTTACAATCCCATCTTTTTTAAACTAAAAAAATTGATAGCTATGATCTTGTGAGTTTTTATCTAAGTTTTTTTAACTTTCTCATAAAAATGATCAACAGATGATGATTTTACTATATGATATCTAAAGGTGCTTCTAATGGTATTAAAGCTAAAATGTATCTTGTATGTCTAAGGTAATCTCCTAATATGTTTTTCTTGCCCTTAATGTAGTATATATCAAAATCATAATCTAAAAAAAACTCTAACCACCACCTTTGGTGATCATCAAGGTTGGGTTAGGTGAAAATATATGTAAGATCCAAATTATCATTCTTAAACTCAAAAGGTTTACCTAATAAGTAATTCATCCAAACCTACAAGGACTGAACTATAACATAAATTTATAGATCATGAGGAACATAATTTTCCTCATAAGGTTTCAATTTCCTATATTCATAGGCCATAACTAAACCATCATGTATGAGCATACCTCCAAATCCATCACTTGAAGCATCTATTATCACTAAGAAATATCCATTTAGATATGAGATACATAATATTGGTGTAGAAATAAGCCTTCATTTTAGGACCTAAAAGTATTATTCATACTTATCCAACCAATAAATTGTTATTCCTTCCATTGAAGAGAGATTATTGGGTTAGTTATCTTGGAAACAATTGGTATAAAATTCTTATAGTACCTTCCTAATACAATGAAACTACACACCTCAGGCATGTTTTTAGGTAATATCCAATCCATGATGGCCCTAATATTATCTATATCCATTTATATTCACTATGCAAAGATGATGTGTCCCAAGTATTGTAATATTTTTTTAAAAAAAGAACACTTAGATAACTTACCATATAGTTTTTGTTTCCATAGATTCTAAAAAAATAACCACAAGTGATCAACATGATCTTCCTCATTCTTTGAATAGATGAGGATGACATCCAAAAAGACTAGAACAATTTGATTGAGATAATCCCTAAACACATTGTTCATTAAGTTCATGAATGTTGTTGGTGCATTTATTAACCTAAAAGGTAGCACTTTGAACTCATAATGCCCATAATGAGTTTTAAGTGTTGTTTTTAGAATATCTTCATCCCTAAACCTTAATTTATGGTGTCTTTCACAAAGATTAATGTTTGATAAAATTGTATAACCATGAATTTGATCCAAAATATCATCAATTCAAGGTAATGAATACTTTTTTTTATCATTACCTTATTAAACATATGATATTCAATGCACAAACAAAGGGTTCCATACTTATTCTTGACAAAATCTACTGGTGCACATGATGGAAAACACTTGGTTGAATTAAACCCTTAGCCAACAATTCTTGAAGTTTTTATTTCAATTCAATTTTCTCCATGATTTTCATCCTTTAGGGTGATTTAGATTATGTTTTTAACCTTGGATGATATCTATAGTGAAAACAAATCCTATTTTTAGAGGCAACCCTAGTAACTCATTTGGAAAAATATCTTGAAATTATTATAGAAATGGATAATATTTCAAGGTGGGTTCTTTGGATTCTATAACTTCATCCATTTTGATAAGGAATTATTGGCATACCTTGTATTTATCCCTCTTTAAATCAATGGTATAAATTTGAATGAGCTTCAACTCTCTATGACTTCCTTGGATTTGGGTTTAGTCTCCAAAATCATCTGCACATTAAATATTTTTAAGGAAGTAATCCACTTTAGATTTATGCCTTGACAACCAATTCAATCCTAGGATCACATCATATGACCTTAGGAGTGATATATATATATATCCATAATCATGGTGAATTATGGAAAATAAATTTTATCCTCTATAAGACATCTATCAACCTTGACCTTAGGCTCATTCCCATATTGTACTGACCATGCATTTTCTATATAAATAGATTTCCTAGATAATTTATTTAACATTATAGTAGAAATAAAGTATTAAGTATCTCTAGTATTAATCAAAATATAAAAAGGATGACCAAAAAGAGTACCTAATACTTTTATTGGGAGAGGATTAAAATTTAGCCTATGGATTATCCATCACTACATGGATATGTTGTTGGAAGGTTCCCTATTATGAAGAAGTTATATTTTTATTCCTACCACCTATCTTCCACCAAGGATAATATTTTGCATAATCATATCTTCCATAATTAAAGATTCTTATTGGAGGTTTATTCCTCTTAGACTAATTTTCACCCTTATACCCTTCTCTAAAATTATGTCTTGGTTTCTTATTCCCTAATGTATTATCAAACCTTATATTATGATTCTTGAATAATTTCTTGGAATTTACATTATATTTATAGTTTTTATTCTTAAATTGTATCTTGTAACTTTCAAACTTTTTTTTATACTTATCTCTGACCTTTGCTAAATATTTTAGCTTTTGTTCCTAATTTATAGTGTTTTTAAACACCTAGTCCATAGTGGATGGTACTTGAACACACACCTCCCAACTAATTTGGGGTTTTATTACCATAATTAACTTTTTAATACATAAAAGTCCATCCTTTTGATAATAAAGAACATATTTCAAAATATTAGTAAACTACTCCTAGGGATTATTCACTAACAAGTCTCCTTTATTTAAATTATAAAATTCTGTCAACTTCTAATTGAAATAAAGATGAGATAACCACTATCCCTTAAAAAGAGTCACAAACTATTCCCATGTAGTGGTAGTTAAATACATATTTATTTAAAGCTTTTTTTAGCCCACCAAGTTGTTACTTCACTAGTTAATTGGTAATCTTCACACACATCTTTAGTGACCTTAGAGTAGTTTTGAATCTCAAAGTACTTTTCCATCTCTATGATCTTAGCTTTAGATCCATCACCTAGAACCATGCCATCAAATTTGGCTAGGTTTACCTTCTTCAATTTCCATGATAGTTATATAATATCTCAAGATTTAACATCCTAGTGCACTTACTCATGCCTTTAATACTAAGTAAATTCCTATTTAGTAGGGTGTTCTTCAGGGAATTACCTCTCATTTTTATCTTTTGGGCCATGAAAATATCATTCTATAGCTATGATATGATCATGAGTCTAAATAATAATAGTGAAAATCTAATCAAGTTTTTTTAGCTCTCTATCAATAACTAGAAAGGATCAACTTGAGGGTTCAGAGTAAAAATATCCTCACCAACTAATCTACCTCTCACCATTATCCTTTCTATATAATTAAGAGAATAAAATTTATGTTAGTGGACTCAATTGGTCTAGCTTTGATATCACAATGTTAGACCCAACTAGTACTAACCAATAATGTTATTATTTTTTTAATCATTGAGATTATTTACAACTAATAAATTAATACTTGAAAAATATATGAACCTCAATAGTAAATGCAATAATCACATCAAACCATCAAAAATTTAAAATTCATTTATTTCTCAAGCATTAAATTAATCAATTAGATGAAAAATTGATCACTAATACAACATAATGAATCCATATACTAATATTGGTAAAATCCATAAATGTATATTTATTACATTCATAACCATTATTAATTTCTATTTTTAGAATAATAAATAAATACACAACCACTATTGTGCTTAAATATATATCTAATATAAGGTACAAAAATATATAGTATCAAATATACATAATAAAAGTACACAATTACAATATGAGCTACTAAAAATAACTCCATGGTCCATCACATAGCCTAAGTGTAATTTCATCTAGTTAAATCAGCTAAAATAGGGAGAGAATCATCTTGGTGATTCACCTCTAACCATAGACCAATGGTATCTCACACATCTCCCTTCTAGGAGTGGCCCTACCCTTCATGGAGGGGTAGATAAAAATAGTACAGATATAAAAAAACTAAAACCCATTTACGTACATAAAATTATTGCATGAAAAAATCAAAATAGAACATATAAATCCATCCCTATATCTAAATGATATTAACAAAGCATGTAAACTAGAATTACAATAGAATGATAATGTCATATCTATAACATTACTTTGGCAAAATTTTCATTATAGAATTCAAATATAATAACTTGAGTCATTTTCACTCATATAGAACTCTCCATTATTGAATCATTCATAATGATATCATGGGTAAGATATATGAGTTACCCAATGTCATACTCATATAAGTAACTAATGTTATCCATACATAACAAGTAATTAAAGATTCAAAAGTATATCATTAAATACTATGAAACTATGAATGATAATCATAGTAATCTAATTCAATTTATAATATATATTTTTAATTAAGGTATAATAAGAATCAAGTTATTTATGTTTTTTATCTCATTATATTACTCTATTTATAATATAAATATACACAGCTCATGCTATTTCATAGTCAACAATAGATCCAATATAGTTTACTAAAAAGATTCATAAAAAATATAGATTATAACTTACAATAGTAAAAGGTGAAACCATTCATGAAATCATTTCCATATAACAAAATAATGTTGTTTTATACTTTTATCTCAATATCTTATGAAAATATGCATGGTTGATACTAAATGTTTACATTACTTCATACTACCTTTTTCCATCTAGTATAAAATCATACAATGCTAGCATAAGTAAAATACCAAATAAATGGTAAACCACCTCATTAAAAATAACTCTTGTTACTATGAAAATAGTCAAGCTTCCTATACCCAATTTCCAATAATTGCCTTTTTAGATTAGGTGTTGTATTAAGTTCAAATATATGTATGACCAATCTTTCTTTTTTATTTCCTATATCAATACCTATTAATCACAAATCAAAACAAATAATAGGTATATTATTTATAATTCAAATTTACTCTTAATCTTAATAGTATAGTTTATTCATTACATTACGTTATATTCCTTCTCCCAAAATTGACTCTTATATCATAATAAGTGAAACCACCTAGTATATGGATTTGAACTAACCTACATCCATAAAATTAATAATACAAGTCTTATAAAAAGGATAAAACTTCCTATTTTGTCATGAAACTCATAAGAAAACTCCTTGGTCATACTCAGTTTGATTTTTATGAAGAAATGTCTTATAGATATCTTAAATAACTAAGTTTAGGTTTTATAAAAGATTACCCTCAAATTATAAACATAATAATCCTTCACTCTAAAGGTTTCTAGCTCTTAATGTAATATTTTTACAAAGTATACATCTGAAGAAAAATCTACTCAACCATTTCATCACTTACAAGTCCTTTTAAAGTATCATAAAACTAGTTAAATAAAAATATATAATAAGAGTACAAGACTTAGGTTTTATAATATGTTTATAGCCACATAATCTTAAGCTTGGGTTTTATATTATTTACAACAATCTAAGGCAAGATAGTATAAAATATCTTTGGTATACGTACATGTATCTAGATAATACCTATATGCATATTGATTAAATAAAAGAAGATTAGATTTAAATCATGACCTATAAGAGTGGACCCAAATGTGAAAGTTGTTAGATATACAAGAATGGGTATCTATAATTAGTTATAAGGGATAACCCAAGAAAAATTACATCCTTCCTTAGCATATGTTTAGGAAACTTAAGATATATGATACTAAATCTACTCAACTTACAAAATGAAATAATGTAATAATCTATAGGAGAAGACATAGTCCCATTTATCATTGCTTAGCTTAGTTCCCTTAGCCTTATATTCCATATAATGGGATTGGAATCCCATTATTAGGTATATAAACCTGATAGGCTAGCATTTTCAATAAAAATTCAATTAAATTATTTGTTTTTATAATAAACTAGAAAATCTTTATTTCAAAACCCAAATTTCATTTTTAATGAAATCTAAGTAAATGACCAACCTAGTATTGAAACAAGTATGTAGCTATTTTTATTCCTCCTTTCCAAATCATAGCTTCCTAATTTATTTTTCTTCCTTTACCATCAACGATGATTATTTTCATATTTTTTCCCATCTTACTTATCTTTTTTCCCAAACTATGGATGATCAACATGACCTCTTATAGATTCCTCTTATCTCAGCCCCTCAACCCCATGCAAGAATTATTAATAAATTTATCACTCCCCAAATCTAAATCCACTCATAGTTCCATTATTTCCTACATGAGATATCAATGGATGAGTCATTATTTCCCCTCAAGATAAGGTCAACCCTAAACATGATGAAAAATAAAAACCTAATTCGAAGCCCTATCCTTTTTTTAAAGCATTCAACGATGAAAAAATAACTCAAAGATTCCAATTAAACCATTAATTTATTTGATCACAAATACATATGACCAAAAAATATTCTGAATAATAAATCAACCATTTATGTAAGGTGGGGGTATTTATCCTAAATTTCCCCCTTTTTGATGTGTAGACCCCTAAGGGGTATTGATACTATTAATGTAAATGAGACCACAAGAACCTAAATAAATAGTATGCCATTAATATTTAATTCTTTAAATATTCCATTTATGTTATTACCAATATATTTTAGCAGGGTTGGTCCATATGCATATATATTCCTAGAATTTACAATCCTAATAATTAAAAAAACATAGTTAAACAATAAATACATCTTTAGGGATTAAAATAATGTAAATCTATCAAAATGAGCTTTTTATAACATTAATAACATAACACACAAATGATTTTTGCCAAAGTTTTCAATTAATTTGTGATCAATGCAAGCATTCATTAACCATTAATAAGGCATTTAATGAAAAAAACTCAAAATAAATACATATCATAAATAAAATAAATAAAAAATAAATGGATAACCATACCAAATGCAAGTTATTAGATCAAAACAACCAAGGTTTATATCCTTAAATGAAAGCATCAAAGATTCTATTTCTAACAAATTATAGTGGTATGTTCATAGGTCCATTTTAGTCATCTTTGTCTATCTGAAATGTAACTATCTTCTCCCCCATCTCTAGTGATATGCTCCCTCCACACTATCAATTAAGGTGGAAATATCCTACATCCAACTCATCAAACAAACATGTAATTAGTCCATATCGTGATAATATTCAAAATGTAACCATAATAATTGCTAAATGAAACAAGTCTATAAAAATCATACTTATAAGCATAATGTAATAGCTCATCATAAGTAATATATCTATTATCAAAAAAACATAAATAATACATCTTAAAATAAATAGTAAATATACTAATAATCAAATCATAATCCTTAGATAAATGTTTTAAAAATCCATAGGAAAAATTAGATGTAATAAAGTGAGGGTTTATGCCCCAATACATAAGCCATTACACAATATTGTATACAAAATTTTGCTTCTAAATAAATTTGGGTGTATAAGAACACCCCTTAGATATAACCTTCTCCCATTCATTTATATGATTCACATGTAACTAGTTATCCCCAAGTAGTTGCTTGCATTCTACCTCAGAGACAGGATAGTGGGATATGAAATAGTTATTATCTATAGTTAAAAAGTTGAAATATTGGGTTGAAAATATTCTTAAAATATAATTATTATACTTTGAATCTCATATATGAAACATGACCTATATTAACCTTCTGTATAACTTTGACATTCCAATAATAAAAAATCTAACTTTAATTTATTAGAAACATAGTAACATCTAATGGTAAAAAAAGAGTAATATATTCTACTAGTCAACATAAACACAATAATAATAACATCTATAAGGGTCAAAATATTACAAAATGATTACCTAAACATAGTGTAGTATCCAAGCAACACAAAACCAAAAATAAAAAAGAGTATACAATTTTTTATCCCATAGTATGACTACACCATTGTGATTTTCTCATCAAGGCGATCATTTTGATAGGTATTTAAAAAATTTATATTTTTTCCATAAAATTAATTTTTTCACTTGTAGTCTTGAAAACACTTTAAATTTTGAAAATTATATTATTTCAATCATATTGTCATGATATTCATTTTAACTTATAAATTTATTAATCCTTTTTTGGCACATTAGGACCCATATAGTCAATCATTATCACCCATGTATGAACCCAAGCCATGGACTAAAACATTAAGGAACTCTATGATAAATTCTAATATTAGATCAACTCCTAAATCATTGGGTTTAATGATTGACTACATGTCATCAATACAAAAAATATCATGTTATCTAATAAACCTAATGGTGATAAGAACTATGAACATGGATTTTTTTATTATACCATGCCATGTGACACTAAATTCAAGTTTCTAGAATTGATGGTACAAAAGTGTCTATTTAGAGTTACCATTCCAAATGATATTTCATCTTACACAATACATTGGGGGTAGATAAAATACCCATCACATAATTTCACATAGAGAATAAATTTATCTGGTGGTACCATTGGTATCATAAATATCATATACAACTAAATTATGATGATTTATCAAGATTTTTTTGTTTCACTTTGGTCCTAGTGCTTATGATTATTTCACTAGAGCCTTGACCAAAATACAAAAAAATGGAATGATTTATGAGTATCAAGATGAATTTTAAAAATTATCCAACCAAAACAAAGGGTTAAATGATGTATTTTGCAATTTTTTTTCATTAGTGGGCTTAAATATATAACTCATATAGAAGTCAAGATGTTTAAAACAAAAAACATGATGGAAGTTTTAAGATTGGCCAAGCTTGTTGAAGATAAGATCACCTCCCAATGTTGATCTTCCAATTTTGGTTCTTTCAAGACATCATAAAATAATGAATAGTCATGAACACTCTAAAAGTCACCTCCATTAAACACATTATAGAGACAAAAATGTGCATTAATCATAAAAAAGTGTTATGTTACAACTATGATGAAAATTTCACTAGAAGAAACAAGTGAATTTCATAAAAAATTTATTTACTAGATGTCGAGTCACCACCATATGATAAATAATGGGAAGATACTCAATATTCCCATGATGAATAACCTAAAATAGAATAATTGAAAAACACAAAGTCACACACATATTTTTTTTAAATTCCTAGGATGGGATAACTACTTATTATATTATGAGATTAAATGGTTATTTTAAGAAACACACACTCATTATTCTCATTGACTTTAGTATCACATACAATTTCATTGATCTTGGATAGATAAATAATTTGATTATAGTATACACCCATTTTCCAGCTTTAAAGTGATGATTTATAATGGAGGAACATCTCCATGTAAATGAAAATGTTTCAATATTTATAATTTTATTAGATGTTATGACCAAACATGTTTTCTTTACCCTTGGGAAGTGATATGTTTCTTAGATCCCAATGGTTATATATTGTTGGCCCTATCTTGTGGTAATTTTAAAAACTTTAGATGAAGTTATATGATAATGGATAGTTGTACATATTAAAAGGTCTCTTACCAATATCCTCTAGTATCATTAATTCCCACCTCATGGATAAGATCCTCAAGAAAGGCTCACATGGAATAATTTATCAACTCTTCTTTATTCAACTCAGTACATCTTCTGATTCTTGCCAATGTACTAAATTAAAAGATTATCTATTCAGATATGCATCATTATTCAAGGAATAAAAAGGTTTTACACCTTATCAAAAAGAATACATTTTTATTCAAATCCTTTTGAGTAGTGAACCCCTTAAAATTTAGCCATATTGCTATCTATTTTTATAGAAATATGAAATTAAGAAGATGTCTTAATAAATCCTTCAAGAAAGAATAATTCATCTAAGCACAAGCTCATACTCGTCCCAAGTTTCACTAGTCTTCAAAAAATATGGATCTTGGCAGATCTACACAATTTTTGTGAGATAAACAATCTCACTATTAAAGATAAATTTCTTATATTAGTGGTAAATAAATTCATTTATGAAATTCATCATGCCCACATCTTCTCCAAATTAGATCTATGGTTTGGATATCATCAAATCTACCTCTGAGATGAAGATATTCTAAACATTGATTTTTGTATACATGAAAACCTATATGAATTCTTGGTAATGCCCTTCATAATTACTAATTCCCATCCCACCTTCCAATGTTTGATGAATAAAATATTTTTCCCCTTTTGTTTCAAATTCATTCTACTCTTTTTTGATGATATCTTTATTTATAACAAAACTTAGGAAGAACATATACAACATCTTGAAACTAATTTAAAACTTATTAAATACCACCATATGTGAAAAAGGTAAAAATGTTCCTTTGGTTAGTACAATGTGGATTATTAGGCCACATTTTATCATCAACCAATATTTGTGTTGACCTGACAAAAAATGAGGCCACGAAAAATTGGCATAAAATGATGACACTCAAAATCCTTTATGGATTTTTTAGCATCAGTAGATTATATATATATTTTTTTAGAGATTATGGAAAAATTAATACCCCATTGGCTTCCATACTAAAAAAATACTCCTTTTTATGGTTTATCATAGCTAAACAATAATTTGGGATACTAAATAAACTTATGTATACTACACCTATTTTGGCCATGCCAAATTTATCAAATACAATTGTCTTTGATAGTGATTCATGTGAAAACATACTTCATGTTTTCTTCATGAAAAATGGAAATTCCATTTCCTTCACTAGAAAATCCTTCATTAGGCATAATTTGACATAGTAAACATATGATAAGGAAATTATTAATTTCTTTCTTGATGATAATAAGTGGTGACTATACACACCTATTATTTTTAAATATATCATTTTCTAATGGTTTATCATGGAAGGGTTTGTTTACACATCAATATCCTTAAGTTCAAAAATTAAAGGTTGAATTAGGAATGAATTAGGACTGGATTGTGATACTTTATAAGATATGTTTGCATATAATTATGTCATAACTTCATTACTATTAGTTTTATATCCTTTGAGACTATTTTTGACTTACTTCTTTGTTTACTTTCCATTCAGATTTATTAGCTTCTCTATATCCTACTATATCAACCAGGTTGATGCAATTTATTTTATACTTGTCTTCTTTATATTTTATTGGAATTAGTTATTCATTTTAAATTCTATCTTCTATATTATGTATTGTATCATCTTGGTAGATATAATATTATATTAGTTGACATCTTTTTTACTATATTGATTTGATCGATATTGTTGGCTTAGTGTTAAAGGTTAGTTTTGGGTATTGGATTTGTATATAGGGGTCATATTTCATTCTTAAATGATATTAATAATTTATTTTATCTACTTAAACTCATATTTATACTCATAAAAATTATTTTGGAGGAGTTATATGTTTAGAGTCTTATCTTGGAGATCTAGTCTTGCTTATGGTCTTTTAATCTCAATAAGGGAAGTCAAACTAAAGAGTTATTCCTAGAATTTAGAGTCCTAAGTTAAGGATATCTAGGTCTTCATATTTACATTTGAGGTTTTTAACCTACAACATATTTTTAAAGTGACTCTTGAACCAAAGGGGAAGATTGAGGCATTTATGGGTCCACTCAAACATAAATATCTCTATCCCTACTCTCTTTAATTTATTTAATTGTTAGATTAGTTATTACATGATTATTGATATTATGAATTCATGTTTTCATCATTTCCTATGTTCTTCCTTGTACCTAATAAGCTAGTATAGATATAAGGTTTATTAGTCTTGCCATTATCACCTTAGGTTGTATAGACTGCCCATTGGTTGACCATTACACCAATAAACCTCTTATTATTTTAGTTTTTATAACTATATTATATCTAGATTATCTTTTTTCATTAGTTCCTTACATGTGGTATCTTTATTATATCCTTGATACACACCTTATTATCATTATTATAGTCATTTATCTATTTTGAGCCTTAGTGAGAGTTATACCCCTTATCATAGGCTTAGGATTTGGAACCATTTCCTCTGGACATTTGAGTGTAGATTACCCTCTACTAGTCCTATGTATATTTTGGGTAAAAAACCACATTTCAATTATATTTAGTCTTTACTTCTATGAACTTAATTGATTTGTAGTTTATTGAGAGAGAATTTTTTTAAGTCACCCTAGCCTATGTATATAATTACTATACCTAGTGGGTTAGAATTTTAAATTTAAAAATAATCATAAAATCCTCAAATAATTCTTGGATAAATGGGTATATTTCCCTATTCAACAAAAGTGGGTCTCAAAATTAATGGGATTTGATTATGATATCACTTATATTAAGGACAATAAAAACCAGTCACTAATGTAATATCCTACTAGTATGGAGAAAAACATAGATGTTTTCCTTATACACATCCATTTAAAAATGGATTAATGACATCTAAAAAGAGTGGTATAAATATATTCATACACAAAAAATCATCCATTAATTATATGCTAAACCCAACTATACTCTGGATGACTAATCCTTGTGATATAAAGGTCAGATTATATTGAACTTTTAATCTAGGTCCTGACATAATTTTTTACATGAATTACATACCTCACTTTGTATAGGTCATGTATGTTTTAAAAAAAACATATGATCTCATTCATTTTAGTTTTTTTTGTCTAGGTATGAAGTAATATATCAAGACATTTGTTGATGAATGTGAAGTATATCAATGTCACATGGAAGAGACAATGGTAATTCCTAACTTACTCTAATTCTTACCTATTCTATAATGCAGTTGGACATACATCTTCATGGATCTTATAGATGTCTTACCAAAATTTGATGGAAATTCAATCATTCTAGTGTTATAAATTCTCTCTCTAAATATGCTCATTTATGTGCCTTGGATCATATTTACATTGCTTTTACCATCACATAAGTTTTCCTTGATTAAATATTATTCCTTTATGGAACAAAATATTGTATTGTATCTATTCGTGACTCAAATTTCACAAGTCACTTTTGGTAGGAAATCTTAAAGTTCATAGGCACCCATATAAAAATGAGATCGAGTTACCACCCATAAACAAATGACTAGGATAAAATTTTAAATAAATGCTTAGAATTATATCTTTGTTGATTTATTTTTATTAGAAACATTAATGGATCAAGTTATTCCCACTTTTATAATGGTGGTACAACACCACCTATCACACACCCACTAGGCTAACTTATTATGAATTTATCTATGATCATAAGCCACTATATATTATTTGTTGTCTTCCTTAAAAAATCTCATGTGTAGGAGATAGATTATATGCAATATAAATTGTATGATGTACATGAATTAATCCTATATTGGATAAGATAAAACACACCTACACTTCTAATTGGGTATACACTTGTTAAGTGGGAGCATGACCAATATGGGGGTGTGATAGACCTGATTAGGGGATCACTTGTATAATTTGTCAAAACATATCATGCTAGGAAGGGTTCCAAAGCCTATAGTCTAACACAATATCACAACAACCCTAAAAGAGTCCTATGGTTTGATATTTCACTTATGCTAATAAACAAGAAAGTAAACTATTCTAATAGCAAGAAAAGTAAACTAATCTAGTGCACACCAAATATTGTCGCATAAAGTGGGGGGTATAAAAAATAATTAAACAATAACTAAAGTAAACATGCATAGGATACATATACTCACATCAATGTATATAGAGTCCTAATACATAGAAGATAAGAATACATACTACATTATCTATCTATTCTTACAAAGGAGAAATAAAGTTAAGAATAATTACCTTTGAAGAGAAACCTACCGAGCCTTAATCTCTCCTTTGGACAAGGTTATTTGCAAGAGATTTTTGTGATTTGTAAGGATAACCAAGATAAATCATCTCTATGCTACATAACCTACCTAAGCATCCAAAAGAGTTCTCCACAAGAAATTATTAAAGCACCAAAGAAAGTATTAAACTCTAAATCTTTATTCTTCAAGTAGAAATGTCAATAAGCATATGTTCATTAACATTTATTCACTTAATTAAAATATCTCTCATGTTAATAATGATGAAATGAACTTTTATATATAGGTGCATCTTACCTAAAAAAATTTAGACACGTCATCTATACTAGGTCGACCAGGTTGACCTAACACATTTTTAGGCTAACTCACTAGGATTGTGCTAGGTCAGTTGGGAGGATAACAAACTAAAAGAGATAAAATGTACCCAAAACACACTAGGTCAACTAGGTTGACCTAGTTTGCTAAAAAAGAAGCCTAAAAATACAATAGGTCAGCCATGATGGCTGACCTAGTTTACTGAATAGGAAAAAGGGAGATAAAGCAAGTAAAAGAGGGATATAGCATAGAAAATGATAGGAATGGTTAGTAAAGAGTGAAATAATCTTAGGTTTTATGTTTTTATGATATAAAAGTGTGGATGGAAAGTGGCAAAAGGAATAACAATCTTATGAAGCACCAATGGTCTGCCCACCCCTTTATCCATGAGCCCCTTAAGGAATGCACTTAGAGAGATTGAGACTCAAAAAGTTCCTAAAATATACAAAGTATCAATAATAAATAAAATTTTGAAAATATTATGTGTATACATATTCCCCAACTAAATCTCATCATGTGTCATGTAAGTGCAACACAAGATGGTGCTTCAAAAATAGAACATGATAACACATGATGTTGATGCTAAGTAAAATGCAGTAAGAAAAAAATAAAATAAATGAAGGGATAAAATTTAAAAAAAAACATTTAACTTACCTTAGTTATATAGATAAATAATAAGACTGAAAGAAAGTGAAGGCATCCAATATAAAACACACTAGGTGATCCTGTAGAAGTTAGTGTAAAAAATAGCCAAAAATCAAAAGTTTTAGAAGATAGGAATATAGTAGTTAGATTGATATTTAATTAAAATTTGGAAACTTAGGATTGTTAAGGAAAGGTTTAGAATATTTAAGTCAAATGAATGACACTAAGGATGGTAAATCTATGATAAATGATAGAAAATACATGACAAATGATGGTAAATGAATGACAAATAAATGACAAGAAGGATGGTAATTAAATGATAAATGATATGAAATAAATGACAAATAATTGGAAAATATGGTAAATCACATTTATAAAATATGTTAAACATAAATGGTAAAAATGAATGTATAAAATACTAAATCATGTTGGGAAACATGTAAAACATGAATGTTAAATGAAATATCAATGCAATAAAAATTAAACAAAGATATGTAAGAAATTAAAAAGTAAGATTATGTATGATAAACATGAAAGTATTAAACATAAAGAAAATTATGAAAGAATTTTGAATGAAATGTAATTCGAGATGTAAGACAAACATGAAGAAGGCATACATAGAGAAAAACATGTAAGAATGGAAAAAGAGGTGCAGACTCAATTGTCCACATCAAAAGGGTAGTAAAATAATGATACATGAAATTAAAGAGTGATCCATAGTTACTCAAACATGTTGTTTTTCTCTAAGGATAGATAAAAATTGAAACAAAATAATGTTAGCATGTTTTTAATGAGGTGAATAAAAATGAATAATAGATAAAATGGAAAACATATTTGGAATCACAATTTTCTTGTCAAGGGGGGAAATGAAATGGGTAGAGGGAAGAATGAAGGAAAAATAAAGGTAGAGAGAACTCTTTATCTAAGTCAAGACATTTAAATTATGTTTGTCAAAATAAGAGGAATTCCAACCTTAAGGACTATGAAGAACTTCTCTTAGTGACACAAGTCATAGATCAACAAATGGAGTATATAGATCATCCCATGAAGGCTATATGCATGAAAAGTAAAATGGACCTACCTCCCCATATTGTGTTCCTCATTTTTTAGGATCCCTTACAGAGCCATTAGTCTACTATAAATATTGGTTACTTGTGTGAGAAATTAGTTAGCACCATAGATTTTTTTGAATTCCCCTATTCTAATCTACTAGACTACCACACACCAAAGGACTTTGATTGTACGTGAAGCCAACTATAGAGTTTGATATTCAATTGGAGATAAGAGATGTGCTTGTAATCACATATTTTGGTGTGATTTTTAATTTTAAGATTTCATATGTTTCCTTTTATATATCATTGAATTTTTTTAAATGATTTAGATTTTAACTTTATTTTGATAGTTTTTTTAAGATTCCTCCTCCATACAAATTTGGAAAACCAAACATGGGTGCTAAAGATGAATTTAATTTGAAAAATTGGGAAAATGTTTCTAAGGGAGAGAAACTTAAAATATCATTGGGTCTAAGAGTCTCCTAAATCAAGGAAAAATAAAAGTGTTATATTGACTTTGACCTTGTTTTATCCAGAGTAGAGATGAGAGAAAGGGGAAATCAAAAGGAGATGACATATGGAAAAATTTAAATTACTTCAAATCACAAAAATGTGATAAAGGCAAAAAATGGATACAATGATAGTAAATTGTGATTATTTATCATAAGAAAGAGGGAAATGGAGTAAAACATGCTAACATAGATTGTTATGCAAATTCCATCTAGTAAAAGAAGCAAAATCTAAAGTTTAAAATAAGGATCAAGATCATGAAAATAATGGTAATTTGATGAAGAGGGTCAGGTCCTATCCATAGTATTATAAATATAATCATAAAAGAGGGACACACAAGGGTGGTAACAATCAAGAGAAAAGAAAATTTAAGGGAACCTTTATACAAAACACCTCACAAAGAAAAACCCAAAGGATGCCAAAACAACATTGGAAAGCAAAAAATTGAGAAAAATAAGTTAAAAGGATATTAATTTTGTGAGGGGTGCCAGGTCCTATCCATGGTCTTAAAAAGTAAATCTCAAAATATAAACTCATGAGGGTTCCAAAAGATAAATTCCAAAATAAAAATAATGATATGGTACATCAAGAGGTAAATGCTAAAGAAAGAGACAAAATGATCATAAAGCTACTAAGGCAAAGAATGACAAAAAAAAGACAAACATGAAAGAGAAATATAAGAAAAAAAAATGAAAACAAATGCCAAATTTGATGTGTAATAAAACCAAATTATGTAAAGGAAAATAATGATTCCTAGGAAAGTGAAATTAAGATAAAAATGCATAAAAATAAAGAAACATGAGACAAAAATAACAAGTAAAATCTATATTTACATTTGTATCAAAGATGAGCATGTGAAAGATAAGTCTATAAGTCTCAAAAGGTTTCTTGAAGTTGGATTTATTTGTTATTATGCATTGGAGAAGAAGAGTGGGCATCACAAGATTCCCCAAAGGGTAAGTGGATGTAGGGATGGGCATCACAAGATACACCAAAGTATAAATGAATATATGGTGTGAATCACAAGATACCCAAAAGTCTAAGGGGACATGTGGATGGGCATCACAAGATACCCCAATATGTGAGATCGAGTGAGGTGATATTGAACCATTAGAATGATTTGCATTGGGTTGGTAGGTACATTTGAAAATAGGTAAATGTGTTGGTTTTTTAGTGTTTTAGTATTTTTTCACTTTTTTCAATATGATATAATTAGCTATTAAAAACAAAGTAAATGTAGGGTTTTAAAGATTACCTAGAGATGGACATTATTTTCACACCATTGATAAAGTATATGGTAAATCCTCTTTGGTTGGGGAAGAATAACTTGAAAATCACACTAACTCACAAAAAATTGATTAATAGAAAGATGACTGGGCTACTTGGTAAGAAACCAATCCCAAGAAGTGATCTGCTTCCCTAAGTGGATGTTACTCCATGTTTAACACTCAAGTTTATAAATATATATAAGGATAGGATGAAAATAGATAACAAAAAATATGTCTAATCCATAATCAGATTAATGTGAACAAAGTAATCATCCCAAAATTTAGTAGCTATATGAATGTCCTCTTGAATTATAGCCAATTTTTCATTAATGCTTTCCTAATTAGGTGTGAAAACCAAAATACAAATACCTAATTTGAATTAAATGTCACTTTGATAAGTTAATAAAGGTTGTGGGACAATGGGAAGATAAAATATGCCAACAATATCATGCACTAATCTAGGTAGAGTCATCTACATGTGAAAGACATATTTTCAAAAAATAACATATAGGATTTAATAGGTTTTTAGGAATATTAATGTTATGAAAAGAGATTTCAAGGCTATTTTAATAGTTTAGCAGGGATGGATGATGATCCTACAGGATCGACGTTGATTCTGAGTAAAATGCTAAACTATGAAAATAAGTAATAATAATGACTTGTAAAATTGATAAAATGATGAAAACAAAATGAAAATGTTGACACAGAGGTGCAAAAAACAACAAGATTTAAATATGAATGAATTAACATAAATACTAACTTTGAATGGATTCAAAATATGCAAATAAATAAGACTATAAAAGTATGCTAAAAAACCTTTGAAATCCCTTTATAGTTTCATGAACAGAGGTTCCACAAGGTGGTAAAGCATTGACAATGTATATATTCAGGTTCCAAGAAAAATCTAGTAGAGGTTCAAAGTCCAAAAAGTGTTGTGCATGTCTCTTGAGCTGAGGAGGCTTGTTGTATATTTATGGATCAACTTCATTCTGGGCTTATCAATGTTGATCATGGAGAGTCAATGTCAACTTACCCAAAATGGGTGGAGGTGATATTTATGCCATTCAAAAAGGTTCTTTATAAGGTAAAGATAGGTTTAACCAACTTATAAGTTGTTAGGTTGTTTAAACCATGGGATGGGTTTGTTAGGAGGTTCGGAGGGTTTTTGTTTTTTATTTGTTTTATGATTTTATGGTTAGGGGTAGTAAAATAGGGTTAATTACTATTTTAATATAGTAATTAACTTAATTAAATCATGTGGTAAAGGTAAATGTGTAAGGTTAATGTAATTATTTCAAATAATTATGAATGGGTCCATTATGTTAGGTATGGAAGGGTAACACAATGACGCACCATGCTAATACACAAGGGTGTATAAAACTAGCATCTAAAGTTATATTTTAAGGATGTTTCATGTGAAATATGATGTGTAAGAGAGGTATGAATAGATAAATGAGGTAAATAAGGACCATGTATGATACACTTTAGAGTAAGAATTTGAACTAGGTATTCTTTTGGTTCATTTGGCCTAAGAGGTTGAAGTTCCATGGATGCCACAACATGTTTAAAGTTGTTCATGTTAGATATCCTTTCCTTATTATTTTAAGAATAAGGATCAATTATTTTTTGAAAAAAATTAGTAGATGAGGTATATGTATGGGATTATTATTATTATTCATTTGGTATTTGATTTTGATATGATTGTGGTTCTTGAGATTCAATGTAGGAATCTTGAAGATAATATTAATAACATTATTTTGTGAGAGTATCAAGATTTAAATGTGGACCAAGCAAGGAATAAATAAGAAATCAATGAAGATCATGACAAGACTCATGAGAATGACCTATAATAACATGCCACCAACAAACCTTATCTACATTGTACCATTTCAGAGGAAGCTTGGAAGGATAAAAGTTCATGGGTTTAGAGGGTGGAAATTTATCTTTAAGTTATTATATAATTAAGGGACGGTGGTTGGGTTAAAATTGGTTGAATTGGATGCTCCATGTTGAGGTTGGGGAGACTTGGATGAATCAATGATATGGGAATAATATGGAAAGATGATTTAGTAGTTGTTTGAGGTGTTTCAAATTGAGTCATAAGTAAGTCTTGCCTTTTTACTTGGTCTAAGGCTTCTTCTAAAGTTTTAAGTGAAAATATTTGAACTTTGTATTGAAGAGGAGCCTTAAGAATAGTGATAAATAGTTTTAAAAGAGTGTCATCATTCATGTTATGGTCTACCTTATCAGTGAGGGACTTCCATCATTTGATGAAAGTATGAGTTGATTCATTAGGAAGTTGTTTGGCATTGATGAAATAGCTAAGGTAATTTTTAGGAAGATCATAATGTTGGAATTCTTTCACTAGAGCATTGATTAACTTCTCTAGTTGTGATATAGAATGTCTAGGAATTTGGTTTTACCATTAAAGTACACCACCAATAGAGGTTTTGGCTTGGTGGTATTAAAAGTATTAGTTTGGACCCATTCCTTATAGATATTACCAAAATATTTGAGAAATATAGTAAGATAATTAGTCCCATTATATAAAATAGTTGGAGAAATGTTTCCACTATCTATGGATGTAATAAATGGGGATAAAGATTTATTTTGAAGATGTTCAAGCATTTTGTTATTCATTAGAGGTTGAGGAATGACATTCCCATTAGTATCTCTAAGAGGAGGAGGAATAAAATTTTGATTTGGTTGAGGCATGATGACTTGAGATGATTGACTAATCATGTTGCATAAGTGTTGTTTTATGTTCATTATTTGAGATTAATTGGAAGTTTGCATGATGTTTATTTATTGAATGAATTATGCAAGAAGTTGAGTTGTATCAATATGTGGATTAGTGTTTGTAGGAGGGGTATTATTGTTGATAGAAAGAGGATTGTTAGTGTTTGTGGGAGGATTATTCTTTGTAGGTGGATGATTCCCAAAATTGGTGTTAGTTTTCTTGAGTGTGGTAGAAGAAGGAAGCTTGGTAAGGCCACCATTCTTGTGAGGAGTGTAGATGGTATTATCATCAAGGTTTTTTAATATTTGGGAATCATCTAGATTATCAATTTGAGTAGTATGATTTGGTGAAGGACTCACAAAATTGGAATTGGGAAGAGTATTATGACAAAGGATCTCAACTACATTACATTGTGTAGTGAGTGGTTTAGGCTTAGGAGAAGGGGAAGGAAAAAATTGGATAGTTTCATCAGAGGTAATGAAATAAGTGAGGTTATTATCTAAGTATTTAATAATTAAATGTTATTGACTAAGGGAAGGCTAAAAAGATGTCTTCATGATGAAACAAGACCAGATAACCACACAAGGATAAAAAGAAGTGAAAAAAAATAGTACTAAGTCAACCTAGTGAAAAAATAGGGACTATAAAACTATACAAGCTTGACTAGGTTAATCTAGTATAGTGTATAGAGACTAGAAAAAAAGGAAAAAGAGGTTGTAAATAGTGATAGGTAAACTAGGTTGACCTATTATAGTGTACAAGGGCTAAAAATGATACTAGGTCAATAGGGTCGACCTAGTACAATATGCATGGTACCTATTTTGTCTATATCTTTAGTTTTACTTATCCATTTTTCAAACCATAAAATGCATTGGATTTGTGATGTTGTAGGGAATATGATAAATTTTATATCAAGTTTTGAATTTAATAATATAATTTTTAAATAATGAAAAGTAATAAGTACTAAAGGGAAATAAATAGTTAAATAAATTGATGCTGGCTAATCCAATTGATGTACATAAAGAAAAATCTTTCACTAACACTAGCTAATTCAAGATTTTGCACATAAAATTAAATAAAGAGAGATCAAATAAATTGGAAAGTAAAGCTATCTAATTGGTCAAACCTAGAATGTTAATTAGATTATTATGAATAATTTTTAATGATAAGGAGTTGGCTATAAGCAAGGTACTAGATAACAATCTATGGATGGTTTTAGGTGAGTTTAGGATGAAAGGGACTATAGTGGAAATGATATAAGCTTGGTGTTAGGGCCCAACCCCTCTATTCACACATCATAGCGATAAGTTTGTTAGGTGCTTATCTATAATATAACATTAACCATGCTTTATACTTGACCATAACATCAAGTTGGCTTCCCCCTTGGTGATGAAATCCATGTAGGTTGGCCTAAGTAGTCAAATGTTAAAATGCTTATTGATGTTATGTGATTTGACTATGTGTGAATAAAATAAAAATAATGAAACTAAGTAGTTAATTAAAAACCTCCTGATTAGACTATGTGAACTATTTTAAGCATGTAAAAAATTGAAAGAAAATATGTGATTAACATACAAGGTGAATTCCAAATTTGAAATAAGGTATAGTGAAAAAATTATATGCAAAACATACAAAACTAGGTCGATAAGGTTAATCTAGTATTACTAAAGATAGGGTCTGAAAAACCTACTAGGTTGACTAGGTTGACCTAGTTATTTCAAACATCACATAAAACATACATCTAGGTCAACCAGGTTAATCTTGTTGGTTGTGTAGGGGTAGTTTTTGAAGACTACAACATTAAAAGGAAAGCACAAAATAGAAAGAGATAGAGAATAAAATATTGGCATTGATGGTTCAAATATGGAAATGAAAATATTTCTAATCAAGAACCTTGGAGAAATATATCAAAAATATACAAACTAGGTCAAGTTGGTCGACCAAGCAATATAGAAATCTACTAAAAAAGTACTGGAAATGCACTAGGTCAACCTGGTCAACCTAGTATGTTAAAAATGCACTAGGTCAAGTTGGTCGACCTAATAGGCTAATCTAGAAGTATAAAAAAATAAAACATGTATTGGATCAAGAAAATCAATCAAGATATACATGAACATATTATAAAATGGATAAAAATGTGCTAGGTTGACCTAGTCGACCTAGTATGTGTTAGGGTGTGGAGCTAAAAGCTTCACCAAGGAGCAGACTTTAAACAAGTTTGGGTCTACACAGACACCGACGTCAGTCAGGAGTGACCGACGTCGGTCAGGTGTAGTTGCAGAGGCGTCGATGTCAACAGTAGGGTCAGCTAGCGATGGTCACAGGCGAACAGGCAGGAATCGACGTCGGTTACCTGTGTGTCCAGAAAGTGATTTCTGAGGACAGAAGTGAGTGTTTGCATGATGAGTTTGAGTTGTAGACTTAAGATCGCGTCTCTATTATTAGTAATATTATTTTTAGAGCCCTTGTTCAAGAGGCTTAACTATTTGTTGTAAGAGCATGCTCAAGTTTCCTAATTCTATATGTAGGAAAGATCTTCTTAGCTATTGAGTGTAGTATGAGTAGAACATTGTGAATGTTTGAAGGACAGTATTGAGTTCCATCAATCCAGGTTGTTGGAATTGATTGTACTTGAGAGAGAGAGAGCTCTTGAGGAATAGAGATCTAGTGAGAGATCTTGTGTGCATCTGAGAGAGGTGTGGAAGAAAGAAGTTTCTTCATTTTATTCCTTTTGTAAAGAGTTTTAATACAAGTTTTTAGGGTGTTTTCTTGTATCTCTTGTTCTATGTTATTTATCATTCTAGTTGCTTATCTATCTGATTTATTTCCACGGTTTATTGCTTTCACAAGTGTAATCCTTGTTGGTTGATCCCCAACAAGTGGTATTAGAGCTCAGGTTCACTAATAGGTGGTTTAGATTTGTGTAGTGTGTTTGGATTACAGGTTGCTCACAGGGGTTTCTGCAGGGATTTCTGTTTGAGTGGGAGAAGCAATGGCAGAAGAAAGTAAGTTGAGAATGGAAAAGTTTAATGGAAAGAACTATCAACATTGGAGAATGCAGATAGAGGACTATCTGTATCAGAAAGATCTTTACTTACCGTTAGGTGGGATTGTAAGAAGCCCAAGGACATGGAGGATGAAGAATGGGAAGTTCTTGACAGAAAGGCTCTGGGGTCTATAATACTGAGTCTGGCCTCCACTGCGATATCTAATTTGTCACAAGCAAAAACAACGGTAGAGTTAATGACTATGTTAGCAAATTTGTATGAAAAACCCTCAGCTTCTAATAAGGTATATTTAATAAAGCAGTTATTTAATTTGCATATGCAAGAAGGTGGATCTGTATCTAATCACCTGAATGATTTCTATGGTATTGTTAATCAGTTAAGTTTAATCAATATTGTATTTGAAGATGAAATAAAACCTATTTTAATATTATTTCTTTGCCTGAAAGCTGGCATGGCTTGGTAATGGCAGTTTCTACAACTGCTTCTGCTTCGAATATTTTAAAAGTAGAGGATGTGGTTAGTGTTATCTTGAATGAGGAAATTCACAGGAAAAGCACAGAAGAGACATCTGGGAATGATTTAAATCTCGAGAGCAGGGGAAGGCAAAAAGAAAGGAGCAAGAGGAGATCAAGATCTAAGTCTAAGGGAAGAGGCAGATCCAAATCCAGAAATGGCAGAAGGCCACAATGCTAGAACTATGGAAAGTTGGGGCACATAAGCAGAGATTGATGGTCAAAGCCTAAGGAGGAGAATCAGGACGAAGGAAAGGAAGAGGCAAAGGTTGCAGGTATTGCACAGGATGCTCTAATTTTCTCTTTGCATAATAATATAGAATCTTGGGTATTAGATTCTGGTGCATCTTTCCATGCTACCCCTAACAGAGAATATTTCAGTGACAATATCCATGGAGATTTTGGAATAGTATACTTAGGGGATGATGAGCCTTGTAAGATTATTGGCAAAGGTAAAGTGCAGCTAGAGATGCAGAATGGCAACACATGGGTGTTGAGAGATGTGATGCATGTTCCTAGGTTGAAGATAAATTTGATTTCTGCAGGTAAGCTAGGTGATGAGGGTTGTACAGTAACTCTCACAGCAGATTCTTGGAAGGTGACCAAGGGTGCACTTGTTATGGCCAGAGGTAAGAGAGAAGGTACTCTCTATTTATGTAATTGTGTTACTAACAAATCTCCTTTTGTTTTATCTACTTCAGATGTGGATGCTAAATTGTGGCACTCAAGGCTTGGCCACATGAGTGAGAAGGGGATGTCAATTCTTAAGTCTAAAGGTATGCTTTCAGATTTGAAAAGTATGGATCTAGAATTTTGTGAGCATTGTGTATTTGGAAAATAGAAAAGGGTTAGTTTTCTCAAGACTGTGTCTACTAAGAAAAGGCAGAAGTTACAGCTTGTTCACACAGACGTGTGGGGACCGGCTCAGGTAGCCTCTATTGGAGGATCACGGTACTATGTTACATTCATAGATGATGACATAAGAAAGGTATGGATCTACTATATTAAAAAGAAATCTGATGTTTTTGAGACTTTTAAGATTTGGAAAGCTATGGTTGAGAATGAAACAGGCAGAAGATTAAAGTGCTTGAGATTTGATAATGGCGGTGAGTTCTGCAGTCTTAAGTTTAACTGGTATTGTTACACACATGAAATTCGTAGGCAAAGGACGGTTCCAAGGACACCTCAATAGAATGGTATTGCTGAAAGGATGAATAGAACAATCATGGAGCGTGCAAGATGTATGAGATTGCATGCTAGGTTGCCCTTAGAGTTTTGGGTAGAAGCTGTTGACACCACAGTGTACCTGATTAACAGAGGACCCTCTACAGCTCTGGATGGTGGAATTCCAGAAGAGACATGGACAGGTAAAAAGGTAGATCTCTCATATCTCAAAGTTTTTGGTTGTGAAGCCTTTGTACACGTAGATAAGGAAAATAGAAAGAAGCTTGATGCTAAGTCTATGAGGTGCACGTTTATTGGCTATGGCTCAGATGATTTTGGTTTCAGATTTTGGAATATAGGAACTAACAAGGTAATTAGGAGCCGTGATGTTGTTTTCAATGAAAGAGTGATGTACAATGATTAGATAATGAATTTGAATCAATCTGGGTAGAGCAATGGTGAATTGGACGAAGTTATGGTCCAAAATGAGCTCACGGGAAAAAGAAATAATCACTTACAGGAAAACACAAAGACCGACGTCGGCAGGATAGGAACCGGTGTCGACAGTACAGAAATCGATGTTGGTCATACAGAGACCGACATCGGCAAAACAGGCACCGACGTTGGCCATGAAGAACTAGCGTCAGCCAGTAACAGGTCTACAGGTGGCCGAGGTCGGTCACTGTCAGAAAATTTGGGTGGACAGCGTGTTGAGAATGAGTCTAAGACACCCATCAGGAGGTCAGAAAGGGTAAGTAAGCCTCCAATTAGATATTCTCCTTCCTTATATTATTTATTGCTAACCGATGGTGGAGAACTAGAGAGTTTTGAAGAAGCATTACAGGTGGAGTCCAGGAGTAAGTGGGAGCGTGGCATGGTTGAGGAGATGGAGTCCTTAAGAGAGAACCAAACATGGGATTTGGTTGAATTGCCAGCTGGAAAGAGAACACTGAAGAACAGATGGACCTACAGGTTGAAGGAAGGTGAGGATGGATAGATGAGATATAAGGCCAGATTGGTAGTGAAAGTATTTGCACAAAAACTAGGTATTGACTTTGGTGAGATTTTTTCTCCTGTTGTTAAGATGACTTATATAAGGGTTGTATTGTCTTTGGTTGCTTTTCAGGATTTGCATCTTGAGTAGCTAGATGTTAAGACAGCATTTCTTCATGGATATTTGGATGAGGAAATATACATGGAACAACTAGAAGGATTTGAGGTCAAGGGTAAGGAGAAGTTAGTGTGCAGGTTGAAGAAAAGCTTGTATGGCCTCAAGCAAGCTCCTAGACAATGGTACTTGAAATTTGATAGGTTTATGACTGAGCATGGCTACAGTAGATGTCAATCTGACCATTGTGTATATTTTAAGAGATTTGATAATGGTAGATATATTATTCTATTGTTGTATGTAGATGATATGCTGGTTGCAGGATCTCACATGCAGGATATCTCTGAGCTTAAGGTGAAATTAGCTCAAATGTTTGCTATGAAGGATTTGGGAGCAGCAAAGAAAATCCTTGGCATGAGCATTAAGAGAGACAGGAAAAATCACAGGTTGATATTGTCTTAAGAGGATTATGTGGACAAGGTGTTGAAACGGTTCAATATGCAGGATGCTAAACCGGTAAGCACACCTTTGGCTGGACATTTTAAGTTGAGTAAAGAACAATGTCCTAATTCACATGATGAGGTAGAGTACATGAGTAAGGTTCCATATTCTTCCGCGGTAGGAAGTTTGATGTATGCAATGGTGTGTACTAGATCGGATATTGCCCAAGCAGTGGGAGTTATAAGTAAGTATATGGCCAATCCAAGAAAGGAACATTGGAAAGCAGTTTAATGGATCCTTAGATATCTGAGAGGAACCAGCAACAGACACTTGTGCTATGGAGGTTCAGATACTTCTCTACATGGTTATGTAGATTCAGATATGGCAGGTGATTTGGATGGCAGGAGAAGCACCACAGGTTATGTTTTTACTGTAGGTGGAACGGCGGTTAGCTGGATATCTAAGTTGCAGAAGGTTGTTGCCTTGTCAACTACAGAAGCAGAGTATATTGCAGCCACAGAAGCTAGCAAAGAGATGATATGGATGACACGGTTCATGGAAGAGCTTGGAAGGGAGCATGGGAGTTACAAATTGTATAGTGACAGTCAGAGTGCAATCCATTTGGCTAAGAATTCAGCCTTTCACTCAAGAACCAAGCACATATAGCTAAGGTACCACTTCATACGGCAGGTATTAGAAGATGGTGAGTTGAAGCTGGAGAAGATCCATACAGATAGGAATCCTGTTGATATGCTAACAAAGCTGGTTACAAAGGAGCAGTTGAATCTTCATTCAACTTCTGTTGGTCTTCATGATTGAGTTGAAGATGGAGGAGCTAGAAGATGTTGCTGTATAGGTACTGGTGCAGCTGTTTATCTCCAAGTGGGAGATTGTTAGGGTGTGGAGCTAAAAGCTTCACCAAGGAGTAGACTTTAAATAGGTTCGGGTCTACATAGACACCAGTGTCGGTCAGGAGTGACCGACGTCAGTCAAGTGCAGTTGCAGAGGCGCCGACGTCGGTAGTAGGGTCGGTCGGCGATGGTCACAGGCGAACAGGCAGGAACCGACGTCGGTTACCTGTGTGTCCAGAAAGTGATTTCTAAGGATAAAAGCGAGTGTTTGCATGATGAGTTTGAGTTGTAGACTTAAGCTCACGTCTCTATTATTAGCAATATTATTTTTAGAGCCCTTGTTCAAGAGGCTTAACTATTTGTTGTAAGAGCATGCTCAAGTTTCCTAATTCTATATGTAGGAAAGATCTTCTTAGCTATTGAGTGTAGTATGAGTAGAACATTGTGAATGTTTGAAGGACAGTACTGAGTTACATCAATCCAGGTTGTTGGAATTGATTGTACTTGAGAGAGAGAGCTCTTGAGGAATAGAGATCTAGTGAGAGATCTTGTGTGCATCTGAGAGAGGTGTGGAAGAAAGAAGTTTCTTCATTGTATTCCTTTTTTAAAGAGTTTTAATACAAGTTTTCAGGGTGTTTTCTTGTATCTCTTGTTCTGTGCTATTTATCATTCTAGTTGCTTATCTATCTGATTTATTTCCGCGATTTATTGCTTTCACAAGTGTAATCCTTGTTGGTTGATCCCCAACAGTATGTTAAATTAGAAGTCAAAATAGTGATGAAAATCTATATTTAGTTGAGTGGATTGATCTAGTTTCTTATTCATATGCACACAAAAAAATAATTGGGTCCATAGAATCAAAACAATATGTCAAAATATATGATATAAATGATGATCAAAATAAATAAAAATAAGTGAAATAAATCCTACAAGGGTTAGTTTAACATTGAGTTCACCAGAATGTATGCAATTGAAATTACATTATGTACATGAATTAATCCTAGATCAGATAAGATAGAGCACACCTACTCTTTTTATTGGGTATACACTTATTAAGCTAAAGCATGACCAACGTGGGGATCTATTAGACCCAATTAGGGGATCACTTATATCATTTATCACAACATATCATGCTAGGAAGGGTTCTAAAGCATACAATCTAACACAATCATAGAATAATCCTAAAATATTCCTATAGTTTGATATTTCACTTATGCTAATAAACAAGAAACTAAACTATTTTAATAACAAGAAAAGTAAACTAATCTAGTATGCACCAAAGATTGTGGCACAAAGTGGGGGTTAGAAAAAAAAAAAACTAAACTAAACTAAACATGCATAGGATACATTTACTCACATCAATGTATATGGAATCCTAATACATGGAAGAGAAGAATACATATTGTATTATCTATCTACTCTTATAAAGGATAAATAAAGTAAGGAATACTTACCTTTGAAGATGAACCTATTGAGCCTCAATCTCTCCATTAGCCAAAGTGCTTTGTAAGAGATTTTTATGGTTTGTAGGGATAACCAAAATAAATTAGTTCTAGGCTACACAACCTACCTAAGCATCCAAAAGACTTCTCCATAAGACAAGATTGGAGCTCCAAATAAAGTATTGAACCCTAAATCTTTATTCCTTAGGTATAATGGTTAATAAGTAGATTTTTGTTTATTATTATTCACTTAATTCAACTTCATATCATGTTAATAATGACAAAATCAACTTGTATATATATGCAGATCTTACCTAAAAACTTTCAGACATGTCAGCTATACTAGGTCAATCAGGTCAACCTAGAAAATTTTTGGGATAACTCACTAGGTCTATGCTAGGTTGGTCAAGAGGATAACAAACCAAAAGAGCTAAAGTGTCCCCAAAACATACTAGGTCAACTAGGTTGACCTAGTTTACTGAACAGGTTGCCTTAAAATACACTAGGTTAGCCATGATGGTTGACCTAGTTTATTAAATAAGAAGAAGGGAGATGAATCAAGTAAAAGAGGGATAGATAATAAAAATTTATAGGAATGTTTAGTTAAGAGATAAATAAGATTAGAGTTCAAGGTTTTAGGAGATAAGAGTGTGCATAGAAAGTGGCAAAAGGAACAATAATCTTACTAAGCACCAATGGTCTACTCACCCCTTTCCCAATGCACCCTTTAAGGCATACACTCAGAGATATTGAGACTCAATAGGTTATTACAAGATATAAATTGTCAGTAATAAATAAGAGTTTGAAAAAATTATGTGTATACATATACACTTACCTCATAATCTAGGATAATATTATTCACCTTCTTAAGGACAATCTCCACATGGCACAAAATTTCATGAAGTAGTAGGCATATCAACATCATTCTGAACACAAATTCTAACTTGGATATATGTTTTTTCTCTCATAAAAATATTATAAGCATTAATATCTCAAGCTAAAGGGTATGTTATAAAAATTTTCCCAAGTTATATAGACCTTATAAGTTTCTTCAACATATTGGTTTTATTGAACATAAGATGGAACTCCCATCCTTTTCATGTGTCCATCTAGTTTTTCATTTCTCATGTTTAAATAA